>CM053769.1:400584091-400652052 GCA_028658325.1 Potorous gilbertii
ATAAATTATAATATATAAAATTTTAAAAGTATGAATGTGACATCATATTATTATTAATGTTACATATATAAGTAGGTATATAACATATGTGTATGTAACATTTATTTTAGCCTTCAGAAGGTGTTTGTTTATTTATTGAGCTATTTAGTAATAGGGCCTCTTACAATAATTCCATGATTCTCCAGGAGTTTGTAGTCCACAAGCTGGGAATCATATTTATAAGATCAATCCTACTCCAACTCTGACATGCTATATACTATGTTCTGACATGCTATGTTCTGTCTTCTTCTTCTAAGGTCCCTTCCAACTTTAACTTTCTTCGTTACAGAGAGAAATAATGAAATACACTGAAAACTGTGTTAGATTTGGAGTCAGAGGACGTGAGTTCAAATCTTTCTTCTATTGTTTACCTGTGTGACCCTGGGCAAGTCACTTTACCTCCATGGGCCTCAATCCCTCATCTGTAAAAATAATAAGGATGCACTGAATGGTCTCTAAGATCCCTTCCATTTCTAATACTATGATTCTGAAGTCCCCTCTACCTCTCATAGTCTATGTTCTATAATGTCCTAAGGCTCTTTCAGGCTGTATGATTATGTCCTAATAAAGAAAAGATTCACTCCATTCTGAATATGTGAATTCATCTGTGAGAAAGAGAAAGGCAAAAAAGCATACCAGATTTTCAAATGATTATACAGAATGTGAAATATGTTCCATGT
Organism: Potorous gilbertii; assembly: GCA_028658325.1. NCBI lineage: Eukaryota > Metazoa > Chordata > Mammalia > Diprotodontia > Potoroidae > Potorous > Potorous gilbertii. Next base: position 400,584,811 of record CM053769.1, read on the forward strand.
GTGCTTGAAATCCTGAGACAATAAAAAAAGGCAGCAATGATTCCTAGCAAAACCAGGTGGTTCAGAGAGATGATGTTGGCTTAGGGTAGGATGGGGAGAGCAGAAGCGGATAAGGTCTTGGGAGACAAGTTTCTCTTTGGGGATACCTCAGATTTGTTGAAGACACTGACAAATTTCAAGAAGGCAGAAGAAAATAGGCATTCTAGTCCCTCCAAATCCCTTTCCTCCCACTGCTACTGCCTTCCCTCCCAAACTATAGTGGATAAGGTGCTAGACCTGGAATCAGGAAGATGTGAATTCAAATCTAGCCTCAGACACTTACTGGCTGTGTGACCTTGGGCAAGTGCCTTAATCTCTGTCTGCTTCCATTCCCTCAACTGTAAAATAAGTATAATAAAAGCATCTATCTGCCAGGATTGTTGTGGGGATCAAATGACATAATTGTAGAGTGCTTTGCCAACCTTAAAGTGCTATTTCAATGCTAGTTATTTCAGTCCTTTATGCTTCTTTGCATTTATTTTGTGTATAATCACATATATTCTTTTCTCCACAGTTATAAGGTATGGTCCCTGAGAAAAGGGATGGTTTCACTGTTTGTATGTGCATTCCCAGCATCTAGGACAATGGCTAGCATATATTAGGTACTCAAAGAATGCTTGCTTGCTTGAAAACTGGCAACTCAGAAAAAAGAATGAGTTATGGTATTTGGGAGATATCCACACCCCTGGGTTACAACCTGTAGGCATCAGATTGACCCTGTGGTCAATACTGTGCTGACTTTGCAAGAGGATGCAAGAAAAGGGGCAACATCAAGGCAAGATTTATGACTGAGAAGCAATTGGAATACCTTATGATATACTTTCTTCACATCAACGCTGTAAGGTAGGCAATACAAGTATTGTTATCCCTATTTACAGACAAAAGAAAATGGACCATCAAGGTACAATGACTTGCTCAGGATCACACAGCTACTAAGGGGCAGGATTTGAGCTCAGGCCTCTAAGTTTACGTTCATTACCCTATCCCACAACCCATACATAACCACAAATTTTATTGAGAACATACCATGTGCCCGGTATTATTCGAGGTACTCCTTGCGGCCAAGAAACTTACAAATCTCCTCAGTAGACAATAGTACTCATGAAACACCTAGACAACCACAAGCACTAAATTGTGAAGTACACATTAAGAAGTCACAGAAGGGAGAAGTCTTGGTGGATTGGAGTAGTTTGAGCCTTGTACTGGGCTTTGAAGGATAGTCAGGACTTGGATAGACAATGAAGAGGGCAGCATTCCAGGTAGAGTGGTAGAAGATGCTGGAAATCTGTCACTACAAGTAGAGCCATAGATGGAATAAATTTAGTTGGGCGAGGAAAGTATTGTATAGAGTGGAGGGAGATGTAGGCTCCAGAAAGATAAGTTGACCATAAGTTCAATTATGAGGAGAAAAAGGGTAGTGTGTTCTCTCTCCTTCCTCTCCTGATTTCTATCACAAGCATCCCTGCTCCCCTACCTTCTCCCAAGGCCTTTCTTCTCCATTGCCTTAACCCCTACTGAGACTCAGGATGATAGAGGACCACAAAATATAAGAAATGGTAGCTTCTGTTTCATGAGAAGGAAGTATCTTTGTCCCACTTTAAATATTAATGCCTACTATAAGTTATTATAGTTTTGATGTAAGACTGTAATTAAATTTTAAATTAGGAGTTATATAAAATAAGTTCAGTTAAAGGTAATAAGGCAATATGATGTAGTAGGAAGTATATTGAATTTGGAATCAGGGGATTTAGGTTTGAAATAGCTGTGTGATGCTTTATAAGTCAATTCCCTTCTTTTGGCCTCCCTATCTGCACAATAGGGCAGTTTCAGGACATGGAAACACCACTGTAAAATACTCCAGAAACAAAAGGAGAAAACTAAAGAAATATTAATTGTTCATGGTTAGGCTGTTCCAACGTAATTCTAAAAACTTACAGAGCTACCTAAATGAATTAACAAATTCAGTAACATACCAATCAAACTACCAGGGAATTACTTCATATAATGAGACAAAATAACAGCATAATTCATCTCAAGGAACAAAAAAAACCCCAATAATTGCAAAGAAAATAATGAAAAACAGTAGAAATGAAGTAAATCTAGCAGAACCAGATCCCAAAATATGTTACTGAGTGATAATTGCCAAAACTATTTGACACTGGTTAAAACAGTTTTTAAAAATTGATCAAGGAAGCAAGTCCTAAAAGCAACCAAATATAGATAATATCATAATGTTTGATAAACCCAAGGACAAAAACTCCTGGTGGAATAGCTCGCTATTCTACAAAAATTCCTCAGAACACTGAAAAACCATTTGGAAAAAATTAGATTTAGACCAACATATACAAGTTCCAAATAGATACATAGCCTAGCTCATATCATAAACCTACTAAATAAGAAGAGGAGGAAATACCTCATACAACTATGAATGTTGGTAGAATCCTTAACTGTAAGACAAAGATGATAATAGAAGAAAAATAGAAAATTTTGATGATGTAAAATTGAAAAGCTTTTGCGCAAGTAAAACATTACAGTTAGAATTATAAGAGAAATAGGTAACTGGGGATAAATCTTTATAGTGTAACTAGTGTTATTTCTCTGATGCAAAGAAATGGAATGAGGAGAGGTGATGTTCCTGGCATTAAAATGAAATCTCTTGTATTGCCTGTGCATGAATGAGCACCAAGACATTGGTGAGAAGGGAGAGCTCTGAGAGGAATGTATCTGAGAATGGTGAGCAGTTGAAAAGAGTTTATTGTAAAAGGTGTTGAAATGAAACTGAAGAGGATAAGTCAGGAGTTTAAACTGAGAACTGAAAGTGGTTCAGTCAGGGATTTTTTAATTGATGACTTTGGCAGCACCAGCAGTAGTGGTGGAGGTTGCTGACTGCAGAAGAGTATTTGTATTCATGATGGGATGAAAGAGAAGCTCTAAGAAGAAAGCATGGATTTAAGGAAAAGAGGGATGATGACAAAGTCCAGGCACTGCTAGATGGCTGGCACCGTCATCCACCAAGGCTGAAAGGATAGCTGTGAACAGAAAATCGAGAGTGTTCAATCACTGGTAAACTTTTCTGTTTGAGAATTCACAGTGCCTGTGGGGATGCTACTTTCTCCTCTTCTCCCCTCAATTTTATTCTTTAAAGTTCTTTACTTGCCTTTTAAGTTAATATTAAAATGGACCCATGTGATATTAAGGATCAATTTTGATTTAAGTTATGCATGTTCCTTATTTTCAAAGTACAGCAGTAGGGAGTGAGATAGCAGTAGAATAAACAATGTTTGATAATTGATATACAGATTTATAGAAAGGACCAGATTTTAAGCTCTGGTCCACAAACCCTGGTCCTGACCTTTTCCTGGTTGAAGGCTGAGCCAGATCAAGAAAGGAATTTATGGGTTTGATTATTAACAATTTTAAAAATAAACTTCCCAAATATAGAAATAAACTGAATACAGGAATTATGTTCTTTATCCCAAGCTAAAAGCAAGTCAGTGTCTCTCTCTCTCTCTCTCTCTCTCTCTCTCTCTCTCTCTCTCTCTCTCTCTCTCTCTTTTTTGCTGACTGGAACATGACTGGGCTATTGGGTCATGTTACATCATTCACTCCTTCACTCCTCCCCATAAAAGTGTAGTAACTAGGGATTAGAAATAGCAGAGTATCAGGAAAAAAGTTATGGCTAGCCCAGGCTGGTAATGCTCACATTCCAAGGGGGTGATGAGGAAGGAGTGGTCTTTTACCTTCTCACCTCCAAACATACACCATGACAAGAACAGAAGACTACAGAAAATACAGTAGTAAATATCTCTGGTAAAAATCTGATATTCAAGGTTTATAAGGAATTGATAAAAGTGTATAGGAACCAGAGATATACCCAACAGATAAGTTGTTGAAGTATAGAAACAGGAAGTTTTCAAGTGAAGACATGTGAACCATCAATAACCATATTAAAAGTATTTCATGTCATTCATAATAATATAAATACCATTAAAATTTCTGATATTCTACTTCATACCCATAGGATTGGCAAAGATGATAAAATGAAAAATTATTGGAGAGGCTGTACGGAGATAGGCAGACTAATGAAATTTTGGTAAAGTAAAGAATTGGTCTATCCATTCTGAAAAACACTGTGGAACTATATTCAAAATGTTACTAAGCTGGAGATACCCTTTGATACAGCAAAACCAATACTAGACCTATACCCTGAAGAAATCAAAAACAGGTGAAAGGATTGATACATACAATTTTATAGCAGCACTTTTTGGCATGGAGAATTATTGAGGAAAAAGCATGACTGCTCCTCAGTTGGGGAATGGCTGAGCAAATTGTGGCATATAAATATAAGGCAACATTGTTGTACATAAGAAATGACAAATATTATGGACTTAGAGAAGCCTGAGAAGACAGACTCATGCAGAGTGAAATGAGTAGAAGCAGAAAAATGGACACTATTATCATGTAATGTAAAGGAAAACAGCTTTGAAAGACTTCCTAAGTCGAATCAAGGCAATGACTGATCATGATTTCAGGAGACTGATATAATTCTGCTTCTCATTCCCATCTTCTTATACCTTACTGCCTCTCCCAATAACCCCTCCATGTATTCTCTGATCCAGTGACACTGGTTTCCTTGCTTTTCTTCACATAAGACCATCCGTCTCCCAATTCTGGGAGTTTTCTTTGGCTATCCACTATGCCTGGAGCTTTCTCCCTTCTCATCTCTGCCTCCTGGATTCTCTGGCTTCCTTCAGACCTCAGATACAGCCCCATATTCTTCAAGAAATCTTTTCCAGTCCTCTAAATTTTAATGTCTTCCCTCTGAGATAATCTCCAATTTAAACTGTATAAATCTTGTTTTTATACAGATGTTAACATGTTGTGTTCTCATTAATCTGAACACATTGAAAACAGGAACTAGATATTTTGTTTGTTCGTTTTGGTTTGGCAGGGGTGGGGGGTGCCTGACTTTTTATTCCCAGTGCTTAACATAGAACCTGACATGTAATAGGTTCTTAATGAGTGTTTGTTGACTTGACTTGATATCCAGTCCCTTGGCAGGAAGATGATGGACTAGAGATGCAGAGTGAGAAGGGCATTTCCAGATGTGGCCAATTTGTTGGTAAGCATGTATTTCTTTACTATACTTATTTGCTATGCAGGAAGGTTTCCATTTGGGGAATGCGAAGTTAATGGATAATAAAAGACATCCTTCTCAAAAAGAAAGAATAATATCATTGCTAAAACATTTTAAAAATATACATAAAACAAAAACAAGAAGTTCATAAGAGTATACAAACAATAATTTAATTGCTAGGCTGTTAAATAGACATATATGTATATAGTGTGTGTACATATATATGTATGTGTACATACATATATATATATATATATATATATATATATATATATATATATATATATATATATATATATATATGGAGAGAGAGAGAGAGAGAGAGGAGAGGGGGAGGGAGTGAGGGGGTATGTGTGCTAGTGTATTTAACAAACTATATATGAGCTGGCACAGTGAATAGACCTCCAAGTCTGGAGTCAGGAAGATCTAAATTCAAATCTGACCTCAGACACTTATTAGCTATGTGGCCCTGGACAGTCATTTAATCTCCATCTGCCTCGGATTCCTCATCTGTAAAGTGAGGGTATCAATGGAAGCCACCTCCCAGGTTTATAAGAAGCCAATGAGATAGTAATTAAAAAGCACTTAGTACAATGGCTGGCCCATGGTAAGCACTATATAAATGTTGGCTATTGTTATTATGACTACATGCAACTTTTGCATTTCTTTGCAGATTGAAATGTGTTTTTAGCAAATGGCTAAATTCATAATAAAAAGTAAAATTTAATCCTTCAAAATAAAAAAAAAATAATTGAAAGACTCAGATTAGAGAAAGATCCTTTTGACTTCAAATCTTACCATTCAAAAAAAGTACAGAGAAAGGGGAGACCACTGAAGACTCTAATTATAAAGGAAAATTGCACTGAAAAAGATAAACTTTTATCCTGGCATGAAACTATTCTCTAAACTTCTTAACGACCTTGTAGACAGTATTTTCTTTCTGTAACCTTGCCTCTTCTTGTCCTGATATTTCTGAGGAGTTGGGATAAATAAAACCCGTTGTAAAACTTTATTAACCCTCCCCTTTTTTCTTCTTCTCTATTCCTTCTTTTCCTTCCTAGGGGATCAATTCGTAGCAACATGTAATCAGGTCATCTAGTCCAATCCCCTACCTAAAGCAGGAACACTTCTACAACATATCCTAAAGCTTTCTGATTGATCAGAGACAGAACTGATTCCATTGGCTAGTTGCTCTCTGCTGCCACTTCTGACTTAGCAAGGAAAAGCAGCTACATTATCCTCTTGAGAAGAATGAACAAACCTGAGCTGGGTTCCTGTGAGCTCTGTACAGTACATCCAAGGAAGTGGATAGCTGGCTGATCTAGTCTCTACAATCCCAGAAATAGCCATTTTAATGAGTTCTACCATTCTTTGGCTTAAAGAGAGCTGCTGTTCACATTAACAACCAATACTTTCTAAATGCCTTTTTTAAAGAGTGATGGTTAATTGACAGAGCTCTACAAAGGCTATTTTGAGGAGAGAATAGAAGAGGATTCTCCACTTTACCTTACCAGAAGGGTAAAAATGAACAACCAAGCAAAGATTAGAGAAATAATTCCATAAGGTGCAGATTTTAATGGACCAGCACCACTAAAGCCTACAGTCTACGGTGGTCAGTTACCCTAAGCAATGAGCTGAGTTTTCTTCCCCCTTTCTGTGTTTCCTTTCCAAGTTCCTGTAAGTGTGTGTCCATTCTTCACCATGGCTATTGAGTGCACCGGTGAACAAATGTGATATTTATGTTTTTGCTGTAATATATTAATTGCTATGGTTGTCGTTCTTCAGTTGAATCCAACCCTATGTTTTCTTGGCAAAGATACTCGAATTTTCCATTTCCTTCTCCAGTGTATCCCCATTTCACAGATGAGGACCACCTCCAGTTCTTTCACTATACACATCCAATTGTAACATACTTATTCTTATTCTTTTCTCCCACCATCATAAGGTTCAACATTTTCAAGAGTCTTAGAATCTCAGAATTGGATGGGCTATGAGAAGTCATCCAACCCAATGCCCATCTGCTGCATGAATTCCTTCCAGAAGGGGCTGTCTTCATTCACTCTTTTGCCTTAAAGGTGATATAAATATTTTTTTTCACTTTCCTCCATAATTCTCAAGTCTCCCATCTATAAGAGAGAAATGATTAAGGTTGTGATAAGATGGTACAGTAGAAAGAACTCTGCAGTTAGAGTCAGGGAAACTAGATTCTAGGCCTGCCTCTAGCACTTATTTATATCATTAGTCATGACAAGTCACTTTATTTTGGGGAGTCTTGGTTTCCCTCTCTGTAAAATGGAGATTCACAAAGTATACTATCTACATCCCAGGATTCTTATGAGGAAAATACTTTGTAAATCTTAAAGAATTATTTAAAATGTAAACTATTCAATGACTAGTGACCCAAAGCAGATTTAGAAATGCAGTTGTGGTCTCCCTCTTCACAGTCCTATGTTCTTTCTTTTTTTTTCTTCTTGCTTTTTCTTTAAGATTTAAAAAAGTTTCAATTTAAAAAAATCTATTTTCTCCCTCTGCACCTCTCCCTCCACCGCTGGAAAAAATAAAATCCTTGAAATAAAAATTTATAGTCAAGCAAAACAAATTCTTACATTGGCTCTGTAAAAAGACATTTTTTTTCCTTCAACTTGATTTCATCACCTCTATTAGTAGGTGAACAACATGGGTCCTTTGGAATTATCACTGGCCATTACATTCATCAGAATTCTCAAGTTTTCCAAAGTTACTTGCTTTTACAATGTTGTTGTTATAGCATAATTGTTTTCATGACCCACCTCATTTAACTCTTTATCAATTCATATAAGTCTTCCCAGGTTTCTCTTAAAACTGTCTCCATCATCATTTCTTTTAGCTCAATAGTAGTCCATTACACTCATACAACATAATTTTTTAAGATTTTCATTCATTAATGAGCACTCCCTTAGTTTCCAGTTCTTTACTATCACAAAAAGAACTATTATGAATATTTTTGCATGTATGAGGTCTTTTCCTCTTTCTTTGATCTCTTTGGGGAAGAAGCCAAGAAGGACTATTGCTCTGTTAGAGGATATACGTAGCTTAGTAACTTTTGGGAGGAGCTCCAAATTGCTTTTCAGAATGGTTGAACTAATTCATAGCTCCACCAGCAGTGCATTAATTTGCCTGTTTCCTACAGCCTACCCAACATTTGTCATTTTCCTTTTATTGTCAATTTCTGATGTGTTTGATGTGGAAACCTAATTCTTGTGTTCTTTCCACTAAACTGTGCTGTTGCTACTAGTGTTTCCGATGGAAATTCTATAGTGTCTATTAAGGAGCATTTTTCCCTCTCGGCATCAAAAATACAAGCTGAATGTTTTTCAGATGAATAGTGGAAACAGCCAAGTTGAATTCTGAGTAATTATAATAACCTATCATGGTCTCAGACAACTGATGATGAAAAAGTGAAACTTTCTTCCTCTTGGCAGAGAAGTGAGAGACTTTGGGGACTGAATGTTGCATATGCCACTAGACATATCGACTCAATTAGTAGTTTCTGCTTAACCATTTCTCTTTGTTACAAGGAAAGATTCAGTTCCAGAGTGTGTTTCTTGAGGATAGGGATGGGAGTGGAGTGGCATATCCAGAAATGAATGTAATGTAAAAATTAAAGACACTGACAATATATACATATTTGTGTAGTATACATATATAAATATGTGTGAAATAATTCTACATGAGGAGGAAGAGGAAGATGAGAAGGAGGAGGAAGAAGAAGAGGAGAGGATAAAAAAGAGGAAGAAGAGGAAACAAAAAGACAGAAAAATAATGGATATGAATTTACTTAGGCTAGTTAATTATCTAGAAAGTAATTAAGCAACAAAGATACTAAAAATATGATGCTATGGACTCTCAGTAAACACAGGAGGTACAATAAAGATAAACAATTCTTTGCACAGTAAAGAGGAAATTTATGGAATTTTTTGCCTGAGTTAAAGAGCTTTCAAATATAAGAAAGAGTTGTGAGTATGGATACTTGTGTTCTACATTACTTGATTTCTGGTAAACCCTTTAACATTAAAAAAAATTAAACATTTTCAATGCTGAAGTCACTCATTTCACCCATGCTGCAATTATAAGCACAAAAGGGAACAGAAAACAAAAACTCAATACTAACTTGTCTAGCTTTCCAAATAAAGTACACTATAGGAACAGAGGACATATTTACAAGAGTCGTAAAATTATGATACTTGTTCTGAGAGTTTCCTGGTTTGGGAATGAATGACTGTTACAGACTGATTTCCTAAGTTGATTTATTTTTAAAAGACTATCTTCAGGGACACATGGTTTAATTCCATGAGGGTTTTCTTTCGTTCCTCCACCCCCACCTCTGCTCCATTTTAAGGTGACATTGGAGAATAACTTTCTGGTTCTGGCACACCAAATTCCAATCGTTGCAGCTTGGAAAACTTTTCCATCTTCCTTCCTGCAAACACCTTCTGCAGTTGGATTTTTTACTTGCTCTTAGCATTTCTGCTGTTGCATTTACCAAAATAAAATACATTTCTGCTTGTCTCTCTCTGGGAAAGTGCTAGCAAGCAGAATTTTTTGACAGTTGTATATTAAATGCAGGTGGCTTCATGAAAGCCGTTTCTGTCTTACTCACTACATTAACCATAACCTACAATTTCTTCCAAAAGAACTGGAATGAATTAAATTGTTTAATAAAACCTTACTTACCTGGATAAACTCATTTCTATTTTACATTTAGATTCCCTAATGCATCTTTCCAGATTATTATTTGCTACATAAAAAGCTAAAACTGTTTACTTAGAAAACTAAACATCAGATTCTAATCCTGGTACCTTTCCAAGTTCTTAGCTACATTACTGTTGGTGTTTTGCTTTGTTTTTATTTTTATACATTTCTACCCAAGTATGAGCTGCCATGCATTTCATTTAGCATGAATTTTTAACTCCATTCCAAAAACTAAAAACAAACATTTTGTTTGTGTCTCTGTATAAGTGATTTTCTATTATGTTGTTTTGCAACCTGTACAATAGAAATATAAAGTTTCAGGCAATAAGTGGATGGAATTAGAATATTTAAGGATTGACTTTAAAACAGTGCCCTTGTCTGTTTTTAAACCAGGGTGGATTTCTTTTTTAAAGATATATTTTATAGTAGGATCTTCTTACTTGAACAGGTTACAAATTTTTTGTATACAGTGCAAATGTGTTGTAAATATTTTCAGACACAAAAGATTCATCGAGAAAGTTACATTAACTTAGCATGTTGGAAAGGATGTAAAACTTTTCAGGTTTCTATGGTCATATTCAATGATATCTTCTTTACAGAAATTTCTTTCTCTTAATATTATTTTTTTTTAATAAGAGACTACCAAACTGCCTTTGTTACTTAATTAATATAGGGAGGTCACAAGTGAGGAAATTCCTTTAGCAATGCAATTTGGCACTTTCTCTGCAACTTAAAATCTTAAGAACTGCCTCTAATGCTAAGAAGTTAAATGATTTGTCCAAGATCACACAGTGTATGCCAGAGACAGGCTTTGAACCCAGACTTGGAGACCAGCTCTCCATCCACTGTGCATAGTATCTCTGTTTATTGCTGTCTTTTGTTTTTACAAACACATTATTTCTCAATATATCCCTTCCTATAACCTTTTCTCCTGCCCAGTGAGCTATCCTTTGAAATAAAGATTTTTAAAGAAGAGGTAAGTTAAGAGAAATCACCAGTAAAGTAATAGGGGGAAAGAAGAGATGAATAGTTCAGTTCTGCACTAACTGTCTGGGTGACCTCATGCAATTAATTTCTCACCCCTAGGGAAAGTGGATAGAGAGCCAGCTCTGGAGTCAAGGGGACCTGAGTTCAAATTCAGTCTCAGACAATTTCTAGCTGTGTGACCCTGAGCAAGTCACTTAATCATATTTCCTCATTTGTAAAATGAGCTAAAGAAGCAAATGGCACTTTAGTATCTTTTTCAAGAAAACCCCAAATGTAGTCTTAACGAGTCTGACACAATTGACAACAACAAAAATAAAAGAGTTGGAAAAATAATCTCTAAAGTGCCTTCCAGCTTTCACATTCTGTTTTCTAAAACTGTATTTAGAAATCATCTAGTCATCTTACCAGCCAGAAAACTGAGGCTCCGGGAAGGGACTTGATTACACAATCTGGCAGACCCAAGATTTGAACCTACATCCTCTGCTTCTTAGACCAGTGCCCTTTCTATCTCACCCAGTTGCATTCTAGTGTCTAAAGTCCTCTCTAGCTTCAGGACTCTGCAACCTCTACAAGGGCCTCTTGAGGTCTCAGCTGCTGTGATTGAGAGGGTTAGTGCAAGTCTATTGTGTTGAACAACTTGAGAAATTCTCCATGAACCCCTGAAATGAAGTGGCCAAGGTATGTCATGTTTTCAAGATTTCAATTTTTTTTTCCTAAGTGTGCTCTGCACAAAACTGTCAGGCCTGGGGTGGAGGGGAGGGGGGGGTTGAGGTGCAGGCGGTGAGTGGGAGGGAGGATTCCTGGAGCATCCCTGACACCTCTGAGCCAGAGAAGGCTCCCAAAGACTTCATGGAATCCCCTACCAAGCCAGCGATGTCATTGTTAAAAAGCCCACGTACTGATTACCTTATAATCAAATTTTCACTGCTCTTTCTGACAGGTTTTTAAGTTACTTATGGGATCTATTTATATGTGGAAGCATCAACATTATGCAGTAAATCCAACCACAACTCAGTCACATATTTTATTAAGTTTAAGTTCAGTTAAAGTGCAGAGTAAACGAGTGCCCTATGTCTCTCAGTTACATCTGACTTGCGGTTGCTATAAAAAAGCCCACATGCTGCTCTTTCAGATGTGTTTTGGATTGAAAATAGGATTAATGTGCTAAAGTGTGATTAGAATGGTTAAACACGATTAATTGGAACAGACTTGTATTGCCAGGGGATCTCCTCGAGTCCTGGCAGGCCTCCAGTTCACCAAGTGAACAAAGCCGACCAACTGTCCAAGTTTTTCCATGTCTTTGCTTATGTGCGTTTGCCTATGACTTTTCTCATAGCCAGCTTGTCTCAGAGCAGATTAAACACAGCTGAGAATGTTGGTCTAGGTCTGCAGTGAGGGATCCCTGGGGAATAAGCAGGAACCTCTGGCCCAGACTTTGCTTCTCTGGTGCTGGTTGAAAACTGCCATACACCTAGGGCAAGGGTCCAGGTGGATCGGCAAGGGAGCTGGAGTAATTTGGGGTCCTTAAAATGATCTATTAAACCCCTGAACTTTAATCAAGCTGCTACCACACTGACAGCTATGATTTACTTGCAAATCATTGTAATGGCTAAAAGGGGGCAGGCCAAAGGCAGAGGAGAAGCACTTGTCCTGGAGTCGGGATGAAGGCAAGTTTGCTTCCAGATCCAATGTCTTCAGGTTTTACTACACCCAAATCCCCCGGCATCGGTGACACACAACATCCACTGTGTTTGTCATTAGCTATTTGGCTGGACAGTAGTAAACTCTCCCCACCACCCCCTCCTCCCATCCCTCCCTTTTCCTAAACATAGATTAAGGATTTAAAGTTTAGCTAATCAAAGTTTTAACTGATCCTGCCTGTATAAGTCAGAGTGAGTTAGTGTTTCTTTTAAAGAAATACCATCCTAGGGTTGCAAGTTTACACAAATTAAACTCAAACTTTTTAAATGTAGGGCCTTTGGAGAACCCCTTTCTAAGAAAGCAAGGGTAATTTACAGGGGCTCAAGCCAAATTGACTTTCTAGCAATTTTTCTTCCTAATGAACATGCATAAACAGGTCCTTCCTTGTGTGGGTATCTTTAAGAGTTGAAGAGTAAGACCTGTCATCAGTTCTCCAAATTTAAAAGTATGCTGGTCCCTTTAAAAGACTATCTGGGCCCCACAGAAAGAATTCCTGCTACCAAAGTTTACAGAAGTCCATGACTGAGACAGTGACTACAAAGTGTAAATAGTATTACAGAAAAGAATTCTTCTATTCAGATTGGATAGAGAATAGTTTTGTGTTTACAGTCTAAAAATGAGTTTGTGGGCATTCTATGGAGAAAAAAAACCCAAGAAGATGTACCAGGAATTTTTGAAATAACTCACTTTAAATTGCTTTAGATGTCAAGAAAGATGGTTTAAAAAGAAAAACTTGTAATTTTGTAACATATAATAGCTAACTACATCAATATTATCTAAAGGCAACATGCGATTCGGCATCAGAAGATCTAGGTTCCAGATTTAGCTCTGAATAACCACAGGCAAAATGAGCCTCATTCCTAATCTGCATAATTAGCATACGAATGTGCCTGAGGGATATTGTAAGGAGAGTATTTTGGAAACTTTAAAATGCTTTCTAAACTTGAGTTATTAAACAATGCCGTAAATTAAGTAAAATTTAAACATGGATAAATCATTGCTTCCCTGAACTTGAACTAACTAGCAATGTGTGCATTTTCTCACTGCTGAAAGGAAATGTGGGTGGGGACCAGGGAAACAAGAGAGAGACATTTTATAATGAAGTTAAGGGAAAGTCAAGGTCAAGACCTGTCTGAACTTGTTAAGACACGCATTTCTCCTCAACTCATGTCATTTCTCACTTTACTCTAAAGTGGAACCATATAATGCACTAGCACATAGAAAACTTTTAAGTTTGCCAGCAGCCTCCAGTGCTGGCTATTGTAGATGTTGAAAATGCTACAACATTCATCCCTTGGTTTAATACACTCACACACATACACAAATATGCGTGTGCTCATGTATGTATATGTACATGTGTGTATGTATGTGTATATTTCTGTGTATCTATGTACATAGATACAATATGTGCATATATATATATGCATACATATATATATTTGAATTAATTTTTGTGTGGGCTTGTGGTAATGAGTTGGAAATTTAGGCTATTTTGTGTCTAAATCTCAAAACATTGTTAAAGAGTCTGGATTAGGGCTAGTCCTTTCAAAACTTAGTTCCATTTTATTAGAGCTTTTTCCTTCATGAATTTATCTTGTACTATACTTGTTTGTGTATCTGTTCCTTCCTCCTTCGTTTTATAACCCCCCGAGTACATGGAGGAATTGTTATCTGATGGTGGCAGGTGGGAAATTATTTGTATTTTACTCTTAGAGTAACGCATTATCTGGTTCATTGTTTGGGTTTTGATGGCTCAGAGTGAATATAAATAGCAATTTTTTCTATTCTGGCCAGAAACTCTTAGAGTCTTCCCATCCCTAATGGAATCTTTTGTGGAGGCAAGGTAGATCATCTTTTACCTCAATTCTTACCTAGCCTCTAATTACTGAATGGGTGTTGCTTCAGACAAACTGAGACCTGGGAAAGACCTTAGCTTAAAAAGACTAAGGTCTTCCACTGCATCTGGGGTCATCTCCAGTCATCTGGACCTATGTCTAGTCATTGTACTCTGATGACTGGAGGAGAGAGTGAGGCTGATGACTTCACACAGCTCTGTCTCATTTAATTCCAATTCTCTTGCAAGTCAATACATCACCCTCCTGATGTCATTGGTCTCTTTTGAGAACCCGATGAACAACAAACAACTTTGGGAATATAAACTCCATGAGGCCAGGAACTATTCATTTTTTGTCTTTGTATCCCCCAGGAGCTAGGATAGGGGCTTGCCACAAAATAGATAAACTACACACAGCACTGGAGGGTCTTTCTCCTTCTTTGGATTAACAAAGAGCCCTGGTTTGTTCTATCCTAAAGAGAGATCAGGCTTTCTTGTTCTTTGACTCATTTTATTCCAAAGAAAAGTTACAGAAAAAAAATATCTAGAACAAAACTTATTTATGACTCACACGATAGTCTTTAAAAGAGGAATTAGCAGGGTTCCCTCTAATAAAAGGTACTTGATGTACAAAGTAGGTATCAGATATTGGAGAGTTATTTATTTTTGATAACACCAAAAAAATATGTTGTTGTTGTATGTTCAACTCTGCAATCCCATTTGGAGTTTTCTTGACAAAGATACTATAGTGGTTTGCCATTTCCTTCTCCAGCTCATTTTACAAATGAGGAAATTGGGGTAAATAGGGTTAAGTGACTTGTCCAGGATACCACATCTATTAAATATCTGAGGCCCAGTTTGAACTCAAATACTTCTGACTCCAGGCTTGGCACTCTATCCACTGTGTTACCTGGCTGACCCCCAAAATGCTAACAAATTCTTAAAATATTAAACAAGAACCTGTCACAACTATTATACTATGCTTAGAGGTAAAGACAACTTTGTGGGATGACTCACTCGGTCACCTCAGAACTGTACTGTGTCAGCAACTCACAAAGTTCCAGTCTTAAAATGGTTGATTTCAATTACATTAAATTGCTTTTGTGCAAATAAAATAAATATTGCCAAGATCAAAAGAAAAGCATAAAATCGGGAGGGAATTTTATAGACAGTTTCTCAGATAAGGTTCTCATATCTCAAATACATAAAAAACTTTGTAAAATCAATAAGACTATGAGTCACTGCCTAATTGATAAATGGTCAAAGGACAGCTTTCTGATGAAGACATCAGAACAATTTATGGTCTTATAAAAATATTCATTATTGCTTAGAGAAATGTAAAAACAACCTTGGAAATATCATTTTTCACCAATCAGATTGGTTAAAATGATAGAAGGGAAAAGTGACAAATGTTGGAGGGGATGTGGAAAAATTGGGACCCTAATTCATTGTTGGTAGAATTGTGAACCAATCCAATCATTTTGGAGAGCAATCTAAAATTATATCCAAAGAATTATTAAACTGCCTGTATCCTTTGACCCAGCAATATCATTACTAGGTCTATTTCCAAAAATGAGTAAGGTAAAAGGAAAAGAACCTATGTGGATAAAAAACTGAAAACTGGGGAATGGCTAAACAAGGTGTAGAATATGATTGTAATGGAATAATACTGTGCCATAAGAAATGATAAACTTAATGATTGTAGAAAAACATAGATATACTTTTGTGAAATAATGAAGGGCAAAATGAAGAAAACTAGGAGAACATGATATACGGTAGCAACCATATTGTTTTAAGAATAACTTTGAGTGATTAAGTCATTTTGACCATTATAGATACCCAAATTAATTAAGGACAGATCAAGGAAGACTCTACATCTAGAAAAAGAACTGATAAATAGGAGTAAGTATAGAATGAATTTATATATTTACATATGTGTGTATATACATATATATATACATATACATTCATATATATGTTTGTATCTAGGGTAGGGGGAGGAGGGAAGAAAAAAGAAACAAAAAGAAACTTAAATGATAATTTTATTATATATTTAAAATGAAGAACAAGTTCTACATAATAGAATTGCAGTGTCATGTGCAATCATCATCTTTTTTATTCTACTAAGTTATGGAAATGCTTGTTTTTATTCCATAAATTAAAAATAAAATAAAATTTTAAAAAGCATTAAACAATAAAGTTCCAATCATCTGGCTAGCCAGGCATGGCTCTTAAGTGTTCCCTTCAGCTTTGGGTGATCCTGTCAGTGACCAAATCTGTGTAGTGGCAGGAAGTACCTTTCACTGGGCAGCTGGTACTGACTCAGGAACTCCTGACCTCTTTAATCCATGAGTTTGCCCCTAGGGCTTGAAACGTCCAATTCTCAAAATCTGTGTTTGATGACCTGGAGTAAGGGAAAGAAAAATCTAACAGAAGATGCTGTCAGGGACTTGAGTTCAGTCTCAGGCTCACCTAGGTAATTACATGTTTCTCGTGACCATGTACTTGAGTTGCGGCTGCCATTGCTGCTAGGAGTCAGGAAGAGAAATCTCCTTCCTTCTGAATTTTGGTAAAAGTCCAAGGAAAAGGTTTTCTGAATCAGAAGAGATATGCTCCAAAAAGAGAAACTATAGACTAAAGCTCCTATAGCCTATTGTGGGGGAAAGATTCCTTCACAAGAGGCAATCCCCCAAGTAATCAATTCTCTTTGACAAAATTCTCCCCTCAATGTCCACAGTCATGGGGACTAAGAAACAAACCAGGAGTCACTGGGTCTTGAACATCCTTTAGAAAAGGATCAAAGCACATATGCAGCTCTAAGAGATGTGTTCCAGTCCAGAAAAATCAAAAGTTTACTCTGATTGTACCTGCTACGTTAATAATAAATGCTTGTTATTCAATTGTCACCAAATTTCATTAGGGTATCTGGTCACTATTTTTAAAAATAGTATGGGGGTACTTAAAGTGTCCCTTCTAATCACCATCAAAAAAAAGCAACAGAACAGAATACACCTAGTAGCTGGATGCTAAAATTTTTGCTTGTCTTTCATTCTCAAAGAGGACCATGACATTGCAGTGATACCATGACATGCAAGTGAATTGGATTTAAGTAAGAAAGGGCTGCGCAAACTCACCAGTCTCACTTTCTCCTCTGGAGTTGTCTGGGTCCAGTGGCCAGATACACACCAGGATGACTTAGAGATGGTGTTGATGCTTAAATTAAGGGCCAGAAGAACTACCCGTACCTGTTTCTTTAGAGGTTTGTTTGGATTTTTTGTGTGGTTTTTTTTTTTTGGAGGGGGGCGGAATAGTGGTTATTCTTTGTTTAGGGAAAAGAATCCAGGGACCAGTAGCAGATTTCGGAACTGGAATGATGTTAGTATCTTGGAAATGCAAAAAAGAAAAGAAAAGAAAACAAAGAGTCATGTTATTTTCGTCTTCCACAAACAGGAAAAGTTCCACCAAACCTCAGTTACCAGGATGACCTCCCAAAAGAAGAGCTGAAATCTATCATAAGCAAATAACTCTGTTCCAGATTTGATATATAACTGTCAGATTAAATTCTGGGCTGGAAATGGAAAATGAGGGTGAAGGTGAGAATCCCAGAAGGAAGGGACATCCAGTCACCATCCTCCCAACCACTCAGGCACAAATCTTTTAAATCATCTTGGACCCTTTCTCCTTACTCACTTTCCATATCTAATTAATCTTCAAGTTTTGTTCCCTCCACTTTGGCAATGTCTTTTGCATCATTCCCATTTTTTTCAATCACACTACCACCATCTTAGGTCAAGACTTCATTATTCCTCCCAAAGAAGCACTTTTCATCACTCTCCCTCCACCTAGTATCTCCTCATTTCAATCCTTCACAAAGGTTCAGTAGTTAGAATGCTGGACATGAAGTCAGGAAAACCTGAATTCAAGACCTGCCTCAGACATTTAATCGCTGTGTGACCTTAGGCAAATCACTTACCTTCTGTGAGTCTCAGTTACCTCATGTGTAAAATGGGGATAGTAACTTTCAGTGTTGTTGTGGGGACACGATGAGATATTTATAAAGCTCTTTGCAAACCTTAATGTTCTATATAAATTGCAGCTGTCACTGTTACTATTATGATTATAGTCTACTACATGCCAGATATTGTACTAGATGACCAGATACAAATTGTTGTTCAGTCCTTTCAGTCCTGTCTGACTCTTCATGAACTCATTTTGGGGGTTTTCTTGCAAAGATACTGGGGTCGTTTGCCATTTCCTTCTCCAGACTATTTTACAGGTGAGGAATTGAGGCAAAGTTAAGTGACCTGCCCATGGTCACATAGTAAGTGTCAGAGTCTGGATTTGAACTCAGAAAGATGAG
This sequence comes from Potorous gilbertii, assembly GCA_028658325.1. NCBI lineage: Eukaryota > Metazoa > Chordata > Mammalia > Diprotodontia > Potoroidae > Potorous > Potorous gilbertii. The sequence continues at coordinate 400,603,600 of CM053769.1, forward strand.
TCTTCTTAACTCCAGGTCTGATAGTCTATACACCGTGCCACCTAGATGCAAATGCCTAGGATACAAATACAAAATATGAAACAATTCTTGTCTTGAAGAAACATCTTCAAAAAGAATTACAAGACCAGATCACTAATGGAATTTTTATTGGAAAAAACAATTTGCTGGAAGCAATAAACAATTTGAAAAGTAGTAAAGGATCCACTTACAAAATATTTCAGTGCAAGGAAGATGACAAAAGATGGAGAGGGACAGGTTGAGGATTGATGATGTTGTTATCCAAGAAAGAGATCCGGAAGACATTACTAACAACCCATCCATATATGAACCTCCTCATCTTTATGACATTTTTATGAGTAAGATCCACATGTTTTCCCACACTATTATCCATTAATCTATTATGAAAAGAGAACAGAGACAAGGTTCTACTATTGATTTTTCATAGTGGATGATTTTTCAGTTAAATAATTAATTAAAAGTTACAATTCATTGGTCAAAGAAATTGACTTGATGGAGCAAAACTGTTTTATGATCTCTCCTCTGATACAAAATATATTGTGCATGTTATGACTACATGTGATTCCTTGCTCAATGAATCCTCAGAAACAAATGTTCAAAAACCCTCTGATTAGCAACGTGGAGAAAAGCAAAAAACAAAGAGATATATGTTGAACAAAGGTGTCTGCCGTAATTATGGAAGGTATCTTCCAATGATTCTTTCTAATTCAGGTCCTTCCAATGATTAGGTCCTCTGATATTCCTGTAGGCAGAAGATATTGTGCTGATTGATTGCATCAAGTTTCAGGAACATTGTAGGGCCTCCTCCTCCTCTGTGATCTCAAAAGAAATCTAACAGACCTTATAAGAGTTAGGACTCAAGTCCTGTTGTTCTTCAGTTGTTCAAGCATGTTTGTCCCTTCGTGACCCCATGGGCCATAGGACACCAGGCCCACGTGTCCTCCACTATCTCTCTAAGTCTGTCCAAGTTCATGTCCACTGTTTCCATGATACTACCTACTGTCTCATATTCTGCCATCCCCTTTTGCTTTTGCCTAGAGTCTCTACCAAAATAAGGGTCTTTTCCATTGAGTCCTGTCTTTTCATTATTGGCCAAAGTATTTAAGTTTCAGCTTCAGTATTTAACTTTCCAATGAATAGCCTGAATTAATTTCTTTAAGTATTGACTAATTTGATCACTGGGTAGCTGAGTTAGCTCTTAAATATGTACATTTGGGGTAGGCATTGAATATGGATTATATATTATGCTCAGAATGAAATAGTATAAAGCAAGTTGACTGTATTAGGAGTGTGTGAGTAAATGTTTAACAATCAGCTTCCTAAAGACTTTTTTTGTTGTTTAATTGGCATTATTAATATTTCCTTCATCACTTTCTTAAACCTGAACAATTAACAAAACAATAAATCAACCCTGATTTACAGTGATTGCTGATTCATAATTGTCTGTCACAAGATTATATGAGTTGGCTCCAGAAAACTCCTAGCTACAACATACTGAGGAAATTGTGCAGTGCTTTAAATGATTTCAAGCTGATTCCAGGGACAAAAGCCTATTTTTAACACAAATGTTCCAAAGGTAATGGAGAGGTATAGGGTGGGTACAAATAAGCTGCATCTTATTTCCAATGATGATCTGTGTGCAATAAGGGGCACTAGGGATAAGATCAAAGAAGTGCATGATCAGAAAAAAGAGGAGTCTAGCCATTTATCAGGAGTGAAGGATAATTGATTGACAGTCACAGTGCTAGATTTGTACCAATGAAATATACAATAATCTCTTGGGGAAGGCCTCTAGAACACTGGGTAGACAAAAGAGCTACAGGAACACATAGACAGAAGAATTACCCCACCACCACGACCGCCACCACCATCATCATCATCTTTTTATCATCATGACTTCCCCTCCCCTTTCCACTCAAGATAAGCTCATCATCAAGAACAGAGATTGCTTCAGCTTTGGTACTCATACCTCATAAGTAGGCAAATAAATACCTTTCTGATTGGAGGGCTAGAGGGCAGAGCAAAACATACCAGTCATAGTCTGCCTTTATAGAGGGCTCAAAATCCCATAAGTCTCCTTATTTTACCACCATCTGCTCTGCTTGGTTTCCATTCCACCACCATCATCATTATACTCCTGTGCAGAGTACCCTCTGGCATCCTCCACTTCTTTTCAGCTTCCTTTTGTATATTGTCTTCTCCCATCAGATTATAAACTCTTTAAGGGCAGAGATGGTTTTTCTTTTTCTTATTTGTAAGTTCAATGCCTAGCATGGTGCCTAGCATGTAGTAGTTGCTTAATAATGCTGATTAGACTGGATAGAACAGCTACTTTGAATGAACTGAACAATGACAAAAGAGAGAATGTGCTTCTTAATGATTCAAAGTCAACTTTGCAGGAGTCTCCGTTGTGGTGTCTCAAAGATTTGTACTTTAACTTGTGATGTTTTATCAATTTTGTTAATGGCTTAGATAAAGGCATGCTTCTCAAATTTTCACAAGGCACAAAACCAGATAGGAAAGTTGACACTTGTATGACAAAGTCTGGACCCCCAAGGATCTTGATGAACTATACTCTTGAGGTGAATCTAAGATGTCATTGAATAAAATGAAATATCTTGTATCTGGGTTAACAAACCAGCTTCAAAATTAAAAGATTGGAGTTCAAGGTTAGACAGTAGTTTGTCTAAGAAAGATCTGGAAGTTTATTGGGCTATGAGTTCAAGATTAGCCAACAATGAAAAAGTTAATGAAATCTTGAGTTAACAATAGTCAATAATAATAGTCAAAAAATAATAGTCAAATAGTCAAAAAATAGTCAAAAAGCTAATATGATCTTGTGCTACTTTAAGAAGTATATAACTTCCAGGATTAAAGAGGTGGTAAGTTCATTAGATACTTCATCAGTCAGACCATATTTAGAATATGAAGTTTAGTTTTGCATCCCATTATTTAGGAAGGACATAGATAAACTTGAGAGCACCAGTCATATAAAGGTAAGTTGAAAGAATTATGTTTAGCTCAGAGAAGAAAAGACTAAGGGAATATATGATAGCTATGTCCAGTTGTCTGATGGACTGTGATGTGGAAGGCAGTGTGGCATAGGGAAGAGAAAGCCATACTCACAACTTGAAAGACTTGGGTTCAAGTTATGCCTCTTACAGATACTGACTCCATGACTCTAGGTATTCCACCTAACCTCTCCGGGTTGTGAACCAGATGTGTCAAAGTTGCTACCTGAAATGGGACCCACAGTACTCCCAAGTATCGCAAACTAGATTAAAATGTAATTAGGAAATATGCAAGATATCAAAGACAGAAAGGTCATCCACTAAGTCCCAGATCATTGCCAGTGACTTTTGCCCCACCACCAGATTTTGATAAAAGAGAGAATGAGTTTGATAACTTCATGAACAAGTCAAGGCATCACCAGTGATGTCATGGTCCTCTTCGAAAATGATGGACAAACAACATAAACAAATAAAAATGCAATAGAATGTGAGTAATATCAATTTGTGGTTTTCTAAGTCAACATGCAGCCCTCAGGATTCTTATGCATAGTTCAGTGGTTTTATTTCTATTTAACTCTACTGTGGAAGACAACTCATCAAGACTATAAATTGCTGAGAAGTTGCTTACCTACATTGGTAGTAGGAATTCCTGTATGAAGATAGAACTTCTCATCTAGAGTTTCCCTATTCTGAGATTGTAGGTCCAATCTTGACCTTTATCCCTTTGGGAAGGAAGATTATCCTTGTTCTCTTTGGACCCAGAAACTAGAAGCAAGAGCAATGACTGGATATTGCAGAGAGACCAATTTAGGGGAGAGAAAGTATGGTCTTAATTATGGCTATGCTCTAGTAAAATGGGCTACTTTGGGAAGTAATGAGCTCTACATCTTGCCTATCTCTAAGCAGAGACTAAATGACCACTTATTGATGTGCCCAAAGGGCTATAAAACTTTTCATAACTTTGACCCAAAAATACCACTACATGGTCTGTATCTCTAAGAGATCAAATATTTATAACAGTTTCTTTTGTGGTAACAAAGAATTAGAAATTTAGGGGGAGACCCTCAGTTGGGGGATGGTTGAACAAGTTGTATACAATTATGATGGAATATTATTGTGCTGTAAGAAGAAACAAGCCAAATGATTTCAGAAAAACCTTGGAATATTTATATGAACTGATGCAAAGTGAAGTTAGCAGAACCAATAGAACACTGTGTGCAGTTATTGCAATATTGTAACAATGATCTGCTGTGAAGAAGTTGACTACTTGAATCAATACAAAGATCCAAGACAATTCTGTAGGACTTATGATGAAAAATGCTGTTGACCTTCAGAGAGGAAGCTGATGAAGTTTGAGTACCAACTGAAGTATAATTTTTTCACTTTATTTTTCTTACTTATTTTTTTGCAACATGGCTAATTGGCCAATACAGAAATGTGTTTTATGAGTTCATGTGTATAATTGATATCACATTGCTTCCTTTCTCAGTGGGCAGGATAGGGGCAGGAAGAAGAGAATTGGGAATTCAAAAAGTTTTAAATGAATAATAAAAAAATAAGTTTATTTTAATAAAGAAAATACAAAAAACATGACTACTTATTGGACTTGTTGTTGTCGACTTTTTGTTTTTTTTTTTAACCTATGGTTTGAACTTGGAAGCCATTGAAGTCACTTTCAGCTCTAAAATTCTTTAGTTTATGAAAATATGCACAAAATAGATATATAGTAATATCAAAGCATGGGCAAAATATTAACAACTAGGTTGAGGAGGCAGGAAGGGAATCAAGAAAGTTCTCATAAAGGAGATGACCTTTGAGCTAAGCTTTTATAAAAACTAAAGATTCTAATCTAAGAGGTGAAAATGAGAGGAGAGAGAAACAGAGAAACAGAGATAGAGACAGCATCAGCAAGAATTTCAGGCTTTGGGGAATAGCCTTTTCAAAGGCATGGAGGAAGGAAATGAAATATGTTTCTCCTTCCATTTCTTTTCATTGTTCTTTCCTACACTTTTGCCAGTTCCTCCTCCTCTTTCTTATACATGGTACTCAGTACAGCTCAACAGCATTTATTATTCAAGGTCCTGTGCTAAGTGCTATGGATTCCAAGACAGACGACCCAAGCCCCTTGTCTTAGGATACCACCAATTCCATTGGAAAGATCAGGATTTGTCATCAGCAATATCTTAGAATAGCTGACATTCGTCTTCCTTCATCAAAGAATTGTAGAAGCAAAGGACGTGTTGAGCTGAAAGTGATTTTAAAAATCATTTAGTCTAAGCTTTTCATTTTACTGAGGAGACTTACAGAGGTGAAAAACTTATTCAAGTCATACAACAAAGTGGTTGAGTGTGATAAGACTAGAAACTAGGCTTCTTGATTTCCAATACAGGTTTCTTTCCATCACACTCTACCTTCTTTCTCTCAGACCTGGTTGTTGACTGGCTAATCCTACATACTCATTTCTAATAAGGCATATTCATCATCTTCACTATATGCTGAGGAAAACTAGAAGAAGACTAAAAAGAATTTTCCGCTTTCCCAGTGTTTAAATATGGAAATTAGAGGAGTGTGAAGGAAGATTTAAAAAAACCACTCTATTTAAGCTATTAAAAAAAAGCAACATTAAGTGAGGAACAGATAGCTGTCCTGCTGGCCAGGTAAAATTGGATTCAAGTTCCCCTCCTGACACACTAGCTGTGTGCCCCAGGGCAAACTAATTAACCTTTTGATGTCCAGCATAATATCTAAGACTAAAAGATTTTTTAAATTTTTTTATTACAGTTAATAAAACTTAGAGAATAAGAAAAAGAAACATTGCAAACTTAAATATTAAAACTTAAGTAGAAAATAAGAAAAGGAAAAAAATATGTCATATGCACAGAAGAATATGAGAGAGGATTCAAAAGATATAGAAATAAATTTCCTATTCAAGAAATCCTATGCAATAAATATTATGTGTTGTGGTGAGAGCTGTCCATCTTTTCTTTGCAGACTAACAGTTTGCAGTGGTACTAGGGGTTTCCTCTCTAGGAGTTTCCAGTACCTAAGAAATTGCAGGTTCAGTTTTTTAAAATAAGAAAAGAACAAATAAATCTTAGTATCAGTTTTCAAAAGAACTTCACTTTCAGATCTGAGATCCCCAAAACCCTTGTTCGAAAACCTTTAATATTTCTATTAGCTCGCCAAACATTGGATGAGGAAATATGTGTTTAAAGGTTCATTGGTCTTTCACAGGAGAACCTCAGAATTATTAAATACATGTGTTTCTGTATTCTCAGGGCTCAAATGCTTTCTAATTCACACTTTGCTCCTGTGATTTGGTGGCCTAATCTCCAGATTTATCAGAAAACACACTAATGTTGACTGATCTGATCCTCAATGATGTCATATTGGTCATATTCCAAGGTCTTAATTTTCTATAGATCAGTCCTTGCAAAAATAATCTCTCACTTCAGTGAATCAAAACAATAGCATTTACTAAATACAAGAGTTTGAAGCATATTTTAAAGAGAGTTGATAAAAAAAAATGAAAAAGAAGCCTCATCCAGGCAGAGCTAAGAGGAAAATCATGTTCCTGATGAGAATTTGATGTGATTCTCTCCTGTCAGCATTATTTCATGGAACTGGCAGCTTCTAAAATTCAATTATTTTGAAATACCAAGTAGACAGGTGATTGAATTTTTATTTCATTCCTTTATTGCAATACTCTATGGAGAGACAACCTCAATAGCTTAGGAGAGTTTTTTTAAGAAGGTTCCAGAGAGTCATTTCTTAATAGCCGCTAATAAGAAGGCAATGTATGTGTCATTTGGTGGTTTTTGATCCCCTTGTCCCATCAAGTCTCCTTCCCAGCAGGTGTGGCTACTGAAGAAGTCTGAAGAAATGGAAGTATCTTTCTGTGAACAAAACAAGCCACATAGGCAGATATTGACTGTTGATGGTGTTGTCCAGTCATATTCAGTTGTGTCTAACTCTTTGTGATATCATTTGAGATTTTCTTGGCCTTTCCTTCTCCAAATCATTTTCAAGATGGGGGGCCATTGTGAGTGATCCTGACTTATGTATTGCCACTGAACTCCAAGGACTCTAGAAAAGAGAATGAGGATGATGACTTTGCATAACTTCCTCATTTAAATCTACTTCACTGTCAAGACATCATAATGTCATTAGACTTTCTGGGACAGTGCAGACATGAGGTGAAGGTAAAGTGGTTGTTCAGAGATCCCATAAAGTGTTTTATGTCTTGGTGTTTCAAGTACAAATCTCCTGGAAGATCATAATAGTATACTATGACAAGTTATAAGTCACTGCTCTATGTTTTAAGTCCTCATCAACATGTAGTTGTGAGTCAAGCATTTCTTTCACGTGAAGGAAATAAATAGCTGTCCTATACCTGATACACATTGTATATTGAATAGCTTCTCTGATTCCCTTTGGGCAGACCCTACCCATGGGCTAAAAGAAAACTTTAAGTGATTTTTTTTTAATCCTCAGGCTCCAGGGTTAAGGAATAAAGAGTTAAGAGAATATCAAAAAGAACTCGATCCCTTCTTTAATGTCAGGTTCCCCCAGGACCAAACCTCGGCTATGTGAACCAAAAAATGAAGACCCTTAATGAGAGAAGCAATTCTCTTATTACTGAGAATAAGATGATTGTCTACTTCTAAAAAGCTCCTCTGAACATCTAAAATACTGTACAGAAGCAGTATATTGTAGCAAAATTTTTCCAGAATGCAAGTTAAGAAGTTGAATTCCAAGCCCTCACTCTACTGAGCAACTATAACAAGTAACTTCATTTCTCTAGATGTTCCTCAATTTTCAGCTGAGGGTCTTTGATAAGATGATCTCTTCTAACATTCTATGTTCTTTTACTCATGTTCTACTACTATTCTAGGCTGTGCCTGATGCAAGAAAGTCCTCATAAAAGTTCAAGTTTAATGTTGAAACAAAATACACATATAGGTCACTCAACAGCTAACAAAAGGAGATTTAATTAGCTACAAGAGAAGGATATTCAACAAGGACAGGCATTCAGGACATTTCAAATTCATTTAGCTGGTTGAAATTCCCTTGCTTCAGTTTCCCATCATGCCAAATATGAGTGAGTGGGTCTGGAGTGCCTTCTGGCTATTTTTGTACTTAGGTGACACAGAAGTGATATCAACAATCTGAGTCTTTAATCCCCTGAGCCAACCAAGATGGGAGGATGGTCTTAGTATCTCATAGGGAAAAACAAGGCTGATTAGCATGGGGGAAGGGGTTAGGATAGTACTACCAGCCTATTTTCCAGCATTAAAGTTCTTTCAATTCTAACATTTCATGAACTCCAATAGTTCTCCACTGTTTACTCTAGGCTTAAACATAAAAGTCTTCTGTTTGGCAGTTAAAGCCCTTCACAAACTGGCCCCTTCTACTTTCCTCTTCTTATTCTTTACTTCCCTCCATGTACTTAATGGTCCAGCAATGCTGACTTACTTCAATTCCTCAAACAAAATATTCCATTTCCCATGTCTTTGCTTTACCCTAGCTGTTCTCAATGCCTGGAATAATCTGGCATCCCCCTTCTTTTAGTTTCATTGACTTCCTTCACAAAGAGCTAAATCCCACCTTTTAGAAAGCTTTTCCCGGTTTGGTCCAGATGTCAATTCTTTCGTCACTCAGACTGCCTTGCATCTACTCTGTATTTCTCTCATATGCCCCCAGTTATTTATATGTTGACTCCTTCTTTAGAATGGAAGTTTGAGAGCAGGGACTATTTTTGCCTTTTTTTGTAATTTTAATGCTTTGTACACTGCCTAGTACATGGTAAGCCCTTAAAAATTGTTACTTGACTGACTAGCCATGGTATGCCCTGCCTGAATTCTTCCATTCTGGAAAAGGCTCTAGAAGATCTTACTCTGTGTGACTCCTTTGTGGTTAAGTCCCACACAGATTCCTCTAGTTAAGCAGAGTAGCTTGAGAATTTGGGCAGAGAGACACCTAAGGAAAATTGATTCTGCTGCATCAGTACCACATCATCAAATGCTGTGATGATGTACTCTGAGCTGCTCTCTCTCTTTCCAGTATGCCAGTTAGGAAGAAGGCGATTCAAGTGCAACATGCATGTCAACAGGATTCTCACAGTCCTCAGATGCTCATTTACTATCACTTTCCTAAGCCTTCCTTCAGTGCAGTGGACTCCAAGGAGAAGTCCTCCTTTACTTGTGGATTGGTTCCCCAGTAAAAACTTCTCCACTGTGGTAGTGAATGCAGCAATCTCGCCTCTCACAAGACTCTGTTCTTGACACTGATTTTTAAACTTAGTTCTCTGGGTTTCCCAGACATGCTCTGTCCCAGGTATAAAGGCATCTACTCTTTTTAAGGGTATTAGGCACTCCAGTCTTGGGACTTTATCTCATTTGGCTCTGGAGTCCTTTGAATTCAGATCATCAAGTCCTAGGGATAGGTGAGAGCTTCTGTTAGGACCAAGAAAGTATTCTCTAACACATTCCTTCTCTTTTAGAAGGCAAAATACAGTAGGTAAAGTACTGAACTTGGACTCAGAAAGACTTGGTTTTAAATCTATAAATCTCTGACTCTATACGGACTATTGAAACTCTCTGTAACCTCTGTTTCTTCATTTGTAAAAGGAAGAGGCTAATATCACCATAGCATTTACCTCACAAATTTGCTATAAGAATAAAATGTATAAAGTACTTTGTAAACCTTAAAAATAGTTATTAATAGTAAAAGTTTATCTGTTAAGCTTAAAAAATAGCTAGTAGGATTAGTTTACCTGAATTCTCCAAATTGTTCACAGATTTATTTCTTGAGGCTAGGGCTCCTGTAATGGAGAGTTGATCAAAGGCACCTACAAAAAAAAACTGCTTTTAAAAGATAAAAGTGCTTCCATTTTAAGGGGAGAAAAGTTATTAAATATATATTTAATTCCCAGGAGGATCTCAAATACTTTTATTTCAGATTTATCAAATTGGAAGTTGAAAAGAAGGTAATCATTTTAAAAAAAATATGAGGTAGAGACAACGAAAGAAGGGAAAGAAAAACCATTAATTATTATAAAAGGCTGGGGTTCGGGAAGGGAACCAATAAGGAAATTTCAATTCATTTTTGTTCTTCAACTAGGTTTCTGAATTGGAAGGTATATTAGAATTCACCAAGTGAAACTTCTTGTCCCAGGAAGAAATTCCCTTTATAGGATTCCTTCAGAGTCTTCTAACATCTGTTTGAACACTTCCAGGGACAGAGCACTTATTCCCTATTGAGGTAGCCTGCTTCATCATTGGATGACCCTGTAATAAAACTCTTCTTTAAAAAGAATTAAAAGATTAAAAATACATGGTCAAGAACAAGTATGTAAAAAATGTGAGGTTTTTGCAAAAGAAAACAAACAGAAAAGAATTTAAAAAATTCTTTGTAGTCAGACTACTTCCACCCCCACCTCTAACGGAAATAATCACAATTCTTTACTTCTTCATTAAAGTGAATACTACATACAGTGTGTCATGACAACTGGGTGAAATGTCAAATCTGCTGTCACATCAATTGTGTAGCATCATCCAGACTAGAAAACAGAAAGATTAAGCTTTTGTTGTAATAGAAAGCATCTACCTGAGGCACACAGAATCCCAGTGCTTTATAGTTACAAAGGATTGATCCCTACAACAGTTCTGTAATTAGATGGACAGATATGATTTATTCATGTTTTATTTTGCAAAAGATCTCATTTAAAAAAATATGTTTTCTTGACCATGGATTTTTAACCATTGTTCTTTTTAAGAAAGAGTTTATAACAGGATCATCTGATGATAGAGTAGGTCATTTCAACAGAGAATGAGTGTTTTGTCTTTGGAAGTGTTAAACAGATATTAAAAGACTAAATTTTTGCAGATGAGGAAACTGGAGCTCAGAGAGGAAAGTGACTTTTTAAGGTCACATGGCTAGGAACTGCCAAAGTTGAGATTTGAATCCAAACCTTCTGACACTAGTTTCTAACTCCACCTCTGACACAAACTGGACAAATCATTTAATTTTTCTCATCCAAAATTGAGGGTAATAACACCTGTAGTATCGAACTTATAGGATTGTTGGAGGAAGGGAGGACTCAAAAAGGAGAGGGTACATAACCAACTGTGCCAGTTTTTATATAAATTTGAAATCCTTGGCCCGTTGCCATCTTTGCCAATTCTACTCACTCTCAGTTCCCAAGAAACAATTCTATGTCTGACTTTAGTCTATGGGGTTCTTCCCTAGCATTGAGGAGAGAATAAAAAGATAGCCAGAGTACATGGGACCTTGGGCAAGTCACTTCCTCTCCCTGGGCCTCAGTTCCCTCATCTATGAAATGAAATGGTTAGACTTAACCTTTGAGATCCCTTCTAACTTTAAATCTGATCTGATGACTCCAAAAGCAGTGTCCTTTATGCCAACTGCTTGTTGACAAACATTTATGAAATATTTCCTGTTTGTAATTAAGTAGGTGGTGCCTTGATCAAAAGTTACTAAGTCTCTGACTTCAAGAAGCATTTAGGTCCTAATGTTTAATTGTTTGCGACTCTTCGTGACCCGTTTTGGGGTTTCCTTGGCAAAGATCCTGGAGTGGTTTGCTGTTTTCTTTTCCAACTCATTTTACAGATGGGGAAACTGAAGCAAACAGAGTGAAGTGACTTGCCCAGGGTCACACAACTAGTAAGTGTCTGAGGCCAAATTTGAACTCAGAAAATGAGTCTTCCTGATTCCAGACCTGGTTGTCTTTCCACTGTACCACCCCAATAATTCCTGATACAGAATGACAGTTTCAGGGGTGTGCTCAGGAACCAGTTGTTAAATTGTTGAGAACACAACAGTAAGCACTGAAATCAAGACTTGACTTCATTGATTTTTTAGACTTATGGAAGTGGTAGACAAAATGTCAGTAATACAAATTAAATTTAAAAGTCTATTTGTGTACTTATTTTTTCAGAGAATATTCAAGGATTCCTTATAATTTTTATTCTTTGTTATTTGATCGTGAAGTTCCTTGCTCTTAAGATTTCTCTTCTTTCTAAACTCCAGTGTCTTCTAACTTCTCTTTTTAGCTACAGGTCTTTGTAAGTTGGTTATTTTTTTTAACACAAGATTTTTCTTGGTTAAAAATCTAAGAGTTCATCATTTCCATGTTCCAATCACTGTCACACACATACCAAAAAAAAGGCAGTGTTTTTCATTTTGGGAAATGTGTCTGGACAAACCCTCTATTTTTCTTCCCCCTCCCACTCCACACCCACCTGATACATATTTCAGAGTTGAAATTAAAGGCAAGTGGGGGACTTGGCAAGGACCGGATAATCTGGAGCTAACTGTGAAATATTATAAGCAGCATCATGTCAACTGGAGCCTTAGCATCAGATCATATTTTTAAGCCAAATGAGAGCTATGACAGAAAGAAGCTTCCACCCTAGACTAATGGCCAAAGGTGTCTCAAGACAGGTAGTGATGACAGGCAGAAGACTTAGCTGGGATAAATGCGGGATGTTTTGTGCCCTGTAGCTCTTTCTGTTTAAGTGCATTTAAGATAAACATCTCAAGAGAGAAAACTCAAAATAGGTGCATTTTTCATCATTGTTTTCAGGTTTGATATTTTTCCTTTGGCATCCCAGTTTCCCCATCCCCACCCCCCAAAACCACCACCAACCAAAACCCCACATGAGTCCTTTACCCAGGCCTACTTAAGAAGTGGTGAAACTCCCAGAGAAATGTTTAGCATAGTTAGAAGGTGACAAAAGCAAACTGAATCAAGCAATCTTCTCTGTGGAAAGTGTCTGCCATCCTTAAATTTTATAAACTCCAGAATTATTTATTGGACCCTTCAGAAAATTCTGGAATCTGATCACTTTGGGAAACTTAGGGAGGAACCCATGACATCCATCTGAACCTTTTCCCAAACATTTGGATTTTTGCAATTTTTCAGAAATAAGTTAAGCTCACTTCCCAAGGGAGACAAGTCAAAAAGAAAAAGGAAAAGAGAGGGGGAAGCTTTATGACTCAGCTGGCTAAGAAACTCCTTTCCAGGAGACTAGACAAGAAGCTAACGGCAACTCCTGCTTCAACAGCAATGTAAGGGTAACAAATTACCTGCAGGCCATGGTAAGCAGTGTGTGCGTTACTTGTCCCTATTTTAAAGATGAGAAAATGGAGTCAGAGAAGTAAAGTCATTTGCCTGTGGCTACAAAGCTAGTTAATATTAGAGCTAGAATTCAAACCCAAATCTTCTGATTTCCCTCACTATGCTATTCCTAAAAAGTAAAAAAAAAAAAATGTCAGGTTGGCTCTAGAGTGAAATGTCAGAAGCAGGGAGGGAAGTGTGGGAGGTCACTGGTCCTTCAAACACCAGAAGGGCTATTTTGTAGAAGAGGGACTCTACTTGGCTGGCTTAGCCCTAGAGAAAAAAAGTAGACTGAAGTCACAGGGAATCCAATTTCATCTCATTATAAGGAAAACTTCCTGACATTTAGAGTTGTCTAAAAATAGATTTAACTGCCTTAGGAGGTAATGAATTTTTCATCACTGAAGGTGTTCAAGTAGAGACTGAATGACCTTTTCAGAGATATTGTTGTTCAAGTAACAGGTTGAGTTGGATGATTTCTAAGGCCCTGGCTCCTTACCTTTGAGAACCAAAGATTCTATTATTGCCTTCTAGACCAAACAGAAAGATCCTTTGAATGAAAGTAATGGCATTTTCTTCTGTCAGATGGGTTGGTGGCTTTGGAACATAGCTATTATAGACTGCAGGGATAGCTCCTGTTTCCTTGACTTTTTTCCTTTTGGTGACTCTCTAACCAGCAAAAGTAGGATAAACATACCTGGTCTTTTTGTTGTCTCGTAAAACGTTACTCCTTGAGTATCTCAAGAGCTGAAAGAGAGGACGGAGGTTCTATTCGTTTGGAATCTCACATCTCAAAGGAGAAAAGGTAATTATAACAGTGATTACTCACATTTCTCTACTGTTGAACAGTAGTAAAGTGTTTCCTCATTCGAAGCTCACACTAACCACCCTCTGAGTGATACCTCATGATTATTTTTTCTTAATTTTTGTTTTTAATTTATGGAATAAAACAAGCGTTTCTATAGCGTGGCATAATAAAAAATGATTGCACAAGAAACTAAATCTATTATGGACAACTTACATATATAATAAACTTACATAAATTTCTTCTTTTTTTCTTCTTTTTTTAATTCCCTCCTCCTACCATATCCTACAGATGGCTACCAGTAGACACAAATATAGACCTAGACAGACAGATATAGATACATATTATATATAATATATGCACACATATACGTGTATGTGTAAAATCATTCTATCTATATTTCTTTTTATCACTTCTCTATCTGGATACAAATAGCATTTTCCTTCGTATGTCCTTTGTAGTTAATTTGGGTATTTATAACAGTTTAAATAGTTTAGTCACTTAAAGCTGTTCTTAAAATAATATTGTTACTGTTACTATTCACTTTGTTCTTATTTTGTGCAAGTCCCGCTAGATTTTTCTAAGATCATTTCAGGGACCCATGAGCCTATATTCTAGGAGCTTTGCAATTTAGTTTGGAAGTACAAGTATCACTATCACCATTTTGTAGAGAAGAAAATTGAAGGCAAGAAAATCAGGAAGGTCAATTTACTTGCTTAAAGCCATGAAGGTAGTCAGAGACAGAGTTTAACACTTTGAAACCTCATCCACCTCTAACTAGCATTAATTCTATTTCCACTATGTAAGTGCTCATGGCCAGAAGTTAATCACAAAACAACCTAGTTATGTCTTTGTTTATTATAGGTAAAGTCTTGAGTATTGAGGGGTACCGCTAGTTTTTCATGGCATCAGAGTGTGGCACCCCTTTGGGAAGGTCTCCTCAACTGATAAGGTCTCCTCAACTTCAGAGGAGGCTCAAATATCCTTGCTTTCTATTAGACACAGTGATAATTGGCTCTTGAACTAGAACTCCATGAGTATACAATGGACCTCTCCTTCCCACTAACATCAAGATGTAAGGATGGGTTTCTGATCTCCCGTAGGAAGGGCACTCCCCCAACCCAGAAGAACCTCTCATATATTCCTTCTTTCCTTTTGTACAGACCTTTGTGTGATCTCAAATGGCAGTTGGCATCTTCTTCCCCTTTCCGGACACCTAGGCCAAAGAGGGTCAGCTACCAGATTAGTGGCAATGATGAAAGAAAAGATTCCCATATAAAGAGAAATCACTAGAAAAGAGTCCTCTTAGCTCTGAACTCAATAGAAGAGAAATGTAAAGCAACCAATAAGCGGTTTTCCTACAAATATCCTAAAGGCTTGACTATTGCCTCTCATTGTGACCATCCTATGTTGATTAGTATTCCCTTTTATGTATGAGGGAATAAAACTGCCTGTTCCTTAACTGATTCAAAGAACCCTTTAGATCAGGGCCAAAAATAGAAGTGTTCCTAGGGAATCTGAAGTAGGGGTAGAAGTGGAGCACTAGGGAGTCTAGTTCCCTAAATAAGGGAAGAGCAATGAGTTCCAAGTAAAGGACAGGGATTGTGAGGGTCATGAGACCCTGTGGCCCCAGTCTGGTGGTGGTGTCTGGTGAGTCATTGGGCTAGAATAGAATTTAGAGCTGGTAAAGAGGGAACTTCATCTATACCCCCTCATTTTATAGATGACAAAGAAATTCCCAAAGTTGGAATGTTGGCCCCGATGATATATACAATAAATCTGCAATCATTTTTATTCTCAGCACTTTACTAGGAGCAGTGGGAGACCCCAAAAACCCCTAAAATCAGTTTACTATCTATCTCTTCCAAGTATACTTTGAACTTTCTCTTTCTTTGATCAAACTTTTCCCTCTCATAGCATTGTCCTTCTGTCTTCAAAGTCCTGCTTAAAACCTACCTCCTTGACTACCCCTAAGAAGATATGATCTTTCCATCTTCTGAAATCCTGTACCCTTATTGTCTGTAGTTCTCATTTGTCCTTTAACATCTCCTGCCTTATACACAGTTGTGAGGTTGTTATTTTGTTGTATTAGTTTATTTATTATTGTAATATGTAATTTATTATTTGTATTTTTGTATTTTATTGACTCCTAGAGATGCTAATCCCCCATTACTTTCACCTGCTAAACATTGATGGTAAGATAGGAAGAAAGGAAGATAGGAAAAGATTAAAACAAAAAATAAACCCTCTTTCCCCTTCGCTAACAAACAATGGCATCAGTGACTAAACCCACACCTACTGGGGCAAATAAGCTGCTAAGGGAAGAGTATCCTTAGAGAAGTAGCGAGTGGTGATTTACTTCTTCTAAAAACTGATAATAGGTTTCATTCTAAAGTAGTAGACTATGCCTACACTGCTATCTGTGCTTAACAAAGCATTGACTGACAGACCACACTTACCAGCCTGCAGTATGACGATACTATGAAACCTGGAGAATTGATTTAGGGAGTAAAGAGGTGCAGTATGTGCTGAGCTGGGCTGCATCCACAGTTAACATTACTAATTTCACAATCCTTGATAAAAAAGGATTCTTCCTTGTTCATTTTTAGGTATTTGAGGCTTGGTCCAAGTGCGAACTGAGTGATTAACTCTATCATTGAAGAGGAAGGACATTTTTGGAGAAAGAGTAGGCTTCTGTACTGTTACTGGGAACCTGCCAACAACTTTCACTATATAAAGCAGAACAGAGTACATGTAGCCCATAACACCTAGTGAAAATTAGGAAGCTGGAGCTAGCTAACCTGAACTATTTATAGTAGTCTCCTAATTATTTTCTCCAACCTGCTGCTACCCTTCCACCCTTCTCCAATCTATCTTCTATACATCTGCCAAAATAATCTTCCTAAAGCACAAGTCTGACCACGTCACTCCACTCCTCAAGAAATTTCAGGGGCTCCCTCTTGCCTTGAGAATAAAATAAAAAAAAAATTTCAACCTGGCATTTAAAACCATTTACTATCTATCTCCAGTCTACTTTTCTAGAATAACATCATACCATTCCCTCCTCTCTATGTTCTTGACAAACTAGACTATTTGCTATGCCCTGCTTCTTCTATCCCTGCATCTGGAAATCACTCCAATGCTATATGCATTAATTCTGCAATTATTTATATTCATAGCACTGTACTAGGAGCAGTAGGAGACCAAAATAAACCCCCCCAAAAAACCTTAAAGATCACTTTACTCTTTATGCCTTTCAAGTATACCTTGAACTTTCTACTTCTTTCTCTTTGATCAATCCTTTTCCCTCTCATATCATTGCCCTTCCGTATCTTCAAAGCCCTGCTCAAACCCTACCTCTTCCATTAAGTCTGGAAACCACTCCTTTCCCACCTCACCTCTTAGGTTCTTTATCTCTCTTCATGGTTCAGCTGTTTTCTACAAGAGGTCTTTTATCATCTCCCTAGTTCTCAGTGTTTTCTCCAGCATCAAAGTTTCTTCTATTTACTTATCTGTTTACATGTTGTATACCTCAAAAGACTATAACGTCTTAGAGGATAACGTTGGGTTTAGTTTAAGTTTTTTGTCTTTGTGTATAAATGTATATATAGTCTTCCACACTGGGTGTGGGTAGGGGGCGCAGCTAGGTGATACAATGGATAGAGTATTGGAAGACCTGAGTTCCAATCTGGCCTCAGGCACTTACTAGCTATGTGACCCTGGGTAAGTCACTTAGTTTGCCTTAGTTTCTTCATCTGTAAAATAAGAGCACTTATCTCTCAGAGTTATTGTGAAGATCAGATAAGAAACATTTGTAAAGCACTTAACACAGTGCCTGGAACATAGTGGGTTCTATATAAGTTGTGGTAGTAGTGGTGGTAATTGTAGTAGTAGTAGTAGTAGTAGTAGTAGTAGTAGTAGTGGTAGTGGTAATTGTAGTAGTAGTAGTGGTGGTAGTAGTAGCAGTATTGGTAATTGTAGTAGTAGCAGTAGTAGTAGTATGTATGTATGTATGTACTTCATAAATGTTGGTTCAATTGTTCAAAATGCTTGTTGAGAAGTTGACACTGGAATCTAACTGTCCCCAAATGAGGCAAAACTTCCAAAAGTTATTCTTTCTGACATCCTCAGCCTCAAAGGCAGTACATGTTTTTAATTGTTCTTCACATTCCCCTCAGTACCTAAAATTGTCCCCCACATATTGCAAGTGCTCAATCAATATTTGCTGACTGATAAGTCAAAGCTCCTTTTCTATTCTTTGGGGATAAATAAGGGTAAGCCTGGGATCAAGGAGGAGGTTTCTAGGGAGACAAATTTCATCCAGAGAAAGAACTGAAAAATAGAAGTATGCATAGAATGAGTTTTACGTATAAACATATTTGTGTTTAATGGTAACCATCTCTAGGGGGAGGGGGAGGAGGAGAAAAAAGGGAACAAAAGAAAGTTACTTAACTTTATTATATATTTAAGGGGAGCAAGTTGTACATAATAGGTTTGCAGATTAATATGTCATCATCTTTGTTTTTATTCTATTATGTTATGGAAATGTTTGTATTATTCCTTAATTAAAAATAAAAGTAACTAAATTAAAACTTTAAAAAAATGATACTGTTACCAGTAAAGTTTTTCGACAGCCACAGTAATAACAACTAACATTAAAAGTCTGCCATGGAAGACAGCAAACTTGCCCTCACTGAATTATTTAAGAAAAGGCTTGATGACCACTGCGTATGTTGAGTAGGCAGATGATAAGATCACACTTAAACTTCGGGGAAATCATATTGGCAGTAATGTGGAGAATAGATTAGGAGAAGAAAGAGATTTGGATCGAGATCAATTTGGAGATCATTGCAATGATAAAATAAGAGGTGATGAGGGGCTGAATTAAGGTGCTGACTACATGAGCAGGGAGGAGACGTACACGAAAGCTATTATAGAAACAGAAATTACAAGACTTGGCAGCTGATTAGATGAATGAGGTGAGGAGTTCAGGATGATCCTGAGCTTGTGCACCTGAGTGACTACAAGAAAGGTAGTGCCCTGAGCAGCAGTACGGTCAGTTCAGCTATATTGCTTGTTCTGAAAAGGTGAATTTATTCCAATGCTTTAGGGAAAATTGGAGCACAATGAGATTTTGTATTTGCACATGACTGATTTCATCTACAAGAAATGGGAAAAACTCAGAAAAATGGCAGCATTCTACCTTAACTCATAATCTGCAATCCTTTCAAGACCTACTTCCGCAAGCAAACCTCAGGTTTGCCATATTTGTTATATATCGTGGGGTATAGTAGGGGCTGTGGGTTGAGGAGAGCTACCCCCACCCCTATCTTCTACGTTGGCAGAGGAACTGAGTTTTAGCCCACCATGGCTGCCCTCTCTCTCGCAGACTTTGTCATGTCTTTGTCAGTCTGGATACTGTGAGAACCAGAACACAGACAAGAAGTCTGAGGTCACAGGCATTGCTACTAGCTTTTGTAGTGTATATTTCTTAACTGTTTAATATGTATAAAACTGTGCTACCATTTTTATTAGGTCCCTAATTTTTTTTAACATCATTGATAATATTTTTGAGTGTTGCCCCTCTGACTCCATTTTCCCTGTGATTTTTGTTGTGTAATTTTGCATAAGTCAATGATTTTTTTTTAACAAACACATAGTAGACAAGAAACAGGTTTGGAAAGAAAGATAATGGACATGTTTTGGACATTTTGGACATGTTAAGAGAGGGATGTCTACAGGTATCTGTCTTGATATGTCTAGTAGGCACCTTGATATGTACCAGTAGGTAATGAGGAACTGAAGCTTTAAAGAGAAGTTAGCGCAGGATATAGAGATCTGGAATAAGATAAATGGTAACAACAAAATTCTTAGACTTAATACACGAAAGATAAACATTGCTGACTGCAAATAGAGTCATCAGCCTAGAAATGATAGTTAAATCCACGTGATCTGTTGTACTATCCAAAGAAGACAGTGTAGAGGACTGAGCTTTGGGTACAGAAGAGGAAAGAGCACTGAATTTTGAGCCAGAAAATTTGGGTTCAAATATCACACACTTACTAGGTGTTTGACCTTAAAAAACTTATTCCATCTCTTTGAACTTGACTTTCCTCATCTGCAAAATGGGGATAGTAATATTTGCATTAGCTACCTGACAGAGCAGCTGTGTGCACCAAATGAGATGATGTATGGACAATATTTTGTAAACTTTGAAGAGCTATGCAAATTTAAAATTTCATTTCACGTGGTCTCTTAGTTTCAATTTTCTTCTCTATGAAACAGAAATAACAATGCTAACAATAACAATAACAACTTATATGTATATGTTAATTCAAGAATTAGACATGACTTTTCAACAAATAACCTTGTGCCAGTAAGTCGGTACAAGTAGAATTGCCTGTTTTACAAAAGAAAAAAACTTAAGGTCATGCAAAGTTGACTGGTTTTCCCAAGTTACCAAGGTGGCAAAAAAGGGCTTGAACTCACATTTCCTGAATCTAAGACCAATATTTTCATTGTTATTGGTGTTTTCTTCACCATAATTAATAATTTTGGGCTTCCCCCAATAGGATTGTTGTACTCTAAGGATCAAATGAGGTCATGTGAAAAAAATGTGATTTATAAATCTTTAAGCACCAGATGGGAGGCAGCCTGGCACAGTGGACACGGGCTGGTCTCAGAGTCAGGGAAACTGGATTCAAGTCCTATTGCTGACTCAGAGATGGCTCAATGATCACGGGCAAGTCATTTAACCTCTCAATGTCTCACACAACTCTCTGAGATTCTACATTGCAGAACACATCTACATGGGAAAGAATCTTCTTACTGACAACTTCCTACATGGATAGAATGCAGATGAAGACTCCTTTCCCATCATATCTAAGAAAGTGTTCATCTATCTAAACTAAATCCATGGACAGAAATATAAGTTTCAGGTCAGCACAATGGATTCCACTTTTAACTCACTTCACACTCTAGGCTAGTAGCCTTTATTTCCTATGCTCCCACACACTCCTGCTCTCATTCAAATATTTTCTATGCCTATACATCTTTAAGGCTTAGAGAACATACCATCTCCCTACACCTAAGACCTTTTCCCTCATTCTTAAAGGTCCTCCAGTCCTGTCCATACCCTTTCACCCAGAAAGTGATACCTTTCTATCTGAACTCATACATCATTTAGTAGCTGGACCACTCATGTGGTATTTGTCATATTCATGCTCATATCATTAGCTATTTAAGTCCCTATCCTCTTATTAGAGTGTAATTTCTGGAAGCAAGGATTGTATTACATTCACCTTTGTACCTCCTGCAGGGCCTTATATAAGGGCTTACACATGCTAGGTACTCAGTAAATAAATGAATGAAGAATGAATGAATGACACAGTCACAGGGTTTCATGGATGTAATCATGTATTTAAAAAACAACTCAGCAAGTTATTAACCTTGTTCTATTGCATATTTCTTCAATTTCATAAATAATACCTTATATTTAGGTGTAGTGTTTTGGGATACATATATCTCTAGACTTTTGTCTAGTATTCTTGTGGACAATTATTCTCCTCACCTGCACACCCACCCCACCTATGCCTTTTGATATCCTGCCCATTGGGAGTAAAAACACAGGCATGCTAGAGCTCAAGCCCAGTCAAACACCTGTAAAAAATGAATCTGGACAAATTCTGGAGAGGTGGAACCCACAGAATGATGGAGTGAAGCAAATCTCCAGCCCAAGATAGCCTGGAAGGTCAAGAAGAAGCATCTATCACACTGCACTGGGAGCAGAGTGCAGTCCAGCATGGGCTCACTGGCATGGATGGGACCTGAGCAGGCCTTGGGGAAGTGGAGAAAGACTGAATCTCTGGAAACTGTGGAGGTTTTCAGACTTGACAATCCCAAAATGCCAAGGAAAAATTAGAAGGTCAATGGAAAAAATCTGTTGGAGTTGTGTGAGAGAGTAGAGTGGTCTAGCCCCAGGGTCAGGGCAGCAGAAGGGGTGGTAAAGCCTACAGTAGCAGCAGCAGCAGGGGCAGCGTGTCAACTGCTGTTTCTGGAGCTCTAGGCCCACAGATTGTGGAGGGATCAAGTAGCTAACAGTATATCCTTTCACTACTACCAGAAACAGAGAACTACCTTGACCAAGTGCTCAAAAGTCAAATAAATGATTGAGGAAATGAGAAAAAAACAGAAAACGAATCAGACTATGGAATCTTACTTTAGTGGCAAGGAAGACCAAAAGGTACAAATGGAAAAAGACAATAAAGTCAAAGCTCCTACATCCAAAACCACCAAGAAAAATACAAACTGATCTTGGCCATGAAGAGCTCAAAAAGGATTTTGAAAATCAAATAAGAGAAGTAGAGGAAAAATTGGGAAGAGAAATGAAAGTGATGCAAGAAAATCATGAAAAACAGTTCAACTGTTTGCTAAAAGTGACCCAAAAAAATACTGAAGAAAATGACATCTTAAAAAGACAGACTAATCCAAATGGCAAGAGAGATCCAAAAAGTCAACGAGGAGAAGAATGTCTTAAAAAGTAGAATTGTCCAGGTGGAAAAGAAGGTCCAAAACCTCACTGAAGAAAATATCCCTTAGAGATTAGAATGGAGCAGATGGAAGCTAATGACTTTATGAAAAATCAAGGAAGTTATAAAACAAAACCAAGAGAATGAAAAAAGAGCAGACAATGTGAAATATCTCTTTGGAAAAATAATTGGCCTGGAAAATAGATGCAGAAGCGGCTATTTAAGAAGTATTGGTCTACTTGAAAGCATGATCAAAAAAGAAATGATCAAGGAAATTATCAGGAAAATTGCCCTGAAATTCTAGAACCAGAGGGTAAAAGAGCTATTGAAAGAGATCCCAAAAGGAAACCTCCTAGGAATGTTGCAGTCAAATTTCAGAGCTCTCAGGTCAAGGAGAAAATATTTTAAGCAACCAGAAAGAAACAATTTGAGTATTGTGGAAATACAATCAGGATACCACAAGATCTAGCAGCTTCTACATGAGAGATCAGAGGGCTTGGAATATGATATTCTGGAGGTCAAAGAAGCTAGGATTAAAACCAAGAATCACCTACCCAGCAAAACTGAGCATAATTCTTCAGGGGAAAAATTGATCCTTTAATGAAATAGAGGACTTTCAAGCATTCTTGATGAAAAGATCAGAGCTGAATAGAAAATTTGACTTTCAAACACAAGAATCAAGAGAATCATGAAAAGGCAAACAGGAAAAAGAAATCATAAGGGATTTACTAAAGTTGAACTGTTTACATTCTTACATGGAAAGATAATATTTGTAACTCTTGAGATTTTTCTCAGTATTAACGTAGTTAGAGGTTTTTCTCAGTATAACCTAGTTATACATATAGACAGAGGGTACAGAGTGAATTGAATACGAAGAGATGATATCTAAAAGAATGAAATTAAGGGGTGAGAGAGGAATATATTGGCAGAAGGAGAAAGGGAAAAATTAGAATGGAGTAAACTATCTCTCACATAAAAAGGCCAAAAAAAAGCTTTTTGAATGGAGGGGAAAAGGGGAAGATGAGAGGGAAAGAGTGAACTTTACTCTCATCAGACTTAATTTAAGGGGGAATAACATGCACACTCAATTTGTTAAGAAAATCTATCTTACACTACAGGAAAGTGGGGTGAAAGGGGTTAGACAGGGGTTGAAGGCATGATAGAGGGGAGGGTAAATGTGAGTACGGGTAATTAGAGTCAAACACTTTTGAGGAGAGACAAGGTCAAAAGAGAGAATAAAATAAATGGGGGAAGGCAAGATAGGATGGAGGAAAATATAGTTAGTCTTTCACAACATGACTGTTATGGAAGTGTTTGGCATAACTATACATGCATAATCTATATCAAATTGCTTGCCTTCTCAGTGGGGGGGGTGTGGGAAGGGAGGAAAGGAGAGAAGTTAGAGCTCAAAGCCCTAAAAACAGATGTTAAAAATTGCTTTTACATGCAACTGGGAAATAAGACATACAGGAAATGGGGTATACAAATTTATCTTGCCCTACAGGAAAATAGAGGGGAAGGGGGAAAGAAAAGGGAGGGGTATGATAGAAAGAAGGGTAGGTTGGCAGAAGGGGTAATCAGAATGCACACTGTCTTGGAGTAGGCAGAAAGGGAGAGATGGGGAGAAAATTTAGAACTCAAAATCTTGTGGAAGTGAATTAATTCATTAAAAAGAAAAAAAGAAATCCTGCCCATTCCTCAAGACCTCATCCAAATTGTACTTCTTCCATGAAGTCTATGACTCATAGGATGATAGGATAGTACTATAAAGGAAAGGTTATTCACTCTAACACCCTCAATTCACACATAAGGGAATCAAAATCCAAAAAAATGAAATTACTTTTATAAGGTCAGCATCTTTCATCTCTAAGGCCCAGCTCAAATACTAATGCTTCCATGATTACTTCCTTAATTGCTGATAAAACCACCCACATCCAAAAAGTGATATCTTCTTTTTTGAACTATAAGTTCCTATCTGTCTCATTTAGTGAACTAATCTCCCAAATCTCATTCAGAATAGATGCTTCTTTCCTTTGACTTGATGACCCTTTGTGCCTTTTTATACTTTCCTTATTTTATCTTGCACAATAGTTATACACACTCTCACACACAAAATGTGTATGTGTGTGTGTGTATATATATGTATATATCTAGATAGTAAAGTACATGCATATTTGTGTGTATATTTCATCTTTCTTGCTGTATTATAATTTCCACAACTGATGAGCTTTGTACGCATCAGCCCTTAACATATAATAGATATTTCATAAGTGTTCATTGAATAAATAGTATTGTATTTGAAGGCACAGTTTCTAGATTCAAAACCTGACTCAGACTGACTACCCACAGGTTAGTTATTTGACCTTTCTGGATTGTTTTCTCATCTATAAAATAAGAAATTTAGATTAGATGATGTCTATGGTCCCTAACAACTCTAAATCCTACAATCCTATAAATAAACAAATGTATTTTTTTTATTATTCTTGGTCCATGTTGATGAAGGGTAGAGATTCCACTCACAAAAAGTCAAGATACCTCAATTGAATTAATTTATCAGTCAATAGAGTAAATGAGGCAATATAGAATTTTTTACACAATTTTACCACAGTGTATAAATGAGCCCTTAATAATTTTGAAAGGATTATAGTGCTTTACCCATTAGATGAAGGCAGATAATGCTACACAGGAATCATCTTGTGAGTGACTGAAAGAATCAGGCAATCTGTGGGCATATTTATAAAAAGAGTCATGAATCAGCCACTGAAGGACGCCAAGTTTAGGAATTCCAGAGCTGAAATCAGGTTTCTGAAAGGGAATTACTCTTAGAAGACAGACTGACCTTGTCACTGAAAAGATTGGCCCAGTAGCAGACAATGGGACCAATTGGGATTAGGGTGACTAGACCAGTTGGAAATAATATATCTAACCAGAGCAGAATGATGCACTGAGGACATGCAAATGTAAAATCACAGTTGCCCAAACAGAAAGGAAACTTCAAGGAGCAGGACTTCTTTCACCAGAAAAGAATGTCAGATATGGAGTGAAGAAAGGATTTGGTCTTATAAATTGGCCTTTTGCATGCACATTCTTTATGTGTGGCTCATTGCCACTGGACTCTAAGTTTCAGCCCATTGTTCCCATTGTCTTATGTGTGTTTTTGGAAGAGTGTATTCCAGATTTTTATTGGAGGGAGAAAATATTTGATATAGTATAGAACACATTTAACTTAGAATATACTTCTTACCACACAACTTTAGTAAATCCCTTTTCTAAAACTGAATTGAGGTCATTGTTTCATTTTAATGGGAAGCACACAAGAAGGGACTTGCAAGCAATGATGCTAGAAACTCTGCTCCTTAGGGTTACCACTGGGATCCTGAAAGAGAGATAACAGCTGTCCTATGGGGATCCTCAAACTATGCCAATGTATAGCTGGGTAAATAGTCTCAGAAAGAGTGTTGCATTTAAATATTACTTCCTTCACTTAGTGGGTTGCCATGACTAAATAATTCATTACCTAGTGGACAGACAAGTGGTGATAAGCCTCACCATATGTAAAGAGGCTGGTACTCACAAAGCAGACACAACCTGTTGTTTGGACTATGCTCAAAGAAGATCCTGTCAGATCTTTGCATCCTGTGGGGATTAACTTGAAGAATCCAGGGTCACTTCCATTATATGAGGTGTTAGATTAGGACTTTTGTGATAAACAGAATGAAACCAAATCTCATTTTCATAACACCAGTATTTTCTAGTGATATTATATGACTGAGAATTATAGAATACCACAAACTTCAAAGAATAAAAATTGTATGCCAACCAAATTACCTTGTATTCATTTTGCATATAAGTACTTATATATGTCCCTATAGAATGTAAGGTCCATGAACCACAACAGAGAGAGAGAAAAGAAAGAATAGGGAGAGAAAGTAAATAAAGGAAGGAAGGAAGGAAGAATTTAAGTGTTTACTACATGCCAGACACTGTGTTAAGCACTGGGGATAGAACTATAAGCTAGACAATCCCTATGGGCAGCTAGGTGGTGCAGTGGATAGAGCACCAGTGCAGGAGTCAGGAGGACCTGAGTTCAAATCTCACCTCAGACACTTGACACTCACTAGCTGTGTGACCTTGGGCAAGTCACTTAACCCCAATTGCCTCATCCTGGGTCATCTCCAGTTATCCTAATGAATATCTGGTTACTGGATTCAGATGGCTCTGGAGGAGAAGTGAGGCTGGTGACCTGCACAGCCCTCCTTCACTCAAAACAAAGTCAAGTGCAAGTCATGTCATCATTTCTCTGATGGCATGGTCTTCTTTGGCAACGAAGGACGAACACACACAGACAGTTCCTATGCTCACAAGTTCTAATGGAGAAAGTAAATACATAAAGGGCAGCTGGAAAAGAAGGAAAGCTACTCACATGAAGTTGGTGAGGAGAGGAGAGGTGGTTAAGAGAGGAATTCTGCAGAATCGAATAATTATTCAATCAATCAACAAGGATTTAAGTGCTTACCACTGTGCTAAGTACTGAGCATACAAAGAAAAGTATAAATATGGTCCCTGGCTACAAAATGCTCATTTTCTAATGGGGGAGATATGAAAATAACTCTATGTTTCAAATATATATAGTATAAATGAAAGATAATCTCAGAAGGAAGGCACTTTTTTGGGGGAAATGAGCATGTAGAAGATCATGGGAGACCAGGAAAGGCCTCTTACAGAAGGAAAGATTGAGCTGAATCTTGAATGTGGTCTGAGAAGCCAGGAGAGTAAGATGAGAAGAAAGGAATTTCAGACATGAAAGGCAAGCCAGTGCTAAGACACAGAGATGGGAGAGGAAATACTGTGTTTGAGAAATTGCAAGTAAACCAGCATTGCCAAGATTATAGGATGTGTGGAGGGGAGTAAATTGTAAAAAGATTACAGTTAGAAAGGTTCCAAGGCTTAAAGAACCAAACAGAGGATTTTATCTTTGACCTGAGAGGTTATAGGAAGGCAGTCAAGTTATTGAAGTTGGGGTGAGTTGGTGGGGTGGGGATGACAAGGTCAGTCTCACATTTTAGAAAGATAGATCACTTTGGCAGCTGAGTGAAGGATAGATTGAATGGAGGGAAACTTGAAGCAGAGGGATCATGAGTGGAGAGAAACATACATGCTGTGGCCCCTCCTGAAATAGTGGTGAGGGCAGACAGGCAGTCATCAGCTGAGAGAGGAGCTTTGAAGGCAGGGAGTATTTCAGTTTTGTCTTGGCATCTATTCCCTATGTCCAAACAGAGATTGGCACATAGCAGGGATGTTGACAGATGAAACCATAGACTCATCAAAGTATAGGCAGCCATAGCACTTTAAGGATTATAAGGTACTTTCTGTACATAATCCAATTTGTCACAACAATTGTGAGGAAGTTAGTATGGCGTTATCATCACTATTTAAAAGAAATTGAGATTTAGCAAGGTGAAATAAATTGTCCAGTGAGTTGGGTAGTATAAATATTTTAATCTCCATTTAAGGAGGAAGAAATTGGGGTTCTGAGGTAGGAAGTGACTTGTCCACTATTCCACATCCATGCAATAGGTTTTAGGAGAGCCTCCTACTCCCACTAAGTGACCAAGCCTCCACCTTAAGCCAGCTCTCCCTGAAGCCAAGACCAATACCCTTCGCTCCATCCCTGCAGCGTCCCAAAATGGCCTCCACTCTCAGTCAACAGCAGCATCTGCTGGTGGTGATAAAGAGACTGTACTATCACTGCCTTACTTCAGAATGCCAGCTGCCTTTAGGCTGACTGGTAATTGTATCAAATGCTCTCCTTTTTAGCCATTAAAAATCCGCTTGTACTCATTTTACCTCTCCCAGAGGAAGTAAATACACTTAAGAAACAGTGCCTCAGGAATTTTTACTTTTCCACTATGGCGTTCACTCCCCTATTTATCTTGCACTTTCATTAAAGCTCACACCACATACCACAGATATATTTTTAATCTAGCAGCCTGTTTTCAGGGGAGCCAGAACTGGAACAATACAAAATGTTCCTTGCCTGTTTTTTCTTCTCTTTTAAAAATGAAATAATTTGATTCACCGCTTCATTCTTGGTGCATAGCACGGTTCACTTAGATTAATAACATTTTCAATTTTGCCTGTTTGGTATCTAGGGTGGCGAGCAAGAGCAATTTAGTCAGATTGAAACTCCAAATACTCAGAGATGGAAAATATTTCAGCTGACCTCCTTGCCAGGAATATGCATTTCTCTAACTGCTTAATTATGATTCAAGATTGCAAGCTGGAATTCGGTGCAACAGATGGAGTTGTACTTTTGTGTTTACAGACTTAGGGACTCGGCTCACTTCTGGTTTTTTTGTTTCAAATCAGAGAGAAAAGCAAATAGTTTGGAACAAGAGAAGTGATTTTTTAATAGGAAGAGGAAGCTCCCAAAATGGTGGAAAGAAGCTAGCTATTTAAGCCTATGGGACTCAGCTCCCAATGCAGGAAAATGGTGAGCTGATCCAGAAAATGTCTAGACAGGTTCCAGAGGTCAGGAATAATAGCTTTCCTTCTGTTCCTATCACAGTTCTTCCTTTCAGCTATCCCCTTGGGTAGGGCCTCACTTCAAGCTTAGAAATCAGATAGTGCTGACCTTCCTGTGTCTCCTCCAATCTGTCCACCACACAACGGTTATAGATAATTTCTCTATCTGTAAAATGAAGATAGTAATTCTTAGACTGACTACCTCACAAGGTTTTTGCAAAGAAAGCATTTCACAAACTTAAGTCATGTGAGCTATTATTTTAAAAAATTAATTTCATTTGAAATATAGCTAAAATATATTTTTCAAAATTTGCAAGTTCATTCCCCCTTCTTTATTCCAACTATTACCTCACCTCAGCTATTACCCAGGAAAGATTAGCAGTGTACCAAAAAAAAAGAATTCCAATGTCCCACCCAGAGTAACTGGCTCATACATAGTAAATTTTTGAAGAATTTGAGATTTGCAAGGAGTCTCAGTGGCCACCTAGACCAAGTAATATGCAAAGGAGTCTCTACTTTAATATACTTGACAAATGATTATCCAGACACTACTTGAAGACCTCCAAGAAGGGGGAACCCACCACCTCCTGAGGAAATCCATAATACCTTTGGATAGATCAAATTGTTAGGGAAAGTTTTCCTGGCCTCAAGCCTAAATGTAGTCGTTTATAACACACACCCATTGCTCCTGGTTCTGCCCTCCCAGGACAAGTAGAACAAATCCAATTCCTCTGCTTCTCAATAGTCCTTTAAATAATTGAACAGATATCATGCCCTCCCCTTGCCCCCACCCAGTCTTCTTTTCTTAGTTAAATGTGCTCAGTTCCTCCAACCTATCCTCATACGACATGGACTTGAGACCAGAGCAACTCATAAGACCTTCTACCAAGGCACTGAGGGATTGTGATGTACATTGGTGGGAAAAAAGTCTCTATCAATGAAATGATGGACCTCTGAATTACTGGGCTATGCATTTATTTCATTTAGACCACATACAGAGCACTCACAGGATTCCTGGCTCAGGAATTTGCACTATATAGTATAAAAAATACAGAATAAATATTTAAATAATTTAAATATTTCCTTTGCAATTCATATGAGGGAGGACCATCTATAATTTCAGTAGCTAGATGGCCGGCTGGCTAGAGTATGGGGCTTAAAATCAGGAAAACTTGAGTTCAAAGGCAACCTCAGACCCTTCCTAGCTGTATGACCCTGGGCAAGTTACTTAACCTCTCATAGCTTCAGTTTTATCATCAATAAAATGGGGATAATGAGGGCACCTTCCTCACAGGGCTATGTAAGGATCAAATAAGATCATATTTATAAAGAACTTTGCAGACTTGAGATACAAAAAATGCTAGCTATCAATGTTATTCTTTATTTTGATACCTCTGAAGACCTGTAATTTCATCAGTTATGGGTTCTTCACCCATTGATGGCATACCATCCACTGTTTCTTCATCCATATCCACCAAACCATCCCGTCAGTATCTCAAACTCAATATGGTAATGTAGCAGCATCCTTCTCTGAACTGTTTCTCTACATTTATACTTGCACTTTGGGGAATGACCACCTCAGGTTCAAGATGTATTCTGCATGTCTGTGTTCCTAAAACTATAGGTCACAAGCCCTAACCAGCATGTTTACTTTCACTTTAGTCAGTTAGAGGTCTTACCTCAAGGCAAAGTCATTCATTCATTGAACTGGCATAGTGAGAAGAGTAGAAATGAAACATCTTCCTCCTAAACCTAGGGTGAACTATCCAGTTACACACAGCATCAGTGGGAAGAGTGGTCACATAGAGGTTCCAAGAACAAAGGTGCACCTGTAAGGAGAACGAGTGGTCAATGTATCTCCAGGACCACATTGCCCAGCAGTTTTCTCACAATGTCTTTATGCTGCTCCTCCCAGTTCTCAGTATTTCTGTTGGACTCCCTGGACTTGCTCTTGAGCTGTGCACATGGTCCCAAAGCTGAGCTATGGTCTCCCCTGTCTCCAAGTCCAGGTTTAGCTGACATCTTGACTGAGGGTATTGCTATATATTTTCAGGAAGAAATAGAATCCACCCCCTGGCATTGTTAGGAATCTCAGCTCTAAGTGACTGCCAACTCCTGGGCCCAACCCCAAGCATCGTGCTCTCTCCCTCCTCAACTCTCTAGAAAATGGGTCTGAACATCTGGACTTCTTTGGTCCTTTTCTTTGTTGGGCACAACACCTTCTATACCCATAAACTTAGGTTATAAGATGCCTTTACCAAGGTGGAAAGAGGAAGAGAAATTCCCATCACCCTTTGCTGCATCCTTCTAGATATGCTCCTAAGAGGTGACTCAACACTCTTCTCAAAGTTGAATCTTCAAAGACGCTTGGAATGGGGCTTTTTTTATGTATGAGCTACAAAGGGCAAGGCTCATTTTTCTAGCTATTGAGTAGAATTTCCTTGTTTGGTAAAAGTTGTTTTCATCTAATGATCTATAATTCCATCAATTTGATTGAGAAATATCTTCATATACTTCCTAATGCTCCCTTTATAATCTACATTAAACACATATTTATTCCACTTTTACAATCCTCTACATTAAAAACTATTGTCTTTGCCTCTAAACCTATGAGTCCTTTTTTACTTCATGATATTTATCTGTGGTAATACAATTCACTCAATCTCATTTTGGTACTGCTTTTGTGTCTTCCTTCTCTTCCCTTTGGAGACAGAAGATTTGGATGTGAATCCTGGTTCTACCACTAACTGGCATGAGTGTGACCCTGGATAAGTCATTTCACCTCTTACCCTAAATATCCTTATTATAAATTGGGCATAACATAATTCATCCTACAGTGTTAATACTCAAAACATTTGTGAGTTATAATCATTATAACACAGTCTGGTCAATGCCATCTTTGTAATATCCTTTGCTCTCCTTGCCTTCTCTCTATTCCTACCAGCAACACGAACATTCATTACCATCCAACCTGGATCCCACAGTAGTTTCTTTATGGGGCTTCCCACGTCAACTCTTTCATTTCTTTTCAATTTGTCCTTCATGACACTGCCAGAATAATCTTTTTAGAAATATTCCTTTGCTCAAAAATCTTTAGTAGGTCTCCCAAGTTTACTAAAGAAAGATCAATCTACTTCATCTAACATTTAATGTCTTTTATATTCTGATATCACTCTGCCTTCCTAGACTGATGGCATCTTCAATCCCTTCCACATATACTATTCTCGAGCCAATACAAATCACTCTCAGGCCCCTAATTATATTCTATATCAGGGATGGGGAACCTGTGGCCCTAAGGGTATGGACTTTTGACTGAGTCCAAGTTTTGCAGAACAAATCTTTTTATTAAAGGAATTTGTTCCATGAAGTTTGGATTTAGTCAAAGGGCTGCTCTTGAGGACCTAGAGGGTCACATGTGGCCTCAAGGCTGCAGGTTCTCTACCCCTGCTCTATATGCTCAGTCTTTTCTCACACACTTCACCCTATTACTGGTATGACCTCCATTGAGTCCTAACTTTTGTAATAAGATATTGGTCAATAAGGGCTCAGTCCTTAGAGCACACAGAATATGCTCTGTTCTGGAAAATGCATGCAAAAATCGACATTAATATGGAACGTTATTCTTTTCTAAGGAAGTTTAATTAATGCTTATCATTCACCACAATGAGGAGGCCAGAAGAGCCTAGAAACCACATGAGCCAACAACTACTTGATCTCTTTGAAAAATAAAAAAAAAAAGGCAGTTAAGTGGCACAATGGATAGAGCAGCAGCCCTGGAGTCGGGATGACCTGAGTTCAAATCCAACCTCAAACACTTACTAGCTTTGTGACAATGGGCAAGTCACTTAAACCCAATTGCCTCCAAAAAGAAAGCAAGACAAATAAAGAGAAATGGTAACTAAAAACACTATAATAATAATACCAGCATTTAGCATTTATTTACCTGCTAGGGGAGGGATGCCAGATAACATGCTAAATGCTTTCAAGTATTATTTTGTGTGACACTTTCAACAACACTGGAAGATAGGTGCTATTACTATCTCAATTTTATAGTTGAGGAACTGAAGCAAAGAGAAGCTAAATGACTTACCCAGGGTCACACAACTAAGAAGCATCTGAGCCCAGATTTGAAGTCAGGTCTATTCTGACTCCAGACCAGTGCTCTAATCACCCAGCTTCCAGGTTAGAATGTAAAATCTTACAAACAAAGGTGATGGAAAGTTATAAGCAATGTGAATTATAAAAGTGAGAAACACTGGAAGGAAAAACAAGTTTACGGAAAGTTTAAAAAGGGCAACATCATCCAAGACCACCTAAGAATTAAACTGGAATGACAACACTAAGGGAACCAAAAATGTGCATATTTTTATAATAAACTATTTTTCTAATGATGAAATGGCAGCACCAAATTTAGACGCTGACACAATAACCTTTGGTGATTTCCACAAAGAATTGGAGTTAGTATTAAAGAAAACAAAGACCAGAAGGAAAGTTGAGCAAGGTCAAGTACACATAGAGAAGGGCTATGCTGGAGGTTTAGGAGGCATTGAAGGACCATTTCTCAAGATATCTGAAATATGGGTGGATAGATACTAAACATATGGAAAAAGGTTTACCTTCAACAAGATGTCTCTAATGAACATGTCAAAATCATACAAACTTCTCTTAACCAAATAATAACAAAGGTAACTTTGCTCATTCTGATGCTTAATATCAAAGAAGCATAAAACAGAGATAGAAGTCACATTCAGGATCCTAGTAGAAAATGGGTTCATTGGGATTTTGAGATGCTCTAGAGGCTCCTGTCAGTGAAAGGCATTGTGCTCTAGAACATGGCATAGACTCCCAAGTGAAAACTCTAATCATTCATGAGAGTACAATCTAACAATACACATAGGAAAAACCAAGTGAATGAAAAATGAGCAAACCATAAAATAGATCTATCATTTCATACATCTTGCAGCCACTGAAGATGGACAACAAAGGGAGTGGAGAATGAAATAAGAGAAAGAAAGCAGACTGGATTGTATCTAGAAAGTTGTTCACAATTTTTAATAAATTCAAGCTTCTCCTGAAAGAAAGGCTCATCTTTATAACTCCAATATTTTTCCAGTGATGTTATATGACTTTAAATCATGGAGTATCATAGTCTCAGAAGAATTAAAATTAGAGGTTGATCAAAGGACAATGAAGAAACCCATGATATCTAGAAGAAGAAATGAGCTGATCACATATTGAGAGGGAGAAATAGCCTGTGTCCTCTATTGCTGTCTCCAGAGACCTAGAGAGATGACTCCATTCAAGTTAGATAGACCTTCAAGTTTCTGAATTGGGTCCTTGTCTCTTCTTTCTTTATATTACTTCATTCGGTGATCTCAACAACTAGGTTGGATTTAATTGCTGTCTCTACACTGATGATGTTCAAATCTACCTATCCTGCCCCAACCTCTCAGCTAACCTCCAGTCTCCCATTTCTAAATGCCTTTTAGACATTGTATACTGAATACCTAGTATCCATCTTAAACTCAGTAGGTCTAAAACAGAACTTATTGTCTTTCCCCCTAAACCCTCTCTGCCTCCTACATTCCCTATTACTGTAGAAAATACCATAGTCCCACGTCCTCAGGCTCACAACCTAGGAGTTATCCTGGATTCCTCACTATCTCCCTCTCCCCCCAGAGCCAAGCTGTTGCTCAGGTCTGCCGACCTCATCTTTGCAACCAATACCTCTCAAATACACCACCTTCTCTCCTCTGACACTGTCACCCCTCTAAGTGAAGACCATGATCACCTCCCACCTAGATTAATTACTTCTATAACCTGTTGGTGGTCCGCTGGCCTCAAGTCTCTCCCCATTTCAATCTGTCTTCCATTCAGTCACTGACATGATTTTCCTAAAGCACAAGTACAATCCTATCACTCCCCTATTTAATAAACTTCAGTGGCTTCCTGTGACTTCCAGAAGCTAATACAAAATGCTCAATTTGGCATTCAAAGCCCTTCATACCCAGGCCCCTTCTACCTTTCCATTCTTCTTACAGGTCATTCTCAGACAGATACTCTTTGATCCAGTGACACTAACCACCTGATTGCTCCACAAACAAGACACTGCATCTCTCGGCTGCTGACACTTTCCCTGGTTGTCCTCATGCATGAAACACTCTGTCCTCCACTCCAACTACTTATCTCCCTGGTCTTCCTTAATTTCCTACTAAAATCCCACCTTCTATATAAAGACTTCCTTCTGTTATTTATTTCCTATTTATCCTACATATAATTTTCTTCGCATATATTTTTCATTTGTATGATGGCTCTTCCATTAGAGCATAAGTTCCTTGAGGTCAGGGACTGTCTTTTTGCTTATTTTTTTATCCTCTCAATTAGCACAGTGTCTAGCACACAGTAGGCACTAATTAAATATTTATTTACAATATATATTTAAATACTATATATATTGATTGACTTATGGAATAACACATAGAAGAGGATGAGATGTCACAGGTGAGTTGCACCATTGGAGAGAGTATCCATATTAGATCACAGATCCATAAGAACATCAAAGCAACAAGGAGAGAATTTTAAAATCAAAACTTTAGTTAAGAAGCCCCTCAAGATTTAACTAGATTGGCTCTCAAAAAACATAGAAATCTCACTAGAACCATTCTCAAAGACTTCACCACCTGGTAGGATCTAGCATAACTTTTGCTTCATCTGGAAAGCATTTGAAAAGTCAAAATCATGTCCATAGCACAATAGGGCATAAAAGTAAGATTTTAAAAGAGATTTCATTTAGTTTATAAGCCATCGTCAAGTATGTATCCAATTCCATGATAATGTGCAAATGTCTCATTGTTTCTGTGCCAAAATAATAGTAACGACCATGTTCTTCCTCCCAGACGCTATGAAAGAAGATGGGCTTTGTGTAATTTCTCTAGCAGTTGAGAGATATCTGAAACTTCAATATTGTTCTTCTATTCTTCTTTTGACCAATAACACACATTTACAAAATGACTGACTCGGGCCAGAAATTTAATCTGTGACTGAGAAATAGATGTATATTAACTAGAGAACTCTAAACCAAAAGCCATGACCTTGCTCTCATTCATGTAATATTATAATATACTGAATTAACCTGATACAGACATAGAAACTCTCATGGATATTTTCTTGTCTATGCTGATACAAATCAATCAGTGCACACCAACCTAATTCAACGGATATTTTGGTCTAGAGGCAGTCATGGGCAGAGTGTTAGAGTAGTAATCAAAAGAAATAGGCTCAAATTGGAACTCTGTGACTTACTATGTGGTTAAATAAGTCAATTTCTCTGAGCAGATGAGTAAGATGTAAATAATACTTGTATACCTACCTCACTAATTGTTACAAGGATCAAAAGAAATCATTGGTGTAAAGGTCTTTGTAAAGGGTTTTAATGTCACCTATTGCCAATGACAACAGTCATCATGGAATTTAATTCAACAAACTTTTATTGAATGCCTACTACATGCAGGTCATTATTAAACACTGGGGCTACTGAGGTAGATTTGATATGGCCCTTTTTATCAAGGGAGCTTCCAATTTGATTGGAAGGAGGGAAGGATAGACACAAATAACTGTGATACAGAGGTCAGTGAGAAAAGTGCAAAGGAAAGGTCCATGCAAAATGCTGTGAGGAATTTCAGAAAGGACAGATAACTTTTGATTAGGAGAGGAGAGAGAGAGGAGGTTGAGTGCCAGGAAGGATGTTATAGAGATGACAGCTGAGAAGGGCCTTGATGGAAAGTAAGGAGTTCAATGGAGGGAAAAGGAAAGTTGAGTGGATAATGACTTAAGCAAGAGGATGAAGGCAGGAGAAGAATGGAGAGGGTCAGATTCTTCATCTGTCGATGGGAATAATGAAATCACCCACCTCTCAACGTTGTTGTGAGGATGACAGTAGTTAGTTTTTGTAAAACTTGGTTTAAAAAAATAAACAGAAAATGAGGAAATGGCTAGTATTTGAATTTGGTTGGGATAAAGAATATAAGAAGAGCAACACTATGAAATAAAACGAAGTGCAAATAGTATTCAAATAGTAGATATTCTTGAAAGTCAAAGTAAAAATTTATATTTTATTTTGGAGACCATAGAGGCTCAATGAGGATTTTTAAAGAACTGACATAATCATATTGGTATATGAGGAAGTTTACTTGGGAAGCTGTGAGACTGATGTATCAGAAAGGGGAAAAACTAGAGGCAGGAAGACCATTTGGAAGGCTGACATCTGCCTTTATTTTATATACTGTATTAGGTATTTGGGCATGGTCTAGTTATCTAAATATAAATCTTCTCAGCTCATTTCTCTGTGTATATGTAACAGGCATTGATGAAGGGGTCATCCTTTCCTGATTTGTAGATTGGGTTCAAGGTCAATTGAGCCTAACTGTATTAAAGTAAGATTTTATCTGGTTCCATGAAACACTATCCATTCTTTAATAAGGGGTGGAAAAAATTGTGTCAAAATACTATATTTGCCTAAACACAGGCTGTACTTTTCCCCTTAAATCTGGCTCATATAAAACACAAGTGTGGGAAACCTAAAATCAACGTTATTTTTCAATGTATAAATGCACATTTTTTTTCTTTTCAAAGGAATCATTTAGGATTATGACTTTTCAGAGGTCATCTATTCCAACAGGGCCCATGGAATGAAAAACAGTATTTTGCCACAACATTTATGGCTATATCTTTGGATAGTTTATTCCTGAATTATGAAAAAAGTGACTGTTTCCAGAGTCCCATAGAAGACATAAGTATGGATTTAATTCCTACAAAGAGATTAAAAGCCATCTAGGCCAACTATTCAATTTTGTAAAAAAAAGAAACAGAACTAAAGAGGCTCAATCATCATCAGTCAGCAAATTAAAAGAGGAAAAACAACATTTATTAAGTACTAGGTACTATACTGGGCTTTGAAATGAAATTAAAAAGAAGACAATACTTGCCCATTAGAGAGCCTTGATTCTAGTAGAGGGTCAAAACATACAAATTGGACAATGGTGACCAAACAAAGGAAAGTTTGACACAGGCAGTCACAGGACTTGTGGGTAGAGTCATAGAGCTGTAGCTTTCCTTGCCTTAGACTGCAACGATGGCTATACTGAGTAGTCCTTGGTGTCTTGGAAATTATTTGGTAGAATGTAAAACATGATGGTGGGGCAGCTAGATACCATAGGTGAGGTGAGTTTTCACTCACTCACCCATCAATCACCACAGTAGTAGTTGACATTTATATAATGGCATTTCATGTTTTAGAAAGTCTTTGTATAAGTTAACTCACTTGATCCTCAAATAACATTATAAGGTAAGTTTTTCTCATTTTTCATCTGAGAAAACTAAGACTGAAAGAGGTAATGTGGTTTGAAAGGGACCTCAGAGGTCATCTTTCCCAGTGCAGGCCTGAAACATATTTTCCCACTGGACTTAAATCCTGGTTTTCCTGCTTCCTGCCTGTATGACCTTGGATAAGTCACTAAACTTCTCTGGAATCCAGTATTCTCATCTGTAAGAAAATAAAATTAGATTTAAAAGGTCCCTTTCAACTCTAAGTCTATGATCTTATGCTTCCCTAGGTGGTATTTATTACCCCTTCCAGGAAAATATTCTTTCCTCTCTAAGAGGTCCATGGAACAGGGATAACTTTTAGACTAGGACATAGTAAATGCTCAACAAATTGTGATTATGTGATTGTATGGTTTGCCCTTCCTTCTCAAAAAGGACTATTGCATCAGGAAGATGATAATATGACCTACAAATGAATTGAATTTGAGTGAGGGAGGGCTGTACAAAGTCACCAGTCTCATTTTCTCCTCCAGAACCATATTGGTCTAGTGGCCAGATATAGATGAGGATGACTGGATTGACAGAGTAACCTTAGTATATGTTTACAGTTCCAAGTCTTCACTGATATTCGTAATCCTTTTTTTTCCTTTGTGTAGTTGGAGCCTTATCTCACTTTCTGATATGTTTAAGAAGAGATCTACCTGGACAGAACCTTTTGTTCATCTGAATATGCCTGCCTCAAGCAATTACTAAAAATTGGTCAATGTAGCGGCCAACACAATATTCAGACCACCTACAGTGGCCATTACTATCCTGATACAATTCTGAATTGCAAAATACAACAGACTTTCCATATGGAAGATGGAATCAAAACATTTGTTCAGACATCAGAAAGCCAAATTTATCATAGTAACAAAAAAATCTATACACAATAACGATGCAGAGGGCAACACCAGCTCCAAGCCTTCCCTCTGTTAGGTTTCCCACAAACCCAGCTCCCTTAAGCAAAATCACAAACAAGCTCTCTCACTCACACTAGTTGGCTCTCTGTTTTCTCTCTGTCCTTCAGTTCTGACTGCTCTGACCAAATTTATTCTCAGCTCTACCCTAGCTCTGCCTCTTCTTATTCCACCTGTTCAGCAAAATCCTTCCACCACAGGCTTCATATGACTCAAACTTACGTGACTTCAACTTCCATGTGACTCAAGCAGGTCACATGAGCCTATTAATGGATGGGAAAGATCTTCCCATTAAGAAGAAAACTACATTAACAATAAGTAAAAATGCACTTCAATACAGTGAATTTTTCTACTCTGTACATGAGTTATCACTGCCTTCCATAACTAGCACTGCTAACCCTTCTGTATTTTCCCCATGATCTTAAAACTTGGTTTATTATCTGTTTTACCTTTAAAATGGATTTTTCCCTCCAAATAGAGATAAGTAAGGCAAAACTTCCTAGTAATTAGAGTTAACAAAAAATAAAATAGGGTGGCTTGGATTTCCTCTTGCTGGAGGTCTTCAAGCAAAGACTGGCTGACCACTTGTCCACTATGTGCCAAAGAGAATTTCTTTTTTTACCTAGGCATGAATTAGAATAGATAACTTTTGAGATCCCTTGCTATCATTAGACTTTGTGGAGCTTTGAAATGGTTCAAAGCTGTCACAATTCATTTTCACCATGTTTTCAGTTTTACCTGAACTTGAAAGTGTAGCTATTCTTGAAAACCTGAGTTTTTCTCATTTTAACTAGAATGGGGAAAATAGACTTTTTTTCATCTGAAAAGTGGAAAAATGTCACAATGAATTTTACTTTATGAATATCAAAGAGCCTTTTCTCTGTAATATGGCTGACTTGGAGCTAGAGACTTTAAAGGACCATTTTCCCAACCACAGGAATAAATGGGATTAGCTAGGTATTGGGTTTAATTCTATCTGACCCCTAGCAAAGGACTAAATGTTCTCCTTTTTCACTCTGTGGTTTAAAAAGTTACCCTCCAACCAATATATTATTTTAAATGAGGATACCTAAAGAAATAGTTTGACTCAAAAGAATAACCTGCTAACTGGAATTTCAATGGAAGAGGCATTTTTTATTCACACTGAGGCTGAAATGGAAGAGGCATTTTTTATTCACACTGAGGCTGAAAGGCTAGTGTGTAATTCCCTTCAAAACATCCCAACTATGTATAAACCTACCTTAATGTGCAGTACAGTGAAAATTGCATTGGATTTGCAGTTCAACAATAAATATGTCTTAAGTTCCCACTACGTGTGTGTAGGTTTTAGGTGCTGAAAGGGTTGCACATTTTAGAGAAGAACTGGTTCCTGCCCTTGTTGAGTTTACATACCCATCAGGGGATGACCTGGTTCTACCACCACCTAGCAAGATGACTTTAAGTAAATGTCTTCCCTGTCCTAAGCTTCCATTTTCTCCTCTATAAAATGAGGGGTTTGGATTAGATGATCTCTAAGATTCCTTCAACTCTAATCCTATCTCATTAAACAATATGAAGTGTTAGACCTAGCAAAGATATTAAAGGTCATCTAGTCCAGTCACCAAGTTTTACAAATGAGGAAACTGAGGCTAAGACCACTAAGATCTCCCAGATTTTGTCTTTGCTGTGGCTCCATCATTTCAGTCCTATCTGACTCTCTGTGACCCCATCTGGGGTTTTCTTGGCAAAGATACTGGAATGGTTTGCCATTTCCTTCCCTAGATCATTTGACCTATGAGGAAACTGAGGTCAACTGGGTCAAGTGACTTGCCCAGGGTCACACAACTAGTAAATATTTGAGGTCAGATTTATACTCATGACTTTATGACTTTAAGTCCAGAACCCTATGCACTGAGCCTCCTATCTGTCTTCATCCTGAATTACTCCCTCTCCTCACATTAGAGAAAATCGAAATAATTGTTTATTGCAATCTCTAAATCAAAGGGGCCTGAATGGTCCTGGAGGGCAAGGTGACAGTTTGTTTATGGTCCTTGATTTCTCCCTTGATTTTGGCAAGGTAATGATCCAACTCCCTGAGCTTAACGTTGAGAGACTCTTTTGGGGGAGCAGGGTGGGGAGGAGAAGAGGAGGAGAAGGAGAATGGGAAGAAGAGGAAGAGAAGGGAGGAAGTATGAAAAGAATAAGGAAAAGAGAAGGCAAGGAGTCATTCATAATCACTGAAAAGGGATCAAGGGAGAAGTGAAAAAATAACTCAATTAGTATAGATTTTAAGATCTACAAAGCTTAGGTTCACAACAAGCCTGTGGGTGAAGCCAGAGGGTGACAAGGGGGCAAGGGAGGAAGGGAAAAAGGAGGGGGAGGGAGAGGAGAAGGTAACCTTGCACAATCATTTTTAGTATGAGAGATATGGGGGTCACATTTTCTACAACTGAAGAATGGGGACAATTGGAAAGTAAGGGCTAAGGGGAGAGACTGGGCCACTGAGCTGAGGAGAAGGGTAGGGAGATGAAGAAAATTTGCTTGGCAAAACAAAGGGCAGCTTAGGAGTGGGAAAGGGAGGAGTCAGAGGGTGTTGGTACCTTGGAAAACAGCCTCTAATTACTTCACAAGTTTTCTGAAGTGGCCCAGTTTCTGAACAAGTTTTCAAAGAACAAGGCGGAGTTGGAATTAAAAGCCTGAGAGAGAATTTTGAAGGCTCTGGAACATTTCAAAACATCAAGCACCCCTTCTTCAAGTGAGGAATGTCACATATACCACACACACACACACACACACACACTCACACATACACATATACACACACACCACACACATACACACACATACACACACACTCACACACACACACAGAGTTTTGGAAGCGTCATCTTGGCCATCTCCCATTCAAAGTCAAGGACAGATGTGACCAGTGGAATATCCTCAGCCTGCCAACCGCAGGAATCCCTGACAGCTAGTAGGCCTTCTTGAGTCACTCACACTAACTTGAGAAGGAAATTGGAGCAATGCGCAGCTTCCCTCAGCCAGTGAAACATCCATGAGACTCCTGTCACCCCCAATCTCCTTTTTGCTCTCTCTTCAGTCCAAAGATTAAGATTTTCAAGTTGCTGTCCAAATGTCTGTAGGCCCTAAATTACTCCTTGAGGAGCGTAGTCGATATGGCCTCTCCCTTTTCCAGCGCCAGACTGATCAGCTTCAGGGTCAGAATGATTATCCCAGCTGGAAAGCAATGAGGGTGGTTCTAAGCTTTTATCTCATCCCTGTGGGAGGCTAGAGAATAACTGTGACTAACAGATCCTTCAGAGGATTCCAAAGATCAGCCTCAGGGTTTGGTCTGCGACAGAAGGGAAGCAGGTTCGATCCAAGGATCAGTCAGACTGTTTTTACACTGGGGGCCAGAGTCAGATAGGGCTCACCCTGCCCCCCCCAGCTCCCCCAATTAACAACCTGAGACAAATTGAAAACAGCTGTGAATAATTAGACAATTTAAGTGGTGGTAAGGAGAAATAATTTATGCATCCATCATAATAAATCTTGGGCTGTCTCAACAGTTCATACGGTAGATGTGAACTTTTTCTTTTTTTTCAGGGGTAGGTCAGCGCATTACTCATAAAAGAAACAGGGTCCCTTTTGTTTGGATTCGGTCTGTTTAATAACAAAAGTCTCTCGGTCTGAAGTGGAAGTGTGATGACAAAGCAAATAGAGGGTATTTTACTCCGTTTTCAAACTTTGTGGTTTGTGGCTGATGTCTGATGCCTTGTGTAGACGTTTCTCCAAAGTATCTTGATTTTTCACTTTAATCCCAATAGAACCATAGAAACATTCTGGTTGGAAGGGACTTTAGAGCATAAACTATTGGAGTTGCAAGGGATCTGAGGAAGTTAAAACATAGAATGTTAGAACTGGAAGGAACTTCAGGCATTATCTAATGATCCCCCTCATTTTATGGATGAGGAAACTGAGGCCCAGAGAGGAAAAATTACTTCTCCCAAATCCCACAGCTGAGTTAACACCTTTGCTGAGCAATCACACTACTCTTCTCTGAGCTCTACCCAGACTGCTCCCCCATTTCATTCTGCCCTCTGCCACCTTCATGGATTCTCAAAGCTTGGGCCCTTGTTATCACTGACTACTTCCTGAAATGTTTATTTTTCTCCTGAGCTTAGATCAGTTGGATATACCAATGAAAGTGATTCCCTCTTCCTTCTCAGTCTCTCCCAGAGCATTTTTCCAGGAGTCACGCTTTGCCCTTGTCATGCTCTACCTGGAATCAGTCTTATTTGTATATGTGGCACATTTCTCCCTATTAAAATGTAGCTTCCTGTTACCAAACAATGATTGTAGAGCAGTGGTTTTCATTTTTTTGACTTTTTAAGTTCCCTCTTTGTCTAGCACAGGGTTTTGCACATAGCAATCTGTCAGCTGGTCAACAAGAATTGATGAAGTCTTTACTAAAAGTCAGACACTGTTATAAACCCTGGAAATACCAAGGAAAAGCAAAAACATTTCCTGCCCTCAGGTACCTTACATTCTAGTGAGGAAGAAAACATGTACATAAATCACAAAATAAAAGATGAATAAAAGAGTAAATGGAAAGTAGACATAGAGGGAAAGAGAAAAAAAAGTTTCCTGCAAGAAGTAGTGCAGACAA
Source organism: Potorous gilbertii (assembly GCA_028658325.1). Taxonomy (NCBI): domain Eukaryota; kingdom Metazoa; phylum Chordata; class Mammalia; order Diprotodontia; family Potoroidae; genus Potorous; species Potorous gilbertii. Next base: position 400,647,556 of record CM053769.1, read on the forward strand.
GAGATGGAAGGTAGGAGGAAGAGCATTGTAGGCATGGGAAACAGCCAATGCAAAAGTACCGTGTCAGGAGATGGAGAACTGTATGTGATGAACAGTAGATTTGTCTAGACCAAAGAGCATGGGAAGGGGTGTAACATATTAAAAGAATGAAAAGATAGGAAGGCATGAAACTGTGAAGTTTTAAGGATCAAAAAAAATCATTGTATAATTGTGTTTGATCTTTATTCAAGTCAGATGAAGATGAGGTTCATAGGATGCCTATTTTGCACACTCCTTCCTCCATGACTGTTCATTTTGCCTGCTTTTATCACACAATAGTGATTTCTTTCACCTGCTCCCTCCTTTTCCACCCAGTACAGTCCCCTTTCCCTCTGACTTTTGTCTTTTCTTAAAACATTAAAAAAGAACAAGCCACCCTTTAACTTGTTCTTTTAATGATGTTCTGTTACCCTTAAAGATATTAGAATTCTTGAAACAAGAATTCACTATTTGACAAAAATTTTTGGAAAAACTGGAAAGCAGTTTGGCAGAAACTAGGTATAGAACAACATCTCACACTGTATACCAGGATAAGGTCAAAATAGTTGCATGACTTGGACATAAAGGGTGTTATCATAAGCAAATTAGGGGAGCATGGAGTATTTTGTCAAATCTATGGATAAAGGAAGAATTTATGACCAAAGCAGGATGTAAAATGGATAATTCTGATTACATTAAATTAAAAAGGTTTTACACAAACAAAATTTACAGTCAGGATTTGAAGGAAAGCAGAAAAATGGAAGGGGGGGAATTTACAGCAAATTTCTCTAATAAATGTCTCATTTCTCAAATATATGGAGAACTGGGTCTTTATAAAAATACATGTCATTCCCCAAAAGATAAATAGTCAAAGAATATGATCAGGCAGTTTTCTATCTAAAAATCATATGAAAAAATGCTCTGAATGACTACTGATTAAAGACATGTACATTAAAACAACTTTGAGGTACCACCTCACACCTATCAGATTGGCTAATATGACAGAAAAGGAAAATGACAAATGTTGGAGGGGATGTGGAAAAATTGGGACATTACTGCATTGTTGATAGAGTTGTGAAATGACCAACCATTCTAGAAGATAATTTGGAACTATGCCCAAAAGGCAATAAAACTGTGCCTACCCTTTGACTCAGCAATACTACTACTACTAAGTCTGTATCCCAAAGAGATCAAATAAAGAAGAAAAAAATCCACATGTACAAAAATTTTTATAGCAGCTCTTTTTGTGATGGAAAAGAATTGTAAATTAAGGGCCTGCCTATTAATTGGGGGATAGCTGAACAAGTTGTGGTATATGATTGTGATGGAATACTGCTGTGCTATTAAAAATGATGAGCAGAATGCTTTTAGAAAAACCTGGGAAGACTTATATGAACTGATGCAAAGTGAAGTGAGCAGAACCAGGAGACCATTGCACATAATAACAGCACTATTGGATGATGATGAATTGTAAATGACTTAGCTCTTCTCAGTAATACAAGGATCCAAGACAATCCTGATGAAAAAATACTATCCACCTCCAGAGAACAAAATGATGAAATCTAAATGAAGATTGAAGCAAACTTTTTTAAACTTTCTTTTCTTTTTTTTTTTTCAGTCCGTGTTTTCTTTTGTAGCATGGCTAATATGGAAATATGTTTTGTATGACTGTACCTGAACAATCTATATCAAATTACTTGCTTTTTCAAAGAGGGGAGGAAGAGAATTTGGAACTCAAATCTATATTTTTAATGTTAAAAATTGTTTTTGCAAGTAACTGAAAAAGCAAGAAACAAAAAAATTAAGATATCAGGATTCTGAAAAGATATTTGTTTTTTGTTGCCCAATTAATATTTAAACAATTCATCTTTACACTTTCTATTTTAATTAAGCAAATTATATAATATTTTTAGCATCTCAGCCAAAAATTGAAACTAATTCCCAATTGGGAAATAACTAGACAAATTGTGACATATGAAGTAATGGCCTTAAGAAATGATGAAACAGATTGGCATGACCTTTATGAATTGATGAGAACAAAGTGTGCCGAATTTGAAGAACAATTAATATGATAGCACTTTATAAAGAGAAACAACTTTCAAAGACTTTTGAACTCTGATCAACAAAATGATTAACCATGAATCCAAAAGAATGAAGATGAAACATGTCCCTTGTCTCCTGACAGATAAACTGAAATACAAAGGCATCATTTTTGGACATGGCTAAAATGATCATTTATTGTGTAAGACCATGTACCTATGTAGTAAAGGCTATATTTTTAGGGATTTTTTAAAAAAAATCTGTTCTTTGGGGAATGGGAGTATAGAACAAAGGAGAGATTAGTAAAAAAAAAATATATCTCATTAATTGAAAAAATAATACATGATTTTTTCACTGTAACTCAGAGACGGAAAAGTACTTTCTTAAATTCATGCATATAGTCTTAGTTGAAGAACCAGAACATAAGGTTTTTTGTTCCCAATATAATTCTCTTTCTACTAAATCATAAAATATGGAATTCAATAGCATCTGAGCTTTATCCACACTATCTATGTAATATTTTAGTATTTCACAGTGGTACTTGTGAACTTATTGGTTTTCAAATCTGGGTCTTCAGTCTTTAAAAAGATATAAGAGTTGAAGAAAGTGCATGAAAGATAAGTAAGAAGACACAGGTTACTATGTTCAGTTAAATTGTAAAAGAATTTTAGAGTCAAGAAAGCTCATGTGTAACCCAATTGGAATGGTTCCCCTAGACTATTTGACTATCATATTCCAGCTTATCATCCTAAATTCTAAGATAATCCAGGGAATAAATTTGTGTATTTCCTTATTTAAAATTGCCTCCATTTTCATTAGTAAATCATTCAGTGCTGAGCCTTGTCTCCAATTTATTAATTATTATTAACTTAATAAACTGGAGAGGCCTCTTTTCCCTTAATCAGTTCTGCTTCTTTCTCTAAATATAAACCCATAATCTCCAAGGCAGTTATGTGGTGCAGTTAATAGAGTACTGGGTCTGAAGTGGGGAAGACTCATCTTCATGAGTTTGAATTTGGTCTCAAATACTTACTAACTATGTGACTCTGGGCAAGTTGCTTAAACCTGTTTGCCTCAGCTCCTCAGCTGTAAAATAAGCTGGAGAAGTAAATGACAAATGACTCTGGTACCTTTGCCAAGAAAACCCCAAATGGGGTCACAAAGAGTTGGACATGACTGGAGCAACTAAATAATCTCCCAGACTTAAATAAAAAATCAGTTTGTGGCTATGTGATCTGTTCACAGTATAACAATTAAGAAAACAGCAATGTAAACAATAACTTATAATGTTGTAACTGTGAGAAAAGATCATAGCCAGAATCAGGTTTAATTACCATTACTGCTAAATTCGTTTTGTCATTTTCTTTACCCTTTGTTACAAACATAGGTGTGGGCTGGCCCAGATTTTATGAATGTGTAGATGTACAAGGCATGACTCACTCTATAGAGGTGATGAAGAGTCATATTCAGTAATAAAAGTGAATTAAAACAAAAGGCACTGATACAAAATATTTTTAAAGTAAACAAAAGAAACAAGATGCATATATCTGGTACTATTTTATTTTTCAATAATAATTGTTACTATTAAACAAAAAATTTGATCAGGAGAAAAAGACTTAATATCTTGCATGATCATGGATTATCCTCACGTATAAAATGGAAGAACGGACGCGCTGAATTAGAAACCACAAAACAGTAATTTGATGCAGGCAAAACACTTGACACATAAAGATAGATGTAGAGTTGGGATGGAATAAACCTTTTTTTGTGCTTTAGTTGAGTTTCAAAAAAAGACAAGCATGACTATCTTGATTTCAAAGAAGGCAATAATAAAAATTGCATTAAGGGAGACAAAAAGGGATGTGTTTAAAGGCATCATGGTCAAAGGACAGGAACAGTTAATTTTCAGAGGCAGAAATCAAAGCTATCAAGAGCCATATGAAAACTAGAGAAATGCAAACTAAACCAACCTGCTTCAGGGCTTTTCCTAATTCAGTCCATTAGATAGCTATTCTGCTTCCAAAGAGATTTTCCTAAAAGTACAAGTCAATCATGTCATTTATACCCCCACCTTACTCATAAATTCCCGTGGTTCCCTACTAGCTCCAGGATCAAATATAAAATCTTCTGTTTGACATTTAAAGCCTCTCATGATCTGACCTTTCTACCTTTCTACTCCTCTCTATATATTCTACAATCCTTTTATTCTAAATATTCTAAATCCAGGTTTATTTATTGTTCCTTTAACCCAACATTCTATCTTCCAACTGAGGACCTTTGCACTGGCTGTCCTCTTCCTGCTTCCCTGACTTCTTTCAAGTTTCAAGTACCCACTTTCTGCAAAAGGCTTGTCCTGATCTCCCTCCCTCACAATTACTATAGCCTTCCCTCTGAGATGACCTTTCACTGATGCTATATTCTGTGTGTAGATAGTTGTTC
>CM053769.1:400652552-400734658 GCA_028658325.1 Potorous gilbertii
CCTGAAAGATGAACAACTCAGGGGCTTAGTTTTGGAAGAAGGTTTGTATGCCACATGAGACTCTGGGAAGCTACTGAGCAGCCCCTAACTTTGAAAACCCAGATGTTGGTGCTCTCCTCTCTGGTAACTATGGTCAGACAATTGGACCTATCTATTGATTTATGATATAAGTGTTGCTTATGGTCAGACAGTTGGAAGTATGTTTGTTGATTTTGATTTCTCTGTATTTTTTGTGAAGTTCAAGTGCTGACTTATTACGCCTGAACTAAGCAAATGGTACATGTACTTGATTAAAATGATTATTGACCCCTTGAAAGTTGCTTTCCTTTAAGATATGCACATCTAAGAACTTGTGATAATAGGTCCTCCTGTGTTTGTTGGGGAGCTTGCTTTTACAATAGGACATGTAATTTCTTATTACAATTGTTTTTTAAACATGGAGAATCATTGAAGAAGCTATTGATTTATATATTAATATAATGGATTATTTGTAAATATTTGAGTTATCATTGTTAAACGCAGAACTTTAGGATGTGTTTTTCTATAAGATTTAATTAAACAATGATGATATATTAGATTTATTAAGAAACCAGGAAAACAAATTACAGATATAACATAAGGCAATGTAAATGATTATATGAGACTATATCTACATACAAATAAATTTAAATGACACCCATCAAGACAGTACACAATCACTGAAATTCTATTAATTGGAGCAGACTTTGTAGAGTGCGACTCCATTGTGTTATGAGTTTGGGGCAGCCCCTGGTTCTCAAAAGATATATACTTAGGCTAGGTAAGACAGGAATGGTGAAACTGCTTAGAGTACAGACCATTATACTTATACCATTCAAATGGTATAGACCATTATACCACTTTACCATTCAAATCAACAAACATGTAGTAAGTTTAAGATTCATCCTCATATTCACCACAGGATCATGAATTTTTCAGCCACACTGTGTCATAAAGACTTTCAACAAGTTTATGGAGGATGCTCATGATCCATATCAGTGAAGGGAATACACACATTGATAAAATCATGGATCCATTGCTATATAGATGCCCTGAAGTAGAGACATAAGATAAATATTTTTTAGATTTTATTCAAATTATATTACATTCCCTAATTCTAGGAGCTCTATTTACTACTGTACATCTCAAATGAAGCCTCACATAGTGAATAGAGGGCTTATCATGAAGTCAGGAAGATCAAGATCCAAATCCTGCCTATAACACATATCAACTCTGTCATCAAAAGTAACATAATTTAACCTTTCAGTATTACAGGTAATCCTTCAAAACCGAGTCCAAAAATACAGGTAATGTAATCAGCTGTTGGACATGATTCCAGATTGCTCTACAAAGTGGTTGGACCATTTCACAGTTCCACCCACAATGAATCAATTCCCCAATTTTTCCACATTTATCACTTTACCGTCTATCGTTTCGGCCAATCTCATAGGAGTAAAATGATACCTTTAGGGTGTTTTAATTTGCATTTCTAATCAATAATGATTTAAAGACTTTTTTCATGACTCTTCATTGGTTTTATTGTGTTATCAAGAACCTCCCTGCTCATATCCTTTGACAATGTATCAGTTGGGGAATGACTTGTATTCTTATAGATTTGAAAAAGTTCTAATTACTATTTGTGAATTTCCCTCCATCTTATTTTTACCGTTTTCTTTCTCAGCTTCTCTTTTTATCATATCTCTGTAACCTTTTCTTTTCCCCTTACTCTCTTATTTTTTATTTTATTTTCACATTAATAAAATGATTGGTCTTTGGGGAAAAAGGAGATGAACAATTCTTGTTGCAAGAAAATTCGGCAGATATCCCGTCCAAATAGCAACCCAAAGATTGGGACCCAAAACAAAGCTGATCAATGAAGTCCAGCTTACCAAAGTTGAGGCTACATACGTGTTTTGGAGTGGCTGCCGTGAAGGGGATGCTGTGAAACTGACTTGGGGTTTTTTTACAATCAAAGCTAATTTAGTCAACAAGCTTGTATGCCTCTCAAAGGAGTGAATGATAGGCTCATGAAACTGTGATAGTCACTTGCAGGAAAGTACCCCCATCAGCAGTGAGTATACTCTAGGACAAATTCTGATGGGGTCAAAGAAAAAATTTATGAAGACCTAGAAACCCTCATCTTCAATGTGCTTGTAATTCTGAATGATTTTAATGCCAGAATAGGCATATACTATCAGACATGGCAGGGAGTCAAGTCCTTGGGAGGAATGGAGTCAGAAACAGCAGTAGCAACAGTCACTTACTACCAAATACTACCCAATACTAGTACATCTCATGACCTTCTCATCACCAACATTATTATCCATTTACCTAAACAAAACTTCATGATGTGTCCTTGCAACAAACATTGGTATTTGGTAGGATATTTTATTGTAAGAAAAGAGTTAGAGAGAATGTAAGAGTGACAAAGACAACATGTGGTACAGAGTGCTAGACTGATCATAGATAAACCTTCTTCAAGCTAAACATTTGCATTCAACAAAAGCAGCAGTGACAAGGCAAGATGACTACCAGAAGAGTTAACATCAACAGATCAGAATGCTTCTCCAAGAGTGAGCAGTTTGTTATTAACTTAAAGGAAAAGTTAAACCAGTACATAACTGGCAACAGTGGAGCAGAAAATGATAGCAATAATTGAAAGCATTTTAATGATGCCATGATGGTTATTTATATGCCAAAAACCTATGGTGCATCTCTTCTATTCAGTGCTGATGGAGCTACATTGATTAGTGGTAAGGACATGATCCTAGAGAGGTAAGCTGAACACTTCCATAGTGTTCTCAACAGACCATCATCAATCAATGCTAAGACACTGATTGGATACCTCAGGTTAAAGTCAATCTCTTTCTACCCAAACTTAGAACTGAAGAAAAGGATTCGAATGCCATTAATCTCCTCCCGTGTGGCAAAGGGTCTGGTGTTGATTCTATTCCAGGTAGAATTTAAAAGGCAAAGTGTCCACTGCTTATACAAAAACTGACAAATCTTCTGGGTCATGTGGCAAGAGGAGCTTTCTTCTTTAGGAGTTCAAGGATGCCTCCACTATCTATCTCTATAAAGGAAAAGTAAATAGGCTTCTCTGTGACAAGCTATTCCTTCACCTGGAAAATTGCCTTCAACCCAAGAACCAGTGTGACTTCAGAAAGTGCCAAAGAATCCTCATTATGGTATTTGCTGCTCAACAACTCCAGGAAAAATGCCGGGAGCAGAACAGAGTTCTGTCCACAACATCCATTAATCTGATCAAGTCCTTTTATACTGTAAGGCATGAGGGTTTGTGTAAAATCATGGCAAAATTTCATTGCCCAAAGTTCATCAGCATTATACATCAGTTTCATGGCAGCATACTTACATGGGTTCTAGATAATGGATGATACCATCACACTTTCCTCATCCCCAGTGGAATGAAGCAGGGCTGTATGCTTGCTCCTATGCTTTTTAGGATGATGTTTTCAGCAAGATTGTCAGATGCTTTCAACAAGTCCTCAGACACTTCCTGGGCAAGTCATTTAACCCTGTTTATTTCAGTTCCCTCCTCTGTAAAATGAACTGGAGAAGGAAATGGCAAACCACTCCAGTTTATATTGTGCACTTGTTCTTCTGAATATCTGGTCACTGGATTCAGATGGCTCTGGAGGTTGGTGACCTGCACAGCTCTCCTTCACTCAAAAAAAAATCAAGGGCAAGTCATGTCATCATTTCTCTGATGGCATGGTCTTCTTTGGCAATGAAGGACAAACACACATTGTGCGCTTGTTAGAGTTGTTTTTTTTTGTAAATTTTATATTCACTTTATTTTATCCCATTTTGATGGCTGCTATCTCATTGTAATCTGACTTGGCAATCTGATGTTTTAACTATGTCTCCTAGTTTGGTATCATCTGCAAACTTGATAAATATGCAGGTATGCCTTTATTGAAGTCATTAATAAAAATGTCAAAGAGAGCCTGCTCCTTTGTACTTCAAAGGTCTTATTGCAAAAATCCACTCATATAAAGTTTTTAACCCACTAAAAGATACAACATTAAAATATAATCCCCCTCAGTAGATGCTTTCATCTTATTATTTTATAAATATTTATTACTACTAATAATAGTCCACATTCTTTTAGTGTTTTAATATTTACAAAGCACTTTCCCTACAAGATCCTAGTGAAATATTATTTTTCCTGTTTTGCCGAAGGGAAAATTGGGACTCAGAGGGATTAAGCAATTTATCCATGGTTATATCTTCACTGGTTGAGTGAGGGTACCATCTGTGGAACAGACAGGTCTTGAGTCCTGGGTCCCATTCAGTCACTGGAGAATATCTGAAGAATTCCCCTGACTGAGGAGAGGATTTCCTATCAGGAATTTCCTTCAACTTTCATATTCCATTCTGAAACTTCCTCCAGGCTAATTAACTTGATGGCCTCCAAGGTCTCTGTTTCAATTTTCCACTCTAATCATTTTTTTTCAATTAAATCATTTTAATCAAACTCCCCTTCTTCTTAAAAACTACAATTTTCCAAAAGACTTGCCCCAAAGGGATTGTTTATGATGTTAGAATCAAATGAAAGTCAAAGAGCTCAGCAGCCACCCAGGTGGTGTTTTCCAGGAAAACTGAGCCCCTTTCTCTTGAAATAAAGTACATAAATAGCCACGAAGAAACCAAAGGAAAAAAGCAAAGCTAACCTATACCTTGACTCCATGTAGTTCAGCCCACACTCCCATAACTGAACTATGAAAATTTTTGCTGTCACCTCACCAAAGGATAAGGTCTCAAAGGCAAAAATGGTTTGCAGACAGTCATTTATGTTATTTAATATTTCTGTTCACTTGTTCTCTCTCCACTGAGAGAATCAAAAACTTTATTTATGTCCAAAAGAAACCATCATTTTCAAAGGTTTAAAAAAGCCTCTCTGACAAGTTCTCCATCTTTCCATCCCTCAGAATGCTTGGTCTAATATAAGACAGCTTTAATAAACAGAGTGCACTACTGACTAAGAATTTTTTTTTAATCTGGTGTTTATAATTCCAATTGGTGTAAAATTTCCTGATGGTTAACACATCATGTTACAGACACTCTTCAATGAATGACTCATTCCCAAATAATTGACTAGCTTTGTAATTTGGGAAGTAAAAATCATATTTATGAGTCCCCAGAGGGGAGCACCTAAATTGCTATGCATAAAAAGCAGATAAATTATTTTTTTAAATCATGAAAGCCCCCATTAGCTTTTATCTATGCATTAAGGCAGTGCTTCCTAAGCACAGATGGCTCCCTAAAATCACATGAGTATATTTTAATCGAGGCTTTTTAAATATCTTGATGGCAAAATTACATGTTGGTTATTGTAATCCTGTCTCATATATAGTGGAACATAAGTGGATAGGTTGAATTTCTTGCCACTGACACTCTCCTGATGCCCTCTGAGAGTGACTGACACTCAACACTGTCCAACAGTATGTTATGACTTCTGATGAATTCTCATCGATTATATCAATGTAAGGGAAGGAGGGAGGAATGGAGAAAGGAAGAAAGAAAAAGAGAGAGAGGAAGGAAGAAGAAGAAAAGAAAGAAATTCATAGAGGTTGTTTTGGACTAGGTTGGCAAAATATTGCTTCTAACTCTAATTGTATTTTTACTCAACATGGATTTGAAATCTAGAAGTTCTGGGCTTTTAAACCAGAGTCTTTTCCCCACTTTTTACAGAGTACTGTAAATTAGTTTAGTATGCTTGAAAGAAGCCATAATTGTAACTGCTCTTGTTGACACATCAGCTTGATGCCACACAGAGCCAGGCTTGGGACCCTCGCCCTCGGTTTTCTAGTTACAGTGCATTTTAAGGGCCTGACAGGTCTGGTGCTAAGATGTTCTGAATTAGATTTGAATTACAACCGCTAAATGCCCTTGTCAAAGCTTGTTATGTTTGACACTAGCCATATCCATGAGCTGACTGTTCCTATGGAGGGTACACAGCTTAAACAAAGACATACTCCCCAGCTTCATGCAGAATTGTCAAAATATAATTGAGTTAAAAAGAGCAGCAAAGAGAGCAGGATTGCAATCTTTGCTTCTCCTTTTGGCTTTGAAATGAATCCAGGAGACAATTTTGTGGCATCATAAGTATAAAATAAGAAGAAGGCTTTCTCCCAACATGCTGGGTTCTAACAAAAGAAACAACCCAGAATTGTCTCCACATTTAAATATTTAAAGTAGCCCAAACGTTTTCAAACCCACTGGGGTTTTCTGCTTAAAGTTCTTCAAGAGAAAGGAGTAAAAACAGCTGGCATTGAGGGGATGGAGAAAGGACTGTATTCAGCCAGGATTTCTGAAGCAGGAACAGGGACCATGAAAAACAGAGACCTCTCTCTACTCAAGGACCTCTGTTCAATTCTAGCCATTGAGTCATAGAATGGTTGAACTTAGGGACCTGATGGTCATGAAGTCCAATTCTTTCCTTTTGTATATTAGGGAACTTGGACTTAAGACATAGAAGTGAAAAGCCCAAAGTTGCACACAGTAGCAGAGCTGGTGAATAGAACCCTGTTCTCCTGATTTTCACACCAGGGTGATGGCAAGTAGAGCTCACTAACATACTTCAACAAATCACAAAGGAGGACTTGCAAGAAGTGTGCCTGGCAATCCTATTCAACACTGTTTTGCAGGCCCCTTTTGTGTTTGGAAGTTTCTAACTTAAAGATATTGATGAAATGCAAATTACAGTAGGACTGTGTGGTTTTTGGATGAGAAGAAAGCAAATCCTGCTTCTCCTGACCCAGTAAGGTATGCAAAGTGCCTCTCCTAATAAGACTCTCTATTCCATATGTATTTATTTGCTTTAATGGAAATAGCAGGTTGTCTGATAGCAAAGCCTCTTTCTTGGCCTCCTGATGGTGAGCATAAATTTATAGGGCTTAGCTTAAAAATACCTCCAAGAGACATTCCAGTGTCCTGTCCAGGAGATCTCCTGTCCAGAAGCAACTGGGAATGTGATGAAAGAGCAGGTTCTCAGGCCCCATCTGGAAGGGACATTTTAAGTTTCATTAAGGAAAACTCCTGAGGAGCTAAAAGAATGTTTGCCCCATTGGAAGTGGAAGAGAGAGAAGGGAAATATGGAGGAATCAGAGAGAGAAAGAAGTGGTCACAAATTCCACAGGAGCCTTGGCAGCAAACCATTTAAGACCAGTTCGATCCCTTAAATCTAGACCTTAGGGAAATGGAACAGCTTCCTTCTCCATCTGGGCCACACGAAAACATGTTGGGAGAAAAATATCTCCAAAGCTGATATTAAACAAGTTTCTAGCAGAGAGCAAAATATTCTCCTTTGAAAAAATATTAGAAAAACACTGGAAGCTCCAAGCTGAAACTGATTAAGTATGTGTCTGAACCTACCTACTGACTTGCCCAGCAAGTGTAAACAGCCTAGACTATTACGAACCCGATTCATGGTTTAACTTTGGGAAGACAAATATTGAAGAAGGAAATGTCCCAGGCCCAACAAACTCCATATTTAAACCCTTAAAGGTACCAGGAAGTAGCTTAAATATGCACCCCTTTCTCTCTGTTGATTTTTGTATTCAATTAAGAAGTCAAGGACTTTTAGCAGTGTTGTCCTGATATAATTCAGATGCAAATCACATTTCTGGAGTTCAGCTGCTGCCCTTTAAGCGGGACTCTTTTGACACAATAATTATAGGGCTGGAATGATGCTTTACATTAGTGTATAAAACACTCATTAAATTAAAATTCTTCCATGAAATCATGAAAATAAACAGTCTGTCCAAACTGGCATCAACAAATTCACAGGGTGCTCCTGCACTTTCTCAGAGTCGCCCTGCTAGTGACTGTACTACAAGGCCCTATTTAACCACGAAGTGTTAAAGGTTCACATTCCTTTGAAGGCTCCATTCTGCTTCTTTTTAAGATTATTGCTTTAATTGTTTTTACAACTTGTAAGATTTTAAAGCTATTAGGCCTCAAAATGGGGGAGGGAGGGAGAGGATCTGAAATGGTGACTATTATAACTTTCATAAGCTGTTGGGGAGATGATGGGGTGACCCTGCACTCTCCATGCAGAACTACACACACGCCGCCATCCAAGATCTTATGGGACACATAAAAGTGCAAGAGTTCCTTCATGTCTGCTGAAGTAGGATCAGCGACTTTAGAGTGCTCTTGGGGGATGGGGAGATAAATGCCATCATTTTGAAATGCAGAAGATAGAAAGGGAAATGGGGAGGGAATTGGTTACCCTTATTCCATTTTTTTTTCTCTTCCCTTTATTTTGTAGTTTCACCTGCCCCCTTGGGATCACAATTCAACTCAAAGATTCTAAGAGCTCAAAGGGACACTATCTAGTACAATATATGCCTAACTAAAAATCTCTTCTGCAATTTCTCCAACAAGGGATCTCACTGAGGAAATCCACTATCTTCTGAGGTAGCCCATTCAGTTTTTTGTGTGGCTTTGATTGCTAAGAAATTGTGTGTGTTGTGTGTGTGTGTGTGAGTGTGTGTGTTTCCTAAACTCAAATCCAAATCATTCTATCTGCAACTTCCATCAATTTCTAACACTAGTTCTACCCTCTGGAGCAAAGAGATTTAATCCTTCCATTTTATGATAGCCCTTCAAATATTTGAAAAAAACTCTCTCTAAGTCTTCTCATTTCCAAACTAATCATCTGCAGTTCCTTCAGTTAATTCTCTATGTTATATTCTTTAGGATTTCCCCAGTCTTATTGACTTGTTCTTGACATGTCTCAGCTTGCATAAATTTTCTAAAATGTGGTGTCCAGAACTGAACACAGAACTCCAAAGATGGCTTGACAAGGAGCAAAGTATATCAGGATTATTGTTTTCATTGTTCTGAAAACAATTCTTCTTTTAAAGCCACATTAAGTTTATTTTGGCTGACATGTCACACTGTTGATTCATATTGAGCTTGAAGTTGATGAAAACTTTCAGAATTTTTTATTAGAATGCCATTTATTCTTATATCCTTTATTTGTGATGTTGATTTTTTTAACCTGAGTAACTGATTTTACATTTAACCTTATTATATTTCATTTTATTAGATTCCATAGAACCTCTTGCCCATCAGGATCTTTTAGGATTCAGCCTGTCATCCAACTCATCATCCTCTCCAAGTTTTGTGTAATCTGTAAATTTGACAATCCTGCCATCAATGGTAAACATATTAAACAACATGAGGCCTAGGATGGAGGTCAGAGACAGTCCAGTAGAGAACTTCCTCCAAACTGATATCCAAGTTGGATAACTACATTTTTGGTCCCAGAAATTTATTCAACTAGTTGCAAATCTACCTACCTTTACTATTATCTCAACAATACCTTTCCAATTTATCCCAAAGTGTAGAATAAGAAATTTTTACCAAAGGCTTTGCTGAAATCTAACAATGTTATGGTTACAACATTCTCCTGATTTCCCATTCTAGTAACAGTTCAAAAAAAAACAAAAGAAGGAAATAAGAGTGAACTGACATGCCTCGTTCTTGATGAACTCATGATGGTATCTAATGATTGCTGATATTCATTTCTAAGTGCTCCAAAAATATCCCCTCAGTAATGTGTGCTAGAATTTTGTCAGAAAAAGAAGTCGGTATCCCCATTCTGAAGACTGTAGAAGACTTTTTCCTCTTTTTGAGAAACAAGAACATTTATCCTTGTCCCTCATATAGCATTTCTCTCTTTCTCCAACTCAAAAGTTGCTATAGCTCAGCAATCAACACTGTCAGGTCCTTTGGCACTCTAAGGAATAATTTGACCAGGTCTAGTGATGTTAACTCATTGAAGGAGGCTAGATACTCATGTATCCTAGGGTTTCCATTCCTTCCTAATCATTTTTGTTATATCTTTTCAAGGTCAATGATTATTCTCATTAGAAGAGAAAGTGGAAATAAAAGTAAGAGGAATTTAGCTTTCTCATCATTATCTATTGTCATCATTTCACCCACATGGAGAGTGGTCCTTTTGTATCTAACATAGCTTAAAAAAGTTGTTTTTCCTGTCATTCATTGGAAAAGGATTTCACATTTAGAATACTAAAAAGTATTGAAATTTACAAATAATTACATTAAATTCAGAAAGTTTTACACAAACAAAACCAATGCAGCCAAATTAGAAGAAAAACATGAAGCTGGGGGAAATATTTTACAGTGCTTTTCTCTGATAAAGGCCTCATTTCTCAAATACATAGAGAACTGAGTCAAATTTATAAAAAAAAAGAGTCATTTCCCAATAGACAAATGATCAAAAGACATAAACAGGCAGTTTTTGGATAAAGAAATAAAATAAAATTTTCTATAATCATATGAAAAATGCTCTAAATCACTAGTGACTAGAAAAATGCAAAGTAAAACAACTCTGAGATACCACCTCACAACTATCAGATTGACTAATACAATACAAAAAAGAAAATGACAAATGACACAGTGGATGCATAAAAATTGGAACACTAATGCATTGTTGATAGAGTTGTGAAAAGGTCTAACCATTCTGGAGAACATTCTGGAATTATAACCAAAGGGCAATAAAACTATACCTGTACTATACACAGCAGTACCACTACTAGGTCTGTTCCTAAAGAGATCAAAGGAAAAGGACCTACATGTACAAAAATATTTATAGAAACTTTCTGTTGTGGCAAAGAATTAGAAATTGAGTGGATGCCCATCAACTGGAAAATATTTTAACAAGCTGTGACATATGATTGTGATGGTATATATACTATTGTGCTAGAAGAAATGATGAACAGGATGCTTTTAGAAAAACCTTAGAAAACTTATATGAACCAATGCAATGTAAAGTGAAAAGAACCAGGAGAACATTGCACCAATAATAGTAATTCTGTACAATGATCAACTGTGAGTGACTTAGCTATTCTCAGTAACACAAGGATCCAAGACAATTCCAAACAATTTATGATGAAAAATTCTATCCATCTCCAGAGGAAAAAAACTGATAGAGTTGGAGTGCAGATTGAAGCTTTATTTTTCTTAATTTTCTTAATTTTCCTTGCTTTTTCGTAACATGATTATTATGGAAATATGTTTCGAATGATTTCAAATGTGTAATTGACCACATTTCCTGCCTTCTCAATGGCTGGGGGATGGGCAGAAGGACGAGAGAATTTCAAATTCAATTTTTTTTTTAAATCCTAAAAATGAATAAATAATAAATTTGATAATTTAAAAAATAAATTTGTAAATTATCTAAAAACTAATTTTTAGCACCCTTTACCCCTTTTCCCATTAGTTTGTCACCATACCTGTCAAAGACTCACCCTCTAAATACAAACTTTTGCCTGGTTTTGTTATTTGGCTGTGAGTCAAGGAACACTACAGTTTCCAAATAATTTAAGATCATTTCACCCATGGGGCAATGGAAAGGGGCATGGTGGGTGTGAAGAGGATGCAACACATCCCAAATGAGAAATAGGAAGGATGTTCAGAATAAAGGATATCAACTGAGCAAAAATGATTGCCTAGAGAGGCAATAAGAAAAAACAATAGTCAAACTGTTGCATGTCTTTGCAATGTCAAAATAACATGAGGAAATACTTCAGCATTCTGAGTGAATACCCAGTGGTTGTCTTAAGGGAGAGCATGAGAAAGCTAGTTAGGTCAGGTAGGCATACAAGGGTTGCTGTCAACACTGGAAATAATATTCACTTCAATGTGATTACAATTTAATTTGAATACTCATTTGCCTTTAGTATGTCTCACAAGACTCAGACTTTTTTTTAGACTTTAGTATTTTTTGTAACGGTTCTTACATGGCTATTCCTAAATAGTAGTGGGTCTTTAAATATAGAGGCAGCTCAATAGCACAGTGGATAGAATGTTGGATCTGAGGTCAGGACAATCTGAGTTCAAATCCAACCTCAGATACTTATTAGCTATGTGACCCAAGTCAATTGACCTCTATCTGCCTCACTTTACTCATCTGTAAAATGGGGATAACACCTCCCTCCCTCCCAGAACTATTGTGAGGATAAAATGACACTCATAAAGAGCTTTGCAAATTTTACCACACTGTCTGAATACTAGATGTTGTTGTTGTTATTTATCTCTAATTACTTGCCCTTGGAAATAACTTCCATACATATCTTCTTAAAATCTGAGTTTGTCTATAAGTTTTTTATGCATTCTAATCACTGCCTTCATCAGAATTTCCTTCTCATTGGAATTATTTTTATTTGTTTTCAGAATTTCATTCTTGAGAACCTTTCCTCTCAAGTGACTTTCTCCTTCAAAATATTTTAGATTTTAGATCCCATTAGATCCCACCTGTCCTTTCTCTGAATGCTTTGAAATGTGCACTCCAAAGCATAGGCTACATGTGAGATTGGGACTGACTTCCCTCTCCCCATGATGTAGCCTCCCCAACCCACAAAGTTCCTATCATTCCTACTTCAATAACTGGTTCCTCTTGATTAATCAGAATAAGAGTTTCTTTTGTCACTTGCTCTGCCTTTTGAAGGATGAAATTCTCATTAAGGCTAGTCACTACTCTATCATCTGCTCTGCATTTGGCTGAAGTCCAACATAATTATACATGAAGTTTAGGATCGATTTCTGAACCACTTCATATAATTCTTCCTTTTATTCAGGTGATCTGCTTTCTTCTGACTGGTCCTTATGCAAAATTTTCCCCAATGTCTCTTCCCTTAGATTTTTATATTTCCTCATAAAAGTATATAATCGTAATATAATGGTACTCTCCTCATATGTTTTCTCTATTCTGTTCTTTACAGAACTAACTTTACACTAAACCCCTTCAATGTTAAATTTCAGTCATAAGTCTCATCCCATCAAGTATCAAATGAAATCAAATTTATTTCCTTATATGACAATTTCCATTTTGCCCTTTTTATTACCCAAAATTTGTGCATGTACATATATGCATCTGAGGCCAGATATTTTATTGCTCTCTCTCATGTTGGATAGGATCTTATCAATTCACAGGCGAATGCCTACCACAGGCCAAGATCTGTATTAGACACTGAGGAACAAAGACCAAAGCTAGTCCTTGCTCTCAAGGAGCTCACCCTTAAATAGAGGTGACAGTATGTACATAATGATGTACAAAACACCTACAGAACAGATACAATGGAACTTCATGACAGAGGCAGTAGCAACCAAGGGAACCAATAAAGGTCTCATGCAGAAGGTAGCACTTAAGGCAAGTCTTGAAGGAAATCAAGGGATGTCATGATGTGGAGCTAAAGACAGTATATTCTAAGCATTGGAATAGCTGTGGCAGACACAGAGAGGGGGAATGAGCACAGTGTATGAAAAACAGTGACAAGTCTAGTTCAGCTGAACTTTGGTGCATGTGGAGAGAAAGACTGTGTGTGTGCTTGTCCTTCATTGCCAAAGACCATGCCATCAGAGAAATAATGGCATGACTTGCACTTGACTTGTTTTGAGTGAGGGAGGGCTGTGCAGGTCACCAGCCTCACTTCTCCTCCAGAGCCATCTGAATCCAGTGACCAGATATTCATCAGGATTTCTGGAGATGACCCAGGATGAGTCATTTGGGGTTAAGTGACTTGCCCAAGGTCACACAGATAGTGAGTGTCAAGTGTCTGAGGTGAGATTTGAACTCAGGTCCTCCTGACTCCTGCACTGGTGCTCTGTCCCCTGCATCACCTAATACTGTGTAATAAGGTTAGAAAAGTGGGGTGGGGCACCTTCCTAGCCTTTGTGCTCCTTCCAGGTATGAAAACTTAAATGTCAAACAGAGAAGTTTACATTTGGGACTGGAAGAAAAAGGGAGTCATTGTGTTTTATTGAGGTATGGAATGGGGTTAGGATTGTGGCATGGTCTGACCTGGGCTTTCAGAAAATCACTTCAGGAAAATCCACAACTCTCCTCCTATTCCTCCTCTTGCATTACATCTGCTCCTCTCTGTAGTGTCACATCTTTTCAGGTCATTTATCCTTTATTCTTTTTCAGTTTAAATAGCTGCTCGTTAGATTCAGACGAATTCAATAAATGTTCTTATTGGTCCTCATCAAGACTACATTCTATCCATCTCTGGCCAAAATACTTTATTTCCTCCATAGTAAACCCTGGCTTAGAAATCTAAATTCACTTCTTAGAAAGAAAAAAAGACATTATTAGGGAATGGTTGAACAAGTTGTGGTCTATTATTGCGATGGAATACTATTGTGCTATGAGAAATGATGAGCAAGATGTTCTCAGAGAAACCTGGAAAGATTTACATAAACTGATGCAAAGTGAAGTGATAAGGACCAGGAGAATATTGTACATAGTAATAGCAATATTGTAAGATGATCAGCTGTGAATGATTTAGGTATTCTCAGCAACACAATGATTCAAGACAACTCTGAAGGATTGAGGACGAAAAATGCTATCCATCTCCAGAGAAAGAACTGATGGAGTCTGAATCAGATCAAAGCATACTTTTTAAACTTTGTTTTTCTTGGGGTTTTTATTTAGTCTATGTTTTCTTTACAACAAGACTAATGTAGAAATATGCTTTGCGTGATTGCACGTGTATAACCTATATCAAATTGCTTGCCTTCTCAATGAGGGGGGTGGGGATGAAGGGAGAGAATTTGGAACTCAAAATTTTAAAAGCAAATGTTGAGAAAGAAACCATTATCATAGCCATCTATTCCCTTTCCAAATTTGCTTTTCTCTTTTGGATCTTCTATCTTCAATATAGGAAGCAATGATGAAGCAACCTGTCCTTCCAAAGTTTTCTTTCTTTCTTTCTTCCTTCCTTCCTTCCTTCCTTTTCTTCTTCTTCTTCTTCTTCTTCTTCTTCTTCTTCTTCTTCTTCTTCTTCTTCTTCTTCTTCTTCTTCTTCTTCTTCTTTCTTCTTCTCCCTTGAATTTCATAATCCTTAGCAAAGCTTTCTAGGTACTGAACCAATTGGTGGCATCATTTGTCCCCACATGAATTACTGGAAGTGGGTAGTAGTGACCAGATTTGACAGTTCTCTGGAAGCTTTCCATCATACTATTCAGACTTGTGCCAGGAAGACAACAAGTATCTGATGTTTATGTCAGGTTAGCAAATAGTTGACTTAATACTACTGAGTGAAGAATCACCAACCACTTTCCAATAACTATTCACTACTTTTGTCCTCTTCTTTTGTTCGTTAGTTGATTATCTCTTATCTAATGTCACTTGGGTAGCTATATCATCTTTTATTTTAGAACACAAGAACACATATTCATAGTGGAAGGTTATTCAGGTTTTCTCATGAGGAGGAACTCCTGGCAAACATAGCTTTGTGAAGCAATGTGCATCTTCTCCCTCTGCTCCAACCCAGGGGAAAGGATCATGAGATGATTTTATGATTGGTTTGTTGGTAGTAATCAGTTATCCTCATATGATCTTAACAAATAGACATGCTATAAGGCTGCATTTTGTTCTACTGAATCAAAATCTTTTTTGTAATAAACAAACAAAAATTACAGCAAAATCATATACTTTCTTAATCTCTCAGTCAATTGCATTCCACTGAAATTGGTGTAGTAGGGAAAGTAATCTGTGAAACTACCTATTCCTTTGTCATATTTTATTAAAGATGACTGTAACCTGTGCATATTATACTTTTTAAATTTTTTATAGAAATTAGAAAGTAGGCATAAGGATCAACAATTACTACATCTTCTCAGTTGTCTGTGAATGTGGGTGTGTGTGTGGGGGTGTGTAGTGAAAACTGTTTATGACTTTTTAAAAAAACTTTTGGTATCTGCTCCTCCTCATTCAGATATCTTGAAAACTGATCATTGAATGCCTTCAAAATAGTATTCATTTTGGCATAATTTTCTTTTGTATGTATATTTTGTGAAGTCCAGGGCTCCTTCTGAAAGCATCTTTTGACATTCTCTATCCATTTCCTCATCAGGTACCAAGGTGTTCAAATACAATTTTGGAGGTTCCACTGTCACGAGTATAAGAATAAATTACTATAAAAGTGCTTGCAAATCTGTTCTATTTTCCATCTATTTGTTGTGCTCCTTTATTTACAAATTGTTTTATTTACAAATATTAGAGATGATTTGACTTCATTAGACCTCACACCAAGTCTTGTGTATACTTGTTTTTCCCTGCATTTATTTTCATTGTTTTGCAAGGCAATGACGCTTATAATCTTCCACCAAGCTTTCTCATTTTGTGCTCTGTGCTCATGTCAACCTCGACTTCCATGGGTTTGGCCTGTAAATAAAATGTTCATCAATTATTTTAGCTTCCTCACCTGGCAACCATTTTATAAAACAGTTTTTAACCTGTATACAGGTTAAATTTATCCATAATGTGTAGCTAACCAGAATCAATATAAAGACATTTATCTAGTTCTCGTTTTTTTATTCAATAGCTACATTAGACAATCATATGAAAAGATGCTCCAAATCACTAGTAACAACAGAAATACAAATTAAAGAAACTTTGAAGTTTCACTTCATACCTATCAATCTGACAAAAATGATAAAAAAGGAAAACAAAAAGTGTTGAGAATGCTTTGAGGAAACAGGCACTGTAAGTGCATATGCATTGGGCTAGCTAATTTTTGTAAAGTCTTATGGATCTATGCCCCAAAAGTCATTAAAATGTACTTATCCTAGAAACAGCAGTACCATCCATAGGCCTATACCACAAAGAGATCAAAGAAAGACAAAAGTATTTACATGAACAGAAAACCTTAGTGGCACCTTTCTTCATTAGTCCCAAATTGGAAACTAAGAGGATGCTCTCTTAGTGGTGAATGGCTAAACAAATTAAGGTATATGAACATAATGGGATTTTATTGTGCCATTTATTGTGCCATGAAGTGGACAGTTTCAGAGACAACTGGGAAGACCTCCATGACCTGAAGCAAAATGTCATCTGTCTAGCAGAACTAGAAGAACAAGTTGTACAGTGACAACAACATTGTAGAGAAACAAACTTTGAAAGACTTTAAAACTTAGATTGCAATGACAAATGAGGAAATCAGAAGACAGAAGATAAAATATGCCACTCCATAGAGAGGAGATGAGTTTAAAGGACAAAGGGAAAGATATATATTTTCTAGTATGGCTAATCTGGAAATTTGTTTTACTGGATTATATATGTTTATCATGAGGGTTTTATTTTACAAAATTTTTTTGGTTTGAAAGTGGGAGGTAAGATTACAAATACATATATCTATATCTATACATATATATGACTTCACTTTTTAATAAAATTAAATTTTAAAAAATCACAGATCCAAACAAAAGAAATATTTTTAAAGAAAAAAATTTAAGAGCATAGCTCATTAATATCAAGAAATGGGAGGAATGATAAAAAGATCTAGCATGGCTTCATCAAGAACAGGAAATGCCTTATTTTTCTTTTTTATTTCCTTATGGCCTTCTTTGACAAACTTACTTCCTCACTCACATCAATGTCAACTGCAAGTCATGTCATCATCTTCCTTATGTCATGGTCCTCTTCAAGAACAAAGGACAAACCACAAGACTAGTAGTACAGTAGAATTCTATAAATATATTTTATCCAGATTTTAGTGAAGCATATTTAATGCTCATACAGTTCTTGTGAATAAGATGGAAGTCTGTGGGCTAGAAAATATTACAATTAAGTGAATTCAGAATCATGAAGGCCCATACTCAAGCAAAGTCATTAACACTTCATTTATAATATAGAGAGATGAATGAATGAATGACACATTTATTAGTCTTTTACTATGTTCTGGATATTCTAAGAGAAAAGTATGACAGTCCCTGCTCTCAAGGAATTCACAATCTATTAGAGAGACAACAGATATGGAAGTTGCTGCAGTCAGATGGAAATGTCCCCTTGTCATTAGAGATGGCCTAAGGGGAATGTTTGAGAGATCTGAGTGTGTTATTTAAGCATTTACGAATGACTGGAGTAAAGGCATATATAGATACAATGGTATCTATTAGTATATGATAGCTATTTTCATATCTACTCATAAAGGAAAACTGGAATGTAGTTCCAAAAGATTTTGACAGACTAGAATGTTGGGTCAAATCTAATAAGAAATACAATGGAAATAAATGTTTTCCGCTTGAGCTTTTTAAAAAAAAAAGTTTAGCAAAAAGTTCATATAAATCAGTAATCATTTCAAATTCAAAGATGCAACAGTGTGTGGTTTATTTCCAAATATTACTCAGTACTGCATTATGAGCCCTGAAATAACATATGTTTAATTAGCTTATAAATCATAGAAACCATTTCAGGAGTTCTAAATCTGTTTTTATGTCATAGAAGTCTATGGATTCTTTTTCCAAATAATGTTTTTAAATGCACAAACTAAATTATATAGAATTATAATGGAAATCAATTACATTGAAAAATAATTATCAAAATATAAAAGGAAAAAACAGGTTCAACATTCCCAAGTTGAAAACCCTTAATCCAATCCCAGAATTGAAACAGATCTCAAATGTTATTAGTTCAAGACTTCACCAGTTTCTGCTGGAATGAACCACTCACATAGCTCTAATGGTTGAAGCATCTAGCTGATTAAGTAATGAGAATATTGGAAATTGGAGTCAAGAAGTCCTGAGTTCAAATCCTACCTCACACACTTATTTAGCTGTGTTAAATGGACACGTCATTTAACTTCTCTCATTCTCAGTTTCCTCATCTGTAAAAAGGAAATAACCATAATAGCATCCACCTACCTTCCTAGGTCATGGAATCAAATCAATAAGCATTTATTAAGTACTTACCTCAGGCACTGTGCTAAGCACTAGGGATAAAAAGGAAAGAAACCCCACCAGGTCCTCAAGGAGCTCCCATCTTAATAGGGGGAGACAACACAAATGACTATATATATTCAGGATATATACACATATATATATATATATATATATATATATATATATATACACACATATAACACAGAGACACACATATATGTTGTGGTGTGTGTGTATATACATATATGATATATGTGAATATATGTGAAATACCAGACTTGATGAATCAAAAATCAGAATTAAGGTTGCCAGAAGAAATATCAACAATCCCAGATATGCTGGTGATAGCACTCTGATGGCAGAAAGTGAAGATGAATTAAGAAGCCTCTTGTTGAGAGTTGATGAGGGTTAAAAAGTAGAGGGTAAAGCTGGCTTGAAGTTTAACACCAAAAAAAAAACAAACCCTTAGATCTTGGCAACTGGTCCCATTACTTCCTGGCAAATAGAGAGAGAAGAAATGGAAGTGTTGTCAGATTTTATATCCTTGGGCTCAAAGATCACTGCAAACAGGAACTGCTGTCATGAATTTAAAAACACTTGCTTCTTGGGAGGAAAGCCATGGCAAATCTGGATAGCATAGTGTCCAGAGACGTCACCTTGCCAGTAAAGATCTGTATAGTCAAAGCTATATTATTCCAGTAGCAATGCATGGCTGTGAGAGTTGGACTATAAGAAATGCTTTCAAATTGTGGTGCTGGAAAAGACTTTTGAGAGTACCTTGGACAGCAAGGAAATTAAATTGG
Organism: Potorous gilbertii; assembly: GCA_028658325.1. Classification (NCBI taxonomy): domain Eukaryota; kingdom Metazoa; phylum Chordata; class Mammalia; order Diprotodontia; family Potoroidae; genus Potorous; species Potorous gilbertii. The sequence goes on from CM053769.1 coordinate 400,672,094, forward strand.
CCAATATTTAAAGAAATTGATTCAAGCTATTCACTGGAAGGTCAAATACTGAGGCTGAAGCTTAAATACTTTGACCACATAATGAGAAAATGGGACTTATTAGAAAAAAACCCTATGATATTGGGAAAGATTGAAGATAAAAGGAAAGGGGGATGGCAGAAAATGATAAGTATAAATGGTTATCATGGAGGCAACAGACATAAACTTGGACAGACTTTGGGAGGTAGTGGAGGATAGAAACGTGTGGTGTCCATGGGATCATAAAGAATCAGAGACAACTGAATGACTGCACGACAATATGAAATATGTATATAAATAATAGAGATACAAAGTAAATTGGAAGCAATCTCAGAGGGAAGGCACTAAAATTAAGACATACCAGGAAAGGCCTGAGCTAACACATATAAAATGTTCCACTTCTGTGGTTTTATCTTCATCTACCTTAGCTTCCTTTACTTCATTAAAGGAAATAATGTTTTCTGGTATGACTGGCCTTTTGTGATCACTGCTTCCCTTTCTAGGTGCTCATAGGTCAACTCCAGAATTTCTCCAGGAATTAAATTCAAGCTCATTCAAGGTCTGTAGTTTGAAGAGTTCACTTTTTTGAAAATTAAAACATTTTTCTACCTCTGTAACCAGGATCCTCCGCCATCCCCCATGATTCAAAGAAAAAAAATAATGTATTTCTAAAACTTCAAAACTGTCATCTGGCTTAATTTTTTCGATTTTTTTTCTCCTTTAAAAAAAAACCTAACTGTTTTGTGAGAAGAGACAGAGGAGAAGAGCTAAGTTAATCTTGATTTCAATTGATTTCTTTTTTTAAAAAATCATTTCTCCTTTCCCTCTACCTCGTTTAGCAGTATAATTCAGGCAAAGATGAATTAGGCAAAGCAAGCCTTGGGGGGAACAACAAGGGACACTTCATGACATGACTTTTTGTTAATGTACATACTTTGAATGCCTGAAAATTCTGCTCTCTGTGGCTTCAAGGTGTTTATTTGGTGCTTTTTGGTGCCTGGTGTTACAGTGAAGGTTCAAAACTTCTGACCAGACTGTAACACACAGGGTTGTTATTTCATTTCTAGGCTCTGGATTCAGAGATCCCTACTGGCATGTGAGGAACCTCACCTGTGCTTTGATTATTATTGAGAATTCCTAGTGAGGAAATGTCCAGGGTAAACTGGCCGTAGTTCTGCAAGTTACAGTCTTACAAAAATAGTGACCTGAGCACCAAGAGGTAAAAGGACCTGCCCCCAGTCACCTGGTCAGATCTAGCCCCTTAAAACTTGAATCTAAGCTGGCACTATCCATTATACCACACACCTTTTGACCTATACCTATTATAATGTACTTTCTAATAAGAAACTTTTGATACCAAAAGATAAATCATTTCAATTCAGCACAATTCAATTCAAAAGATTGTTTGTGTGTGTGTGTGTGTGTGTGTGTGTGTGTGTGTGTATTAAGCACTCAAGCAAGACAGCAGCTATTGTAACTGGAATCAAAAAGACTCAAGTTCAAATCCTACCTCAGACACTTATTAGCTCTGTGATCCTGAGCAACTCATTTAATCTGTTTGCCTCAGTTTCCCTAACGGTAAAATGGGGGTAATATCACCTACCTCCCAAAATTGCCATGAGGATCAGATGTGATATTTGTAAAAGTATTTAGCACAGTACCTGACTCATAGTAGGCGCTATATAAATGCTTATTCCCTTCCTCTAGTCCTTGGAGTTCAGTCATTCAATCGTATCCAACTCTTAATTGAAGCATAGCACCTCCAGTTGTTAGGAAAGTTCATTAAGCACAGAGTGTGCTCTGAAAGTGGTTGAGATAATGTTTCCCCAAAACATCTGTGCTTCTATCAGTATGGAGCTTCTCTCCACCTACTAAAATGAAACTGTTCTTTACTCCCTCCTTCTTTCATGTGTTTTCTATGGCTAATTAAAAAAAAAAAACAACTCCTCAGCTGGTGGTCAATACTCTGGTACTGAGACTCTGCACACTTAGTCAGGATGGTCCTCAGACCCTCTCAATTAGTCATGGAGCTCTTGTAGAAAGGAATAGAAGAAAACACAAAAACTAGGCCATCTTGCAGGTTATCTTTGCCCACAGATGCCCACTCTATGCATTGGTATGAGGCTCCAATGGTCTTTTCAAGGCATGACCCTGAGAGAGACTAAAAAAAAAAAACAGATTGGGAAAAGAAAGACTTTTATCCTAGTTAAGGACCAGGCCTCTGTTGGCACATCTGTTGAAATATTGCTAAAGTAAAGTAAACCAAGGATGCTTAAGTGTATGTGTTGCCTTGTGTCTACACTTAAAGGGATCATAACATCTTTCACTTTTACAAGATCCGAAAGTGGGAAGGAACTTATCATTCTCCTCACCTTGGCAAAGTTGAATATGATGCCTACTGATTTCTGTACAATGTGATACCCTCTTGCCAACACAATTCAATTGCTAGAGAGAAGAAAACAATATTTTAGACAACTGAGAGATCAAAAAAAAAAAGTAATCAGTCCCAGTTTCTGGAAATTGTATAGGAATAAGATAATATTTGGGAAAAAAATTTTCTTCAAATCAGAATGTCATGAAGTTGTATCTTCTCTAGAAACATGGGCTTCATTAAATTATGCCTCTGATTTTTACTATATGTATGACCTTGAGCAAGGCATGACTTTCCTAAACTCATTTTTATCATATGTAAAATGGGAACCCAATAGTCACAGGACCTCTAAAATGCCTACCAGCTATAGAACTATGCTATCATGACTAAAGGATGAAAAGGCTCATTAAAATCTAAAACCTTCTATCAACCCTATCCTCTTTTCTACTATTAGATGAACCATGAATGAGAGAATTATTGATCACAGAATTAAAACTGACATCAAAAATATCTGACTTTTCTTTTGGATGAAGATACTGAAGCCTGGGAAAATTAAGTGACTTGCCCAAAATCATACAGCTGGAAAATAGAAGCTGTATTTCAAAGCCAAATTTCTCTACACCAAAAAAAAAAAAAAGTGCATGCATGTTTTTAACATGAGACTTCTCTGATGCTTATTATCCACTGAAAAGATAAGATTAGACTAACTTAATAGAAATATAGGTTAAAATAATTTAAGGGGAGGGGATGCATCAGTGAGACCAGTAAAAGTTGAAGGTGGTAGAGTCAGATGTAAAACAGACATGCCCCACAAAAGGGTGGGAAATCTAAATACCTTAATTGAATATGAAGAGAACAGTCCGACCTTCAACTTGCCTAGAGAGGAAAAACTAACTACTCTTCTACATAGGAGTTCCAAAGGAATAGTGGAGATGAAAAGGCCTAATCCTCTATAGCTACATGGAGTAACTTATGTAGGAAAGGGACTTTTAAGGGAGGAACAATTTTTCAAAAAGCTAAGGATTATGATGCTAGATTGAAGTGCTAGGTAACAAACAGTCCAGGTGAAGAAAGTATAGCATTTTTCAGCCCAGTCAAAGACTGAAGGGGAAATAAAGAGCCTTTAAAGAGTCAGCCCTTCGAAGAGCTAGCCCAGCTAGACATAATGAACCTGGTGAAGACAGCCTAAAGAAAGAAAGGATGTTGAAACCTTGTAGTTCCAGAGTCATGAGCCACTTGACATACTTCAAGTTCTTCTTTTCTCCTGGATGCCAGGTGTATTTGTTGGGGAAAATTACTTTATAACTTAAATTTCTGCTATGCCACTTGAATAAATACCTTCACTAAAGAACTGTCTACTGGTTGATTAAAGCAAAGCACACCAATGGGGGCTCATGAGCTAGCTTTTTGGGCATATAGTCACCTATAAGGTTACCCCTAGAACCTATGGAGTAACAGTCACTTCTCTGAGGACCCAGTGATAGAGTAAGTTGGAGGAATAAACCTCAAGGCAGGCATTGCATTATGTCAAAAGTTCCTTCCAATCCCCTAGAAAAACTGTAATTCTCTAAAGAGAGCCCAATTCTCTTCAGGAGCCTAATCATCTTCTTTCCTTTCCTTCAGTAAGTTTTTTAAATGAGCAAAACATTTCCATCTTTTTGGAGAAATATGATTTGAATTGGCAGTTAGTGGGAGGTGTAGACAGAGGTGAGATATTAGTATGACTCCCAAATCCCTGAAAGGCCTACCCTTTGCCCATCTGTTCAATATCACTGCTCTCTAAAGCAGGCACCACTGCCTGTGGTTTCTCTGGGTTTGGGAGTGAAACAGAGTGTGGTATTGCCGAACCAAGGCTGATGTAATCATGGTGGTCAGAAACATTTCTGTTACAGCTATATTACATCGAAGTCTATAATTAGGGTTGACGGTTCTTCCTCTGAAGAACTTCCAAAAGATGGCCTGTGATGGTAATTGCACCATTTTATCTCAAGATGTGACTCTAAAGGCTGATCTCCCAGGCTTATGAAATTACAACAAACATGTTATTTTCTCCATTTGCACAAAACAAATATAAGATGGTCCCTGTAAAGATATATATATAGTCTTCACTTAGTAAAATGTGTGCTCCTCCATCAGCTAAAAAAAAAAAAAATCTAACTCTAATCACTTTATGAGCATGGAGTACACCTTTAAAACAATTTGTTTTGTAGCGTAGCTATTTGAGTGCACATTATAATTGAAAAAAGAATTTCTTTGAGGCAAAATTGTCTTTTTCTTCCCCAGCCACACACATCTGTTTATGTAGAGCATTGCTGGAATTACAGCCACCACTTCCAAGCTACATCATCAGTTTTTCCACATGGTGCAGAATGAGCTAATTTGTTAAGCCTATGTGGGATCCTATCCTCCTCTGTAGAGTAATTTTTCTCTTCTTTTTTCCCCTCCCTCATAATATTCACCTTGAAGGGTCATAGAATTGTTGAATGTTAGAGCTGGAAAGGTCTTAGTATATGGCTATTAAGACGTACACTATAAAACAGTTTTGTTTTGTTTTTATTTTCAAACTGTCAGGGACTTTGGAACATAGAAAATAGAATGTTAGAGCTGGAAGGGACCTAAACACCATTGAACATGGAATTTCAACATTAGAAAGGCTCTTCAAGATGATCTACTGTAATCAACATGAGGAAAATGTTCTCATACCATCTTTGAGGCCATATAGACTACAGCTGGGATTCAGTTCAGTTCAATTCAACAAACATTTATTAAGTATTTACTGTGTTCTACATAGGCACTGTGCTAAGTGCTGGGGATACAAATAAGAAAAAGAAAGTTAGTCTTTGCCCACGAGGAGCTTACAATCTAATAGGGAAAGACAACACACGAAAGGGAGCCATAAAATGGGGAAGTGGTGCGGTAGCTTCTCTGTGCAAGGGTATCATGTACCACGGAGTCCAGACCACAATCCAGCAGGATGAGATTTCAGGTGATCAGTTTATCCTGGGTGGAGCATCAGTTTGTGGAGTCCAAACCAAGCTGAGCATCTAATGAAAAGTGGAGAATTAGCTATTACATTACAACCTGCTTAAATGACATTTCTAACTTGATTTCCCATACCCAAAAGTCAACTCATTATATTTTCACCCAAACCCATCCCTCTTACAAATTTCCCTATTATTGTTAATTGAAGGTACCACCATCCTTCTAAATCACCCTAATTCACATTAATACTGCCATTCATAATACGTCATGATACATAGGATGAATGAGAGGTTCCCTTCTCTCCATTTACATAGCTACCACTCTAGTTCAAGCCTTCATCACTTCTTTCCTGGACTATTGAATTAGCCTACCTGACAGTGTAGTAGATGAAATACCCTGCCTGGAGTCAAATCTGGAATTCAAATCTGGCCTGAGATATTTACTAGCTGTGGGACCCTGGGCAAGTCACTTAACACTGTTTGCCTCAGTTCCTCATCTGTAAAATGAACTGGAGAAAGAAATGGCTACTACTCCAGCCAAGAAAATCCAAACTGGGGTCACGAAGAGTCAAACACTACTGAAAGGACTGAACAGCAACATCACCTGCCTTCTCACTCCCCTCTCCAGTCCATCTTCCATAAAGCCACCAAAGTAATTTTCCTAAAGTCTCACTCTACTCCATACCTGCTCAACAAATTTCAGAAGCTTCTTATGAGACAGCTAGGTGGCACGGTGTATAGAGCACTGGGTTTCACTGAATCTCAGGAAGACCTGAGTTTAAATCCAACCTCAGACACTTACTACCTCTGTGACCCTAGGTAAGTCAGTTTACCTCTGTCTGACTCAGTTTCCTTAACTTTAAAATGGGTATATTACTAACACCTACTTTCCAGAGTTGTTATGAAGATTAAAAGAGATAATCAATGTAAAGTGCTTACCATAGTACCTGGCACACAGTAGATGCTTAATAAATGCTTGTTCCCTCCCCCTCTCCTTTTACCCCATGACCAAAATCAAACTTCTCTCTCTGGTATTTAAAGCTCTTTACAACCTGGTTCCTTCTTGCTTTTACAGTCTTCTTATTCATTATTTCCCTTTATTCCCTCTACAATCTATCTAAATTGACCTTCCTGTGAGTTTAGATATGCCTCTCATCTCCATATCTTTTTACTGATTTTCTTTCAGTCTTGGAATATTCCATACCTCTGCCCTTTGGAATGCCTGGTTTCCTTTAAAACTCAGCTTCTACATAAACCTTTCCTTGTACCCAGCTGCTAGTGCCTTCCCTCTCAAAACTACTGTTTATTCATTTGGTATACATATTGTGCTTATTCTTTTATATGTATCTGTTTTCCTTATTAGACTATAAGTCCCTTGAGGGAAGGGACAATCTCTCTGAATCCTGATTACTTAGCAGAGTGTTTGGCACATAGTAGGTACTTAATAAGTGCTTATTGAATACATCATAGTAAAATGGTATAGGTGATATCTTTTGATTCATGAGTAAATGGGATTTAAGTGAGGCAGAGTTGCACATCAGCTTCACTCTTCCAGAGTCATCATAGTCCAGTGTCAGGACAGAATCAAGATGACTGGCCATGGCTCAGGATGCAGTGGATGGCCTTGGTGTCTTTGGTGTCTAACCAAGCTCTAAGAGCTCCACATTACCTGCTTCAGCTGCCTTCATGGCCATTGGAACAAATTGTTCTCATCTGCCCATTCCACCAGGGGAAGTCTTCACACACTTGGGGTAGACACCCTTCTAACTCACCAGTGGGTTTTGTTACCCTCAACCTGGTTTGACCCGTCTGCCAAAACGGTTTATTGGGCTGTGGCCACTGCACATGCTGCAGCTTCTAGGAACCACAGGTGAGAGTTAGGTGGAACAGGTGGACACCAAAGGTGGAAAGCAGCCCTGAAAAGGGCTCAACAGCCATCACACCAAAGGTATTGGTCCTCCTTGAACACAACCTACACCCCTCATCTGCAAGTAAGGTTATGTGGCAAGAGGAAGTTATCCCCCAGTAGTTCAAGGATGCCTCCTTTGTCCATCTCTATAAAGGTAAAGGGAATAGATTATCCTACAACAATCACAGGGGGTGGTCTCTCTCTTAGTCATTGCACCACATTGAGTAGTTGATTAGTTGGTGGGGGAGGGGGCAAACAGATGCTTAAATGAAACCAAGCATATCTTTTCATTGAATTTAACTGGTTATTTTCAAAATAATTGTGGCTCTGATGGAATTGAGCTTTCTTTCCCCCTTCAAAAAAGGCTTCCCATTAAAAAGAGACAACTGATGAACATTCTTTACTCTAAGGTCTTTTTCCCTTCCTACCTTGTCTAAAGAGGACAAGGTTGGGGGAGTCCACTAAGGGGGTAAGAAATTATGATATATATTTCTTGGTGTTATGCAGTTCCACTAGAGCAATTTGGAATTTTGGAATAATCATCTTGTCAAAGACATAATGTATAATAAACACTTTGAAACATTTAAAAGCCACCAATACAAAATTGGAAAGACTCAACATATTTAAACAACAACAAAAAAAAATCAATTGCAATAGTACAAGATAAGATGAAGCATAGTTAGGCAACAGCCTATGTGAAAAACCCTTGGAAAATCTCCTACAAAGGCAAGCATAGGACTTGTATAAATATAATCTTATACGTTTTAATAGAAATAAAGAAAAATCCACAAATAATTAGAGATATAATTAATTAGTAATTAAGACATGGCCCAAAGCCAAAGTCCTGGATTTACATGCAGTGGATTCAATCTTTTGCTTGTGTTCTTTAAACTCCCAAGAATTACAGTTTCTTCAACTTTCAAAAGAGGGGTTTAGACTAGATAACCCTGAGGGCCCATCTCACTCTATAGCCGTCATTCTATGACCTTAGAGACCATAAGATCTACTTCTGTGCTCTTGAACTAGATTTGATGAGCTCAGGAAACTTTATTGTTGAGGTCAAGGAACCATAATGTTGAGGCTTGGGGTGCTCGGGACCCCAAAATACTGACATGGCAGGTCTTGTCAAATGAATTCAAGTCTTCTTTCAGCCAAAGTACAACAAAGTTTATTAAAGATTTACCATATTGGGTTGACTCTTAAGAAGCCTAATCATTTGTGATGCTTGTATTGACAAGTGGACCAGATGGACTCTCAGATAGACAGAATTAGAGCTGGATTGAATCTGAGCTCCTTCATGGATGCAAAATGGAACTTATATACAGAAAGACTGTGAGGGGGATCAGGGGTGGTCTAGTAGACTGAGAGGAGGAGTCAAAGGAGGATCCTGATGGGACTGGGGTAACAAGTGATGTAATCAAGGGTAGGTAACAGCTGGAGGACATGAGGATGCATCAGATAATGGAGGGCCAGGCTAGGTTAAGGGTAACAGATTTGGGTATGAAAAGCCAGATTAAGTGGGAAGATTCAAGGAGAGTTCAAGGAGATTCCCAGAGTCCGTACCCCATCAGAATCATTTTTCATTCCTTACCCAATGCAGCTGTCTGAAAATAGAAGAAAAACAATAGTACCCTATGTATTCTGCAGTTTTAATGCTAAGAACTGAATTAACTTGATCAAATTGTTTAAAGGATAGGAAAATTGATTTGAAGAAATACAAAGTCAAAATATTGGTGTTTTTTAAATAAGGAGGACTTAGTAATACCAGAACTCAAACAATGTTATAAAGTAGTAATTGCCAAAGCATATGACCCTAGTTTAAAAAAAATAGTATAAAAATAGTATATTAGTGGAATACATCAGGTAAGCAAGACCTAGAAGCAAATGTATTATTGCAATCTGATGTTATATACAACCAAGAAAATAAACTACATGGAAGAGATTTTTCATTCCATGAGAATTACTGGGGGAAAGGAAAATATTCAGAGAGAAAAACAGATTTAGACCAATATCTTGTGCCATTATACCACAATAAATTTGAAATGGGTAAGTTATCTAAATTTTTTTTAAATTACACTACAAAAATTAGAAGATTCTGTCTTTCATAATCACAGGTAAAGGAAGAATCCACAACTAAACATGAGATCTAAGAGATTGAGATACAAGAATCAACTATATAAAAACAAGCTTGTACAAATCAATGGAGCAAGAATCATAAGAAAATATATAATTTGGAGGGTAACACTGGCATCTAAAAGTTCACAATGATTTAAACATGTAAAATTACTTTATGTATTAAAATTATATATTATATAAATGCATTAAAATTATATATTATGTAAATTACATACTAAACTCCAAAACAGACAAGTAGTTAAAGGATATAATTGATTTTCAACAGACTGTAAATGATCTTAAAAATTGCTCAAAATCATTAATCAAAAAGAAAAGTAAAGTAAATTGGGGAAAAATTATTAAAGGAGCTATGAGAAGATAGGAATACTTGTTTTCTGTTGATAGATTGTTAAATTGACGCAATAATTCTAGTTAACAATTTAGAATTACACAAAAAAGTAAGTAAATTGTTCATGACTTTTTTCAACCACAATGGTTATACTTCAAGGATACTTTTAAGTATAACACCCACATGTACAATACTATTCTTAGCAGCATTATTTGTGATAGCAAAAATTTAGAAATAATGTCTGCTCAACAATTAGGAAAAGATTAAACTGTGGCATATGGATGCAATGGAATAATCTTCTGTACCATAAGGAAGGATAAATCTGAGATAAAAATGATGAACTCAGAGAAACATTAGGAAACTTGCATAAAGTGATATAGGTTGGAGAAAGTGGAGCCAGTTGAACAACATGCACTATGACTCCAGTAAAACACAAAGGCAATACTGGAAGGCCACAAAACTTGCATCAAGCACCCATTGCCATTGTCATGATCATACTGTTCAAGGGAAAACACATCTTCCCTTTACTCTAATCATTGGTAAACTACAAAAGTGAAAAGGGCCAGGTACTATCAATTGCAGTCATACTATTAGGAAGGTTTTTTAAATCCTTGGGGGGAATATACTTTACATTTGCTTGGATTTATTTTGGTAGTGTATATTGTATGGAAAAAAATTTCCTTCAAATTATTTTTCTAAGAAAAAGAAATATACATGGGAATTTGGTAGACTATACTCTCTGCATAATAAAATAGTCAAAAAATCAAATTAGATATGTTAAACTCTATTAAGAGAGTCATAATGTCCATAATGAGAAAGGTCAAAGTCTGTGCCCTGGCAAGACTACATCTTGAGTACTGGGTTTAATTCTGGGCTCTATTATTTTTAGAAAGATGAAAACAGACTGGAGAGTAACAAAAGGGAGAGAGTAGAAGAGTGGGGATTCTAATCCATGCCATACAAGGATGAGTTCAAAGAGTTACTTATTTATCTTGGAGAAAAGTTAGTTTATAAAGGATTGGAAGTGGTTTTCAAGTATTTTAACCAGCTATCATAGAGAAAAAGGATTAGATTGTTTTGCTGGTCCCAAGAGTGCAGGGCTATGATGACCAGTTACAGAAATTCCTGGTCCAGTGCTTTTCCCACTATACCAGAGTGCAAATTCATACAAGACATATTTGTACTAGAAAGTCAAATAAGAAATCTATAGTTTAAAAAAGCCCATTGACTGTAAGGTTAATAATCAGAGGACACTTATTGAGCACTTACTATTTGTAAGGCCCTGAAATAATCAAACAATAAGCATTTAATAAGCACCTACTGCATACAAGGTACTGGAGATAAAAAGATAAACTCGAACAGTGCCTAGCCTTGAGTCACTTTTCCATCAGAGTGAATAGCAATGTGAAGACACAAAAGTATATATAAAATGTAGGGATAGGACAGCCCTGGGAAGTAGGTCCTATTTTATTATCCCTATTTTACATATAAATAAAATGAGATAAAGAGAGGTTAATTGACTAGTCCAGGGTCTATATATTCATGGACAGCCAGAGAAGTTCTTTGGTTGTTGTTGTCTGTCCTTAAGAAAGAGATCTAGCCCGTAAACCCCCAAGATATCTTTCAAGGTTTCAATGTTCAAAATTAATATTCTTTTGGGAAAAGTAGGTAAAAGCTTGATAGCCTATGAGGACAGAGGGAGAGGAAAGAGAGAGAGAAGGGACAGAGAAAGGGAGAGAGGGAGGGATGGAGGGAGGGAGGGAAAGAAGGAGGAAAGAGGGAAGAAAGGAGAGAAGGAAGGAAGGAAAGAAAGAAAGAAGGAAGAAAGACAGGAAGGGAGAAAGCTGCAACGTCTAATGAACTGGTCAGTTGGGATCCCAGTGGGGCAGCGGCTACTACAAGTCGTTGCTTACCCTTTCTTCTAGAGGAGGACCATGATATCAGGGAGGTGATGCCATGACTTGCAAGTGAATTGGATTTAAGTGAGGCAGGGCTGGGCAAAGTCACCAGCCTCACTTTATCCTCTGGAGCCCTCTGGATCCAGTGGCAAGATACAGATCAGGACAAGTGGAAATGCCCCGCCTCCCCGCCCCCAGTGAAGTTTTAGTTCTTTAGGCTATACTTTAAGACTGTCAGTTACAGAGAAGACATGGACCTGCATTAGAAAGAGTCCCCTCATCTAGGCAGCTCCCTGTACCAATGGAATCACTGGTTCACAGAACAAATCCTAAGTTCAAATCCAGCTTCAGACACTTACTACCTGGTTGACCCTGAGCTAGTCAATTAACCCCTCTTTATCTCAATTTCCTCCTATGTAAAATAGGGACAATAATAGCACTTCCCAGGGATCTGTGAGAATCAAATGATATAATTGTTATTATATAATATTGTTATTATTATATAATCATTCTTACTATATTTTACTGTCAACCTTCTTCCAATTAGAACACACTGCACTGCCCTATAGAAGGCACATGGGGGAGAGCGAAGGAAAAGAAATATAAAGTCCTTCACAAGAAGTTCCTACTCAAGATGAGATCATATTCGCAGGTGAAAAGTTCCGCATCAATGCAAGTGTTCGATGACAACAGAAAATAACGATAAAAGAGGTGTCACAAGATTCATCAACAGTAATTAACACAAGAATAGGCACTGGAACTGGGATTTAATTTGCAAAGGGAAATTCCAGATGAAAAAAATCCCTTGACCACTCCATGTCACCACCTTCTTGGCAGTGTCTCTTTGCATAGAGCTACCTAAAGCATTTAAGTGACAGCCCCAAGTCACACAATCAATATATATCCAAAATAGGGCTTGAATTGAGGTCTTCCTGGCTTCAAGGCCAACTCTCTATCCTGTAAGTCACACTGCCTCCCAAAGTACTGTATAACCATCATCACATCTGATACTCTTAAGAACCCTGTGAGGTAGCTAGTGTAAATATTTTTGTTCCCATTTAATAGAAGATGAAATGGAAACTCAGGTAGTAGCATTAATTTACCCAAACTTACAAGGTGAAAAAGCAGTAGAGATAAGTTGTGAAACAAATGCAATTCATCTTCCACTACACCATTTTCTTCTATGACAAATGAGTGGTATAGACATTTAATATTCCTGCTGCTAAGGCAGGTACTGGACTCAGTGACCAAGGATGCTGTGTCTCCTGGAAAAAGTCAAGAAGAGTCTAAGAAAATGAAAAATAAGTAGAAAAAGGTTTATGATGAAAAAAGCTCCATTAGCGATTAGAAAGGGGTTCAAAAAGGTACATGGAAGAGGTTGGCAAAGGGCTTGGATGTGGGGAGGGAAAGGTCTGAGGTGAATGAGAAGGAAAGAATGGGCAGAAAAAAGGGAACGATAGCATCAGTCTATTCTCTTTTCAAACATCAGCAAAGAAAATATTGAGCCAACGGGGAGATCCAGTCAAATTCCTAGAATATCTGGAATTACATGCCCAGAGCCCCGACTGAACTCTAGTTTGGGGGCCTTTCTTTGGCCCCTCCAAGTGAACCCTCCCTTGGTTCCTGCTTAGGCTTGGTTTCTGAGGCCTTGACACTATTCCTCAAAAAACATTCAGAGGAAGGGGACTAGAATAATGGAGGACGTTAAATTCATAACAAATAAGGATCATTTGAAGGAACTGGAGGTCTGGAGGAGAGAAGCCTGGTAGGAGATGGGGAGACATAATAACTTGTCAAGCTTCTGACCAGATGTCACAAGGAAGAGGGAATAGACTTAATCCTTTTGGCCACAAAAGGTCAAACTAGAAACAAGAGAGAAAAGTTGTAAAGAGGCAGATTTAGGCTCAATAACAGGGAAAACTTGCTCACAATCCAAGCTGCCTCAATTTAGGTTTCCTGGGTGGGTTTCTTTAAGAGGTGATGGGATCCCTCTCCTCAGAGGTCTTCTAACAAAGGATGGATGACCAAGTAGGGATTCATTTTAGGGAAAAGTTAGAGCATATGAACTCTGAGGTGCCTTCTAGCTCTAAATTTTGTGGTTTTGTGATTCTGAAGGTTTGCTGACATAAGCTTATGGTATCTTCTTTTAAATGATTTACACAGAACCAAAGTATTATTTTTCTCATATAGTTTGATAAAATAGTACAGAACAGGCGATGTCTTCATATGTAGTTGTCAGAGCAAGATCTCCCACCCAGAACCAGAGAGGGAACATGGCTCGAGTCTATCTTTCAATAATGACTCCATGTTGGCCAAGAGAAAAATAGCTCCTGGAGTCAAGGATTTGGTGATGGAGGTGTCCATGGTAATAGACGAGCAAGTGGTTGTTTTAATCAGGTGGATTCAGTGACATGGGCTAAAGGGAGGTTTGCCCAAGGCACAGATTGATTAAGTGACAATTGTAATTTGAACCCAGATCTCCTAATCCCAATGCTGAGATTATTTCCAATAAAGTGCTTTCTAATTGATAGAATACAATGGGTGAGCAATCCTTCTCCTCTTCCTCCTCCTCATAATTTCAATAGGTGTTTAATCTAGTTTTATTCTTGACAAATATATACAGCCATCTCTGTGATAATACTCTTCTCAGCTAAGCACAGGATGTCAAAGGGGTAAATATACCCATATAGCAGGTCACCAATCTGTTTCCTTTAAAGTCAATGTAGTTTTTATTATAGCTGTGTGAAGGGAGAAAACTCCATCCTGCTGAAATTGAGTCTGTAAATGCAAAACATTAAAAAAAATAAAGTATTGGTATTTGATATTCCTATATTTCAATATTCCTTTGATATTACAATATGAAACTTAAACTGCTGGGGTTTTATGCATTTTTCTTTTTGCCTTTGATTTGTTCCGACTTTGAACATGCTTTGAATATGTTCTTTAATCACTGGACTCTTGTGGGGGAGGGGCAGTGTGCGACACTTGCAACTTATTTCAGAGAGGACCTTATTGAAATGTGGCAGTTTCCAGAGAAGAGGTCTGGCTATGCCATCTGGGCTCCTCACTCAGGAAAATAAGGCCCATCTGCAAATGCAAATCCCTGGGATGCTAGGGATCCGACCCCCTGCTAGAGAAGATTTCCAGCATTATGGGTCCGAGAGGGTACTCCCTAGGCTAACATCAGGGTAGATGTCCTAGATCCCATTTCAAAGGCAGAAGAGAAAAAAAAAGAACAACGGGAGGAGAACTATCAACCAGCTTTAGTTTTCCTGATGTCTGGTTTGCGACTGAAAATAATCATAACCTGTGTAAACAGAGGCTTCCCTCACAATATGGTGGGTAGTACAAATATTATTTATGACCATTGAATAAAGGGCAGAGAAACCTGGATTTGGAGCTGAAAGGGTTCTCAGAGGCCACCTTGTGCAATCTTCTCCTTTTACAGATGAACAAACTGAGACCCCGAGATATCAGGTAACCAGCCCAAGATCACACATGTTATTCATGAGCACAGCTAAGGTTCAAACCTCAGCTTTTCTTACTCCAAATCCAGTGATCTGAGGCTCAGAGGGTTATGTGACTTGCCCACTGAGCCCACAGCCAATAACTTGACGCTGTATCTTTTGATTCCAGGACTCTTTTTACTTTCCATTATAGCCTTTGTGGTCCGCGATTGTGAACTATTGTTAAAGTGCTTTCTGAGAGAGGAAGAAGCAGCGCAAGAACAGGGACAAGAATTCTCAGTTTCCCCAAACCTCTTCCCCAACATGACAGAGGAAATAGTAAACCTGAAACCCAATACCAAAGCACCGAGAGGAGGCCTTAAGCAGTTTGAGTCGTTGTTCACCTTCTCCATAATTTTCAGGTCAGTATAAATTACTTACCATGGTCACCTACTCCACAGATGCTAAATAGCCATAGAAAAAGCTCATCAGATAAAACATTATCCTAGGCCTCCAGCACTTGGTGGAATGGAGACAAAACTGAGGAATCAGGAGACCTGGGTTCGTCACTTTTGCCACTAAACATGATGTTGGGCAAATCATTTCCTCTCTGTGTTTCTCAGTTTTCTAACCTGTAATAAAAGTGTTGGACTAAGTAGACTTTAAAATGTTGACATGAATATACCCATTGTGAGGCAATTTTTGCTACTTATAGATTATTGAGATCAGTAGTGGGTGGTCATACCTTCTGTTTCATGTCCTCTGACTTGGCTTTGGAGGTCACAGGGTCACGTCATGAGCCAATATAAAGCATACAGGAGAACAAAAATGCCACACATGCTCTTTAATGGTCTTCTCTGAGGTATAGCACATGGAGCCATATATAATAATATTGAAGTTTCCAAGATATGTAACGATACAGCCACATGAGGAAAATATTACTATTGAAATAATGGGATTAGATATCAATGCACTGCTTGGTGGGGTCAATGAACGCACAGAGCCATTTCCCAAATGGCATCCAGCCCATTCTCCTCCTCCTCCTCCTCCTCTGGGCCCAGCTCATTGTTCACCCATAGCTCCTGACCAAATACACACACTGATTGCCCAATTTACTTGGTTGTCTCAACAAACGAATAGCAGAATCTGGGCAATGCATTTGGATTTTATTGAAGAGGACCTCTAGTGATCCTGGGATGATTTCGATTAGCATCTTAAAAATAAGAGCCTTTAGAAGGACCTTACCACCTCAAGCAAGTCTTCTGCCATTTGGACAACAGATACAGAAAACCCTAATTTACCAGGGAGAGAATTTAAATCTTAAATATCTGAGATGAAATGTTCAAACCAGAAAGGGAAGGATCACTTCAATGTTTCTGTTTCCCCAGAAAGGCATCTTTGTGTCTTTCACTTGGTTTCTCCACTTTAGTTTTTGCAATTGTTTTCCCAAACTCAAATAGTTCTGTTTTGGAGCTTCCAGTCTCCATTTAGAGGCTAACTGAATAAATTCAGTAAATTCCTAGATCAGCCTGCACTTCAGGACAGTTCTATCCATGACGTCTACACTCCATTCAAGCCATCATCACTGCTCCCTTCCCCTGAATGGGGTTCTGTCTTTAGAACCACCCTGAACTCTGATAGGCCAGCTTAATGAACATTAAACTACCTACCCCCTCTGCCTTCAAGTTCGCCTTTATGTGTTGTCTTCTATTAAACCCATTAAGTCAGAGATTGAAGGGCTGGTACTATTAAGCCATGGCCCAAAACCAAAATTCTGGATTTACGTGGATTGGATTCAGTCTTTAGTTTGTGTCCTTGAAACTCCCAAGACTACCATTTCTTCATCTTTCAAATGAGGGAGTTAGACTGGATAACCCTGAGGGTCCATTTCACCCTATAGCCATCATTCTATGACCCTATCTGGAGCTGGAAAACAACCTTAAGCGTCTATAAGATCTAGGTCTTTCTTCTTGAACTAGAATCAAAGTTCATTCCTTACCCAGTGTGGGAATGTACCTGACAAATGAACATAACATAGAGATTTTATTTGGTCACCTTCAATGACAAGGGAACTTATTCCAGTTTTTGAACAGCTCTAATGATCACAAGGTCTTCCCATATATTTGAGTCAAAATCTTCCTCCCTGTAAATTCTGCTCATTGATCCTACACATCAATCCCTCTTCTCCTTGAGGGCCCTTTAAATATCTTCAGATCGCATCCTACCCAAATTTTCTTTTTTTTCCAAGTAAATCACATTCAATTACTTCAGTGATTCCTCCCCAAACTGAGAATATTTTCAAAATAAAGGACTGTCTACAAAAAAGACAAAAAGCTCAAATTAACAGAACATAAAATAAATATCTTAATGAAACCAACTGAATAAGCCATAAAGGACCCAAGGGAAGAAAAACTTGGGTCCAGATAAATTTATAAGTGAATTCTATCAAATATTTAAAGTAGTAGCCATGCTGCACAGATTATTCTATACCTTCTACAAAGAAAATACTATCAAACTGTGTCAGAAGATAACTGTAGCCCTAAATCAGAGATGGACAAAGCAAATAAAGAGAACTATAGATCAGTATCACTAATGAATATTGATATAAAAATTTGAAATAAATCCTATTAAAAAGACTACAGCAACAAATCCAAGAAAGTATTCATTATGACCAAATTGGATTTATATCAGAGATGTAAGCATGGTTCAATATTGGGAAAACAATGAAAATAATTAATCTGACATTATTACCTAAATTACCTTATTTAATCAATGCCATACCAATCAAAGTACCAAAGGATTATTTTATAGAAATAGAAAAAATAATAAAATGTATCTAGAGGAACAAAAGATCAAAAATTACAAAGTAAATAGTGAGAAAAGTGGGGGGAAAAGAGACCTAGCAGTATTAGGTCTCAAACTAGTGTACAAAGCTATAATCATTAAAATATGTTGGTATTGGTTAAAAAAATAGAAAGGTGAATCAGTGGATTAGGTTAAATACACAACATACTGAAGCAAACAATCCTAGTAACCTAGTATTCGATAAGCCCAAATATTGAAGAAAGGACTCATTTGACAAAACCACTTGAGAAATTAGATAGAAATCTAGCAGAAATTAAATTTGGTCTAACACTTCACATCAATATCCCAGAATAAGCTCTAAATGAATACATGACCTAGATATAAAAGGTTGCATCACAAACAAAAGAGAGGATCCAGGAACAAATTATCCTTCAGGTAGGGAAATTCTCTATGACCAAACAAGGGATAAAATGACAAAAGTAAAGACTGATAGAAATGGATTGTTCATGGCATTATGAATTGATCCAACCATTTTGGAAAGTAATTTGAAGAATTTTCCCAAAAGTTATTAAACTGTGCATGTCGTTTGACACAATTATACAACTATTAGACTTACAATACCAAAGAGGAACAGGTTCTTTGCACACAAAAATATTTATAGCAGCTCTTTTGTAATGGCAAAGAATGGGAAATTAAAGAACTCATCAGCTAGAATGCCTGACTGTAACAGAATATTGTTGTATCTGATGATAATGGAATACTAACAATCATGTTATAAGAAAGAGATGATTTTAAAGAACTGATTTAGTGAAGTGAGCATGACTAGGACAGCAAATTATAATACTGACATAATAAAAACAAGCAATTCTGGAAGACTTAAGAGCTGTGATCAATGAAAAGATCAACCATAGTTCTAGGGGGCTAATGCTAATGAATGTGACCATCACCGTTAAGGACTAATATGTGGAATGAAACACACATTCTTGGACATAGACAATATAAATATCTATTTTGCTTGACTATGCTTCCTTATTACAACAGTTTAGTTTCTCTTTTGAAGAGCTACAGAATCAGGGGGAGAAAAATAAATAATAGTTTAAAAACTAACATTTAATTTTAAAATATTAAGTGAGGTAATGTACAGGAGGTATATTCTTATACACAGAAACATAGGAACTCATCAGTGTCTTGAAGAATGTACTTCAGAGTTCAAATGAAAGACTAATAATTCTCTATCTCCTTTCTCCCCCTGGGTTCCCTCATGGGAGCTCCTAGCTTTTTCCCTGTATCCTATTTAATTTTTTTTAATTGTTCACTTTGTCTTTAGGAACTATTATCCATGGGCTTTTGCTACTCTAAGTATATTATTAGGATAGCAAATAGGAGAAAGAAATTGATGGGGAACTTACCCCAGGAGAAGAGAAAAAGATAGATTTAACACTGAGGTGTTTTGTCAGAGACAAACAGATAGACAGACAGACTGGTAGACACACAGAGACAGAGAGGCACAGAAAAAGAGATAGCATGAGAGAGAAAGAGACAGAGAGGCAGAGACAAAGGCAGAATTATAGATCTTTTTGTTACAACTTCCTAGAGCAGATTTTGATGTTTGAATGAAAGGTTATTTGGTTAGAAAAATACAGTTGGATAAAGATTTGTTAGTCTCAGGGCTCATGTAATCTATGTTCTAGTGGTGAAAATTTTAGAAGAATAAACCAACCATAGGTGTGGGGAGTGAAAGCGAGCAGGTAGAGGAGAAAAACAGCTATATGTTTGTTGTCCATTAGTGATGCAAGAGACCTCATCTAACTGAATCCTCTCACTTTACAAAATGAGTCCCAGAAGAGCCAAGCAACTTCCCTAAGATCTCAAAGTAAGTTTAGAGGTTGAGCCAGGGCTCTTTCCCCTGTAAATATCAGCCAAGAGAGAGAGTGAGAGACGGAGACGGAGACAGAGAGACAGAGACACCCAGACAGACAGATGGGGGAGGGCTCTGGAGGGGTCAGATAATGCATCTTTAAAGGACCTTCTATACTATTAAATAACTCTTTACATATACAGTTCCAGTCTTCATGATCTCTTTACAGAACTCTCCTGTGCACCCTCTCCACACACATTGAGAAAAACAGAGCATCGCATTGTGGAATCACAGGATTCAGCAGCTGGAAAGGACTTTAGAGATCATGACATCCAACCTCTTCATTTTTACAGATGTGGAAACTGAGTCTTGGAGAGGTAGAAGGCCCATGTTCACACATGTAATTAGTAACAAAAGACTGGATAAAGAATCAGAAGACATTTTCTCGCCTGGGCTATGTCATTTATTAGCTGTGACCCTGAGTCACCCATAACTTCTCCGAATCCTCATTACTTATGCCTATAAAATGGGGATAAAAATCCCTATCCTGTCCACTTCACAGGATTGTTGTGAGACTCAGATGATATAATGACTGTGAAAATACATTGTAAACTGTGAAGTATGATGGAAATGTAAGGTTGTATTTTTATTATTAACTTCACTGACTCCCAGTCCAGTAGTTTGTCCACCACACAACACTAAGTAACTTGTCTAATTATCAGCCTTGAGACATCAATTTAAGTGCAAACTGGCTAAAATATTCACTGTAACCATTGTAAATTAAGAGTATGATGACATTCTAGTTGAACAAACTCAATACCTTAAATCCATTAAAGTTTTCCCGTTGTGAATTCAAGCCAACATTCCTCAACTTAATTAAAAGCTTCTTCCCCTCCTTTCCCCTCCCCCAACTCAAAGCTCAGGTACAACAGCACCCATGGAACTCAGAGTACATCATGTTTCCTTTCTTCCTTCATCTCTAAAATTGAGATAACAATATTTGAATTGTCTATCAAACCTACCCTTACCTTATTAAGCAGAAAATATGTTATAAAGTACAGCATAAATGTGATTTATTATTTCTCCTTTCCACTTTTTCAAACCACTTCTGATTCCCAATTCCCTCCTTCCCTTCCTCCAACTTTCTTCTTTCATTCATCGATCTTTCCTTCTTTCTTTCCTTCCTTCATTTCTTCTTCTTTCCTTCCTTTTTTTCACACACAATCTATATTGCCACAGAAAATAGGTCTGACCTCATAAAGACTCAGCTCTTCTTTTGAAGAGTTCTTAATAATTACCTTTGACTCATGATCCTACTCAAATTTTCCCTTAGGAAAATCTGGATTTCACTGATTTTTGTTTCCCTTAATTCTCTTATAAGCACTGAAGTAACAAAATGTGCAATATAGAACTGTATTCCAAATAAACAAACCAAAAACATACAGAAAGGATTCATAGCAAAGCGTATACCTAATAAAGAAAACTTTCCCCTCTCAGGAGCACCCAGGAACCTATATATCTGCTCTAGACTCAATTCATTGTCATTCTGGAGGTCAGGGCTCCCCGACATTGTGGAAAAAACATTCCAGTTGCTAAAGAGTCAAACAACCCACAATTCCAGTGACATCTATCTTCCTTTGGAGTTCTGTTTAATTTCGCTAGACTTAGTGTTATGATAATATCAAAGTTCCCCAAAACTGAAAATAATCTTGATTGAGGTTGTGGAAGTTGGCTTCTCTTCCCATCTAGAGCTGTCCTGCACAGTCCAGATGACTTAGAAGATCAGTAAAAGTTAAGGTCCAGGATGCCTCTATACCCCATTGTCCCCAGCTTCAAGAGCTCTTAACTCGAATGTAAAAGCAAATCAGCTTGTTCTAGAAATTCCTCCATTATTTCATCACCAATGCTTACATTTCTTAAGTTCCATCCTCGCTCCATCACTCTTCCACCTTTGCCTCCAGGTTTCACCCTCCTTCCAAGGTCTTGTCGCTCTTTCATGCAACTGCTACTGTAGTGTACATGTGTTTGTCTAATTTGGTAAAGTAATAGTTATTAAGATG
Organism: Potorous gilbertii; assembly: GCA_028658325.1. Taxonomy (NCBI): domain Eukaryota; kingdom Metazoa; phylum Chordata; class Mammalia; order Diprotodontia; family Potoroidae; genus Potorous; species Potorous gilbertii. The sequence goes on from CM053769.1 coordinate 400,693,904, forward strand.
AGAAAACCCATTCACTCATCCCCATGCTCTTTGAGCTTACCCTCCTCAGACTTACTCCGGCTCTACAAACCCCTTCCACTGTGCCTTCTGGAATTCCCACTTCATTTATCCTGGATCTCTTCCTCCCATGATCTTTCCATTTACTTGCTCTTGCTAAAAACTTACTCCCCCCAGACAATACTGCATCCCTGGATGTACTCTCCAGCACTAGTATGCAAATATTCCACCCCTCCTTTAGCATGCTGATCCTAGAAACAGAGATGGAATCTTCCTTGCTCCCCACTTCCATTTTCAGATTCTTCCTTTATCTCCATCACTCAGCAACCTCTCCTCCTTTAAATACACAGCAGCCTCCGGTCATTCTCCCTCCTTTCCGAGAGAGTTCATCACCTGATTCACTAGCTTCCTCTTCTCTCTAACTCCTGCCCTTTGATGCAAGATCAAAAAAGAATGTGGGCTGGTCATGAAGTATGAAGATTTAGGCAAACAAGCTCTAAAAACAACAGAGTAGGGAGAAAAAAAGACTGGCAGCCTCTGTTTTCAACTCTATCATGGCAGTAAACACTCTTATCTTTCTATACCACCTCCCTTTTTTTCTCATTTTTCCTCCTCCTTTTTCTTCTATTTTCTTTCATTCCTTCTTTCCTTCCCTACCACTCTCCTTCTTTCCTTCATCTTCCTTTTCTTCCTCATCCTGCCCACCATTGGAGCCCAGAGTTCTTTCAAATGTCTGCCAATGAGGCCCAAACCTGTAGAAACCACATAAACAACATCTGCCTGGTGTGCCTATTCCCCAAAGCCAAAAGGGGTTGGTCTCCCTGCACAGACTGACTCCCCGTACTCTGTGGTGAACAGCATGTGCACACATGCCAGACATTTCCTCATCACCTCTATTTTCAGTCCAACTTCCAAATGGGCATCTTGTCTATTTCCAATGTAATCTGAGGTGTAATAAGAGAAAATAATAACTTGATAAAATGTTACACATGAGGGCTCATAGGCTGCCTCCAAAATTACAAGACAGCTTCAGTAGCTGCTACCATATGCCTTCCCCAGATTGGAAACTGCTTCTCATAATCTTTTTCCTAGTAATTTAGGGATGAGGTCTCTTTAATTAAACCCATCCCATACTTGAAAGTCCCAGGAGAAATGATGGGAAATCTTTGACTCTGACCCCATCAGGATCTTTAAACTAGAAAAGGATGAACAGGAACCTCAAAGCACAGATACTGGAAGTTTAGTACTGGTTTCATTTAAGGATAGAGACTTTACTAATGATTATTCTATTAAACCTCAAAATAGATGCAAAATAGGTACCTACTTGGTTTTGTAATTCAGTGATAAATTTTCTCTACTGGGTAGCATGCTTGAGTTCAAACTAGATTCTGGGAAGAGATAGGAAGAAACAAAGGAAGGAAGGAAGAAAAAAGAAAGAAAGGAAGAAATCATTGTGATATAATAGAAAGAACACTGGCCCAGAAATCAGGAAGATGATTTCTAGTCCCAGCTTTATCACTGAACTGCTATATAACTATGGTTAAATTGATGTACTCTTTCTCTACCTTATTTTCTTCTGTAAAATGAGGCACTTGGATGTGGTGATCTGTAAAATCCCTTCCAGGTCTAATAATTTATACTATGTTGGCACAGGAAAGTCATATGATGTAGGGTTGAAAATATCTATGTTCTAAGGTTTAAATCTGCTCTAACATGCTATGGTTCTATAACTATATTGGTAGGTTTGACTAAAAATCAAACCCGAAGTTAGACTGAAAATCATTGTTGCATAGCTCAAGGCCAGCCTGATGGTATGATGTGAGGGGCACTGACCCTAAATAACTCTTCTATTGGCTTGTTATGGTATTTGAAATTCCCTCTATTAAAGTCATTCTTTTAGGCAAAAGCATTCTTTTTCAAGGGCTCTATGATAAAAAAAATACAAATGTTATCCTGGAGGAGTTAAAAAAATTGGGACATATGCAGAGATTTTGTAATAGTTACAGCTATAAAATTCTCTGTAGAGAAGGCCATGAACTCATCTTTTTTCCAATGTTTTTGACAGGTTTACCATCTGTTCAGTACAAGGCAGTATACATTAATTATTAGACTAGTTACTGGAGACATTCATGATGGGTATAAGCAGAATGCTGCATGTTAGCAAGGATGACTTGCAAGGGAGATGCAAGCAATAATAGTAATAAATTCTAACACTTATATAGTGCTTTGGGATTTGCAAAGTGATTTCTGTTTAGTGGACGCTAAAAAAGTGTTGTGGTTATTGTTTTTTTTAAATCATCCAAAGACATGCAAGATCAAAAAAGAATGTGGGCTGGTCATGAAGTATGAAGAGTAACAGATGAACACCTCAGTTGCTGCATTGGTATCCTTAGGACATTTCCATAGGAGCTGGAAGTGGATGAGGGGTGATATAGCGGTCATGGAGGAACTTCCTATAAGGTTTAAAGACCACTCTGGTAAGCCAACACGGTCTGGCTGTCCCTAAAGTTTACCACAAGTCAAAACAAATGGTTTGGGGCACTTTCTCATGTATATCATTACCCATCAATAAATTAGAAGCATTGGTGATGCTAGCTATCCTCTCATGTCTTTTACTATAACCTGTAAAATTGTTAGAGGATGGGAAACAACCAAGAGGGGATAAATTAGAAAATGGGGGAATTTTCACATAAAAACCAGGGAAGAATTAAGAAAAGTGGACTCATGTAAACTTATCTCACATCTGGGCTGGCTTGCACATTTATTCTACTAGATCTAAGAGCTTTCGGTTCAATTTGTTTTCTATTTGTCTCTGTCTACCTGTCTGTGTCTTCTTCTGTCTTTCTGAATGTCATTGTCTCTATCTCTTTGCCTGTCTCTATCTTTGAGTTCTTTCTGTCTCCATGTCTGTCTACCTCTCTCACTGTCATTGTCTCTATCACTTTTTCTCTGTTTCTATGTTCTGTTTCTCTCTCTCTCTCTCTCTCTCTCTCTCTCTCTCTCTCTCTCTCTCTCTCTCTCTCTTTCAGTTTCTCTGTTTCAAATTTCTTTAACTACTTGAGGGAGCTTGGATATACTACTGCAAAGTGCCTCCAAAATGGTTGTGATTTCCAATGGGAATCACTATTTCTGTCACTTCTCTGATGAGGCATCATGTGTCTCTGCTTTCTACCCAGAATCATACCTTTCTCCAAACCAGTTTGTCCTGCTAACATTAGCCACACAGCAAGGATTAATAGATGGCATATAGATTGACTTTGCCCGATATAGATAACCAAACATCAATAAGTGTGAGATATTTTCAGTTAAACATTCTGTTACTTACGAGTTGAATCTGAGTGACAGTTTAACCATCTGGTGACAAAGGACAAAGGAAAAGATAGAAGATCTGGCTTATCATTTCTTCTGCTTCCACTGGTTCAACATGAAAAAGTCCCAGGAAGATACCAAGCTTCAGCTCTGCTGTTCCAGGGCTTCGGTCGGCTGCAAGCTCAGAGTCAGAGGCATGCAAGGTAATGCATGCTTAGACCACAATGAGTGGCCAGACTGAGTGTCCAGGCTGAGGGAGATGAGGGTTTTAATGTTCTCTGCCCTAGTCAGCACATATCTGGAGCATTGTGTTTAGTTCAGTTCTGTGCAAATTTTAGGGGAGACAATAAGTGTTTCTGAAGAGTAGTGAACAGGATTGTGGGAGAATTGGAGACCTTATTGTACAAAGTTTCATTGCCAGAAGAAGGGATGTTCAACTCTGAGATTTATCTTAAAGGGGAAACAACTGATCTCTGCAAATATTTACAGGGCTATCATATTAAAGAGGGGCAAGATATATGCATGACCCAAAGAGACAGATTAGGAGGAATAGAAATTAGATTTCATAGGAGATAAAATTTCCTCACAACTAGAACTGTAATTGTAAATTTCCATCCCTGGAGGAGATCACTCAGAGATGCAATATAATGGAGATAATACCTGTTCCCAGGAGAGATGGGCCTGTCTACTGAAATTTAGAGATCTATTCTAACACTGAGAAGTTTATAATTCTATGAATCACAACAGTAACAATGAGAAAAATGAATCCTCAGGCTTCTACTTAGTGTTTCCTTTTCCACTTCCTAAGGATCTAAGGCAGAGGATCTCAACTCTTCATGTCATGAACACTTCCCTTTGGCAGTCTGGTGAAGTCTATGGACCCCTTCTCAGAATAATGTTTTTAAACAGAAAATAAAATGCAATGGATTACAAAGAAAACCAATTATAATAGTTATCAAAATATACATTTTTTTTAAAAAGTACACATAAATTCACATATAAGAGCTGTTGGTCTGAGGGAAGAGAAATTTTCCAGATAGGATCCAGGCATTCCCAAAATGAAAAATTCCTCCAAATATGATAATGCCTCCATTAACACATTGTCATTAGCTTCTGTAATTGTATTAGCAGAGAGCAATTCCAAGAGGCAATTCTGATAGGAAATTTTAGAGAATGATAATGATAGCACAAAGTATCGCAAAAATCTTGGTGCAATTTTAAAGGTGAAGTTTAAAATACACTATAAGTTTGGGAAACTGGTAAAGCACATCAGGATTTACAACTTAGTGAGATATCATTTGAAATTCATCACAATTCCACAAGATAGGTACTACTGTCTCATTTTACAGAGGGAGAATTGAGACTGGAAGAGGGTAAGTGATTTGCTTCTAGTCACACAGCTAATAAATAAGTGTCTGTGGCAAGATTTGACTCAGATCTTCCAGACTCTTAAGTTTGGTGCTTTAACCACCGTAGTGCCCAGCTGCTGCGTGTAAAGAGGAAAAATCAAAACACTAGGAAAGTAGGTCCTAATAAGACACAATAGGGAAATGTGACAGAGTGCATTTGTTAAATGGATATACAAGTATATATATATATATATATATAAATTTTTTTTTCAGGATGTCATAGAATGTAAGCATTAGCAGGGACCTTCCAACCACAGAACTGTAGCATGCTAGAGTTAGATGACCTTAGAACCACAGAACACAGAGCATTTAATCAAGACCTCATTTATCAGAAATGCTTCCAGGAAAGCTTTATAGTGAAAGGAGCATAGGGCCAGTAGCCAGTAGACTTTGGCTATAGTCCTAGTTGTGATACTAATTAGCTGTGTGACCTTCCTCTCTCTGTTCTTCAGTTTCCTCAACTCCAAATAAGAGTCTAATACTAAATCAATTGCTGTTCAAGACTTTTATGATGAAGAGGACAATGATGAATGACTTGTTCAAGAACAGTTAATAAACGAGACATTCAGGTTTTAAAAATCAACAAGTTAATAACAAGTATAAATCAGAAATCCTTAACATGAAAACAATAAATTTGAAAAAGACTATTCATTTGATAAATAAAACTGAAAGTAGTTTTTAAAAGAACATTAATCTAAACATACCATTAGCTAAAGCTAATTTAATTAAAAAAAGGAAGCAGAGAAAAAATTTAACAAAATAAAAGTCTATAAAAATAAATATCAGAAGTATTATATACAATTATATTCCAATAAAATGGAAAATCTTAAAGAAATGTTTTTTTACAAATATTTAAAACATATAGAATATCAGAATTAGAAATAGATAATCTTTACATTAATCTGTGAAAAGAAAATTGAGGAGGTAATAATTAACTCCCAAGGGGAGAAAAACAGAAATGATGAATTTATTATTTAATTCTATATATCATTTAAACAAAAATTAACCCCCATATTACATGAATTATGAGCAAATTTTGGGAAAGAAGGCATATCATTTAGCTCCTTTTAAGAGATAAAGGAAGAGGATGGAAGAAGAAAGAAAGGAAGAGAGGGAAGGAAGAAAAGAAGGGAGAGAGGGAAGGAAGGAAAGAAAGGTAGAGGGAGGAAGAAGGAAAGAAGGAAGGGAGAGAGGGATAAAGGAACTCTGATTTGGAAAGCAGCAGAAGACCTGTATAATCTCAGGTCAGAGATAGGCTTGTCCAGAGATTTGAGGCTGAGAGGTATTGGAACAGGGAAAGATTTCTCTCTACCTTTCCCAATGGAAACATTTCCCAATGAAGCAGAATCATGTAACCCCAATCTCTTTGTTTCTATCATGTGCAAACTGTCTAATTCCATCAAGGAAAGGCCTCTAAAATACAAAACCCAGGCTTTGCCTTTGGGCCAGTTTCAAGTTTCTTACAACCCAGTAAATTCATTTGTTTTTATTTCTTCTTTCTGTAAACATTTCTCCATCTAATATGGTAACTGCTATTTATACAAAGCTATAAAAACAGAGGTCAGAACACAATAAGATTATAGTCTTATTTCAATACATTCAGTTCATAATAAAATAAAATCTTACAAAGTATCCTGAGTACCTATTCAGGATTCTCAAAGAATTAATGTACATCACATTGAAAGAATTCTATTTGGATATAATATTTTCCACAGCTGTCAGGCCTTATTTAAAAGGCAATATCCTCTTTCTGGCATTTTATTTAGTCTCCATTTATCCCATATGTAGAATCGCTAATTCCATGATGTATGAGTCAGGGGTGTATGATTACATGAAGGTAATAGGCAGAATGAGCTAGAGAAATGATTTGGTGTGATGAATGAAAATGTGGTGTGTTACCCTATTTGTGGAGTTGCCTTTCTCGTTGATGATGTGTGTCAGAAAAGATAGAAAACAGCAGCATTGAAATAGAACACGTTTTTGGTGCCACTGGAGGATGCAGATAAGAAGCAACTTGGAATAGTAACTAGAGAATCATCCTTGGAAGTAGGAAGATGGTGATTAAAAAGCTATTTTTAAAAAAAGAAAAACCCATAGTAGGTGTGATCAGACTATAACTCATAACCAGTGAGGAACTTTCTAGAAAAAATAGGAGTAAAATATATCATCAAGGAATTGTATCAGAGGAAGAAAAGATGGAGTGGTCAGTCATGAGGTAAGACCAAAAAATGATAAGTCAGAAGAGTCTACTGGTACCCTCATGAGGTCAGGAAAAAACAAAGACTTTAATTCCAAGACCTCCATTGGCAATTATAATTCCTGTTAAAAAAAAATACCAATTTTACAGGAGAGGAAACTGAGGTTCATTGAGATTTTGACTTATCAGGGGTCACATAACTGGTAGAACCACAATTAGAACTCAGATCTCCTGACTCTATAGCACACTGAGTAGAAACCCTCTGATGAACTTATGGGAAATCAAGGTTAAGAGTTGCACAAAATGGGCAGTAATGGATCAGTTTTCATTTGCATAGTTGGAGAAAACTCCCAAACTAAGATGATCAAAGATCCATTTGAGTAGATGAATGCTACTCATATATCGTCTACCTTTCAAGCTGTAAAAATGTAAGTGCTATAGAGATATGTGTTATGAGTTAACTTCAACTGATCCGTGATGTTCATGTGGGTGCAAACTGAATGCAGTCCATGCCTACTCATTCAGTACCATTTCTCATCCTTGTCCTGTCATTAATCTTTCGTGGTGAATCTGTGATGCACCCAAGGCCTTGGTGTTACATGAATTCCTCAGGGTTTCATGGATACCAATGGGACACAAAGGCTGGTCATGCCCATCTCTTGCTACAGGAACAACCTGTCTCCTTTTCCTTTCATGCAGGTCCCTGATAATATTGTTTACACTTCTTTTGGTACACACATTATCATTCAGACGTGACTCCTCACTCTGACTACTTTTTTGTCACTGTGTGTTTTTGTATTGCCCATTGAGGCACCTGAAATTTTGCTTCTCTTGAAACTATATGTGGAGAACTGGACTTGGAGTCAGAAAGACCAGGGTTTAAGCCTCACTTCAGATACCTACTAGATACGGGACTCTAGGGAAATCATTTAATGCTTCTGAATCTTGGTTTTTTCATCTGAAAAAATGAAGATAATAATAGTATCCACCCCACAGGGCTGTGATAAAACAACTGAACTCACACATACACATGTGTGTGTGAGCGTGTGTGTGTATGTGTGCGAGAGAGACAGAAACATAGAGAGAATTCAGCTATTTTTTCAACATTTCTGACTCTTTGTAACCCCATTTGGGGTTTTCCTGGCAAAGATACTGGAGTGGTTTGCCATTTCCTTCTCCAGCTCATTTTACAAATGAGTAAACCAAGGCAGACAATGTTCCATGACTTGTCTAGGGTCACACAGCTAAGAAGTGTTTGGGGCAGATTCACACTCAGGAAAATGAGACTTCCTAACTCCAGGCCCTAGCACTCTATGCCCTATGTAGCTAATTATGTATGTTCAATATGTATTTATTTAATTTATATTTGTGCCTATGTATAATGTATATATACACACATACTATATATACACATACATATATGTTTGCATGTATACATACATGCACATGTGTGTATACATATATATATTTGGTGTTTAGCCAACCCTAAAGCACTATATAAATATTAGCCATTTTTATTTTATGATTTTCAGTGATACAGCATCACCAGAGGAATATTTGTAATCAAAAAAAGGTGAGCTTCTGTGAGAGTGAGCAGCTTGGAATCACTGAAAGCACAACACAATTTCTCACAGACAATTTAGCCTACTTTTTTCTTCCTCTTATACACCTCTAGATATGTTTAATTCACTGACCATCTTCAATACCTGTCCAAGATGTATAAAGTACAGGGCTTCCTCAATGGACTGGCCATTGAACTGTATATCACAATCCAAGCAATATAAATTCTTCACCCATGTTTCCTATGTAGCTTCCTAAGATAATGTCTGGTAGGTAGTCGTGGATCTCACTGAGGAGACTCCACAATGTTCCAATCTTGAAGAAACAACAAAAGGAAGTCTTTGGAAGATCTCACCCTCTTTTATTTGGACCATGGGTCCTCCGTAATAATAGTAGCCACCTCTGTTGACAATGTAAATTAAAACACCATACAAATGTGACATCTTAAAAATGCTTTACCAGCTTCACCCCAAAATTGCAAAGGGAGATTTCTTAAGTCTTAAGTAATAGTTGTTGGGTTTTAAATCTGGGAGCAGAGAGTAAGTAGTTTTAGAATCATAGGATGGGTTTTGAAGATCAGTTAGCTCAACCTCCCTAACTATGTAGAAATTATTTCAATAGAATGCCCAATTGATGGACACCTGCAGCAATGGCAAGGTCACCAGCACTTAAGACATCCCATTGCATGATTAAATAGTAAAACTTGTTGGAATGCTCTTTATATTGAGCTGAAATATATTATATATTTGTCACAAAATTAGTATTTTGCTAAATGGTTCCTTTTTTTCATGGGGTATGCTGAGGATAAGAATTCCATTCAAAATTATACTTTACTCCCTTTCCTCCACTCTATAGTACAACCTAACCGACCTTGCTGTTACACACATGGTATTGTCTCCTGTCTTTATACCTTTGCACAAGCTTTCCACCATAACTGGAATATATTACCTCCCACTCTTAAAGTCCTTATTTTCTTTGAAAGTTTGGTTCAAATGCCTCCTACACGAGAACTTCCCTGATCCATCCAGCATCTCTTGTCTTCTCCCCCCTCTCAGTTCCCCAGAATATCCCAGGGAATATCCCCCTTGAGGATTCCTTTCCTGATGTCTCACAGATACCTCTCTCTTGGACCTTTCAAAACTGCACTATTGACTTTTTTTAACCTCACTTATTACATATTATTATGTATTAATATCACCTAGGTGGCAAAGTAGATCGAGTGCTGACCCTGGAATCAGAAAGATTCATCTTCCTGAATTCAAATCTGACCTCAGACACTTACTAGCTATAGGACCCTGGCCAAGTCACTTAACCCAGTTTGCCTCAGTTTCTTCATCTGTAAAATGAGCTGGAAAAAGAAATAGCAAATCACACCAGTATCTCTGACAAGAAAACTCCAAATGGGATCATAAAGAGTTGGACATGACAGAAAAATGACTGAACATTACACATTATAGATATTTGTATTTAGTGCCTCATTAGTCTTTTCAGACAGTAAATACATGTGGTCAGAGACCATACCTTATCTAAATTTTATGTCTTCCCCAGGACCCAGTTCTGCACATAGTTGACTTTTAATAAGCATTTATTTTGTTGTATTGTAAAGGCAGCCTCTAGGTGGAAAAGAAGCTGAAGCCCTCTAACATTATTGGCAGCAGCTAATGATTTCTGGATCCCACAGCAGTGCTGGCAGCTGATACAAGGCCATATCCACCACTGCTCTGTGTTTATGCAGCAAGTCTCCATCAGCTGCTCCTGGAGGTCAGAAAAGTGCACACCGGGCACAAGCTTCCTCACACATGTGCAGAATTCAGGTCCATTCTGCTGCACTTTAGTTTGTGTTCTGAAAGGAGAAAGGAAGTGTAAGAGCACAAGAGACAGCAAGTAGCTCACCTTTCTAGGTCACAAGGTGAGAGAGAGGGTGAGATCTGTGTGAGACACCAAAGGTAGACAAGCAACCCTGAAAAAGGGTTGCCAAGCTCTCACCCCAAGGTCCTCCCTAAGCACTCCATACAACTCTCACCCGTGACTCCAAGAAGCTGTAGCATGTAAAACAGCCACACCCCTGTATAACCATCTCAGCAGACAGCCAAACCAGAGCTGAGGGTAAACAACAAGTCTTAAACCCATTGGTGATTTAGGGGATGTCTACCCCAAGCATGTGAAGACTTTCACCCAACAGAATGGGCAGATAAGATCAGTTTATTACAATGACCATGAAGGTGATTAAAGTAGGTACTATGAAGCACTTAACATCAAAGAGGTCAAGCTCATCCTCTGCGTCCTGGACTTTAGCTGGTCATCTTCACTTTTGTCATGCCCCTGGACTTCCATGATTCTGGAATAGAGTGAGACTGTTGACTTTACCCAACTCTGCCTCACTTGAATCCAATTCACATGTAAGTCAAGACATCACCATCACATCACTGATCTTTATCATCCATTGATGAAATGGTCCTTAGTTGTTCCCAAAGAAAATGACATATAATCTCCTCATGTTGACACCATGAAGAACTCAAATTGACCATTGATTCCCCCATCATTCTCCCTTACATAATGCTGTGACTGGTTTCAACTTCACAAAAGAAGATGCCCCTCCCAGAGTAAGTTCATCACCTCTAATCTCATCCCCATGCTGCTAACTCAAGCCTTGGTCCATGCCACCTGCCCTCAGGTTCCTCCCCCTCTGATTGGAGGGCTGAAGGGTACAGTATCAAATTCCTCCCAAGGCCTTCCTTTATAGGGGAGAGGGCAGGAATTGGCCTTTGCTGCTTTGCCCAGTTTCAGCTCCTTGGAACAAAATCTCCCAGTGCACTCCCCTCAAATGCTTTCCTGCCTCCTTTTATATATTGTTCTCCATCTTTAGAATGTAAAGTTCTTTCAGGACAAGGACAGTATTTCTCTTTATTAACCGTATCCTGAGCACCTAGCACAGTACTGGACACATAGTAGTTGCTTAATAAATATTTATTGGACTGGGTTTTCTTTTTTCCAGTTCTGGCATTCTATAATACTCAGTTTCCTTTTCACGGACTGCTATAATGTCTCTATAAAAAAGTAGTGAAAACTATTTTAAGCAAAATCTATAAAATGCTTATTTGTTTTTGTTGTTTGAAAAGTTGTTGGCAGGTAACAATGATATTAAAATCATACAAGACTAGAGTACAATGGTATTTTCATTACTCTGCATTTTGAGATAATAGGAATGGACCTAGAAGGAAGTTCAGAAGGCATCTACTCCATCTCCTTCATTTTATTTTCTAATTTACCGGATAAAACAAGCATTTCTATAACATAGTATCTTTAAAAAAAAATATTGCTCATGAACTGCAAATATATTGTACAGAACCTGCTATTTCTTTCAAATCTTTAATAAAATTATCATGTAAATTTCTTTCCTTTTTCCTTCTTTTTCTTCCCTCCCTTATTCCCAACCCCATCCTAGAGATAACTCAAGGAAGTTAACTGACTTGGCCAAAGTCACCCAAGAAGAAAGGGAGCCAGGATTCAAACCCAAGTTCTCTGATTCCAAATCCCACCCACTAGCTTTGCTCTACATCATATATTCTTGGCAATATTTGGTCATAATTGTCATGTGATTAGTTGTTTTCAATGCAATATAACCAGAATCCTATGCTGTGAACAACATCCAGCAGCCTTTTAGCTGTAAAAATACTTTTGTGCAGCTTTCTGACCCGCAAAAAATATTTTTATAGTGAAAATGTATGACTGTCAATAGACTGTGTAATGTCAATGGTTTGTTAGTTTCACTGGAAAATAAACAAAGGTGAATATGTGAGTACTGGGGGATGGGTAAACTCAAACAAATGTGATACTCAACAGCCCTTGGGTTGCATTTTTCCATAGCCAAACCATAGCACTAATTGCTTCATAATCAAGTTGTCTGCCTGAGCAATTGGATAATCCTAGTGAAGGGTGGAATATGGGGCAGACTGAAGCCAGGAGGGGTGCACTTTCCTCTTGTTTAAATCATTCTCCTCAGGAAAGTTGCCTAGCCTTATGGCACCCTGCTGTAACAAAATGGAATCGGTTTTTTCCCCACTATCTTTCTTACTATTCCTTTCTTTCTTTCCATACTCCATTTCTCTTCCTGTAGTGTAGGAGTTCCACAAGACTTTTGTCCTTTATATCCTACAAATCATAAAATCACAGAGATCTCACAAGTAAATATGTATTTCCATATTTGACACCAAAAAATTCAAGCCAAGAAGAAAATGACTGGCTCAAGATCAGAAACAGTTAATTAATAGCGCTGGTGTTGAATTGTATCTACTAACTCCTGGGTCCAATATTCTTTTTACCATGACATGCTATGTCTTTTCCTTTCTCCATCTACATTTTCGCTCTTGGAAATCTCATGCACTCACCAATTCTATGCAGATGACATTCAAATATATATCCGTAACCCTCACCTCTTCTTCAAGCTAAAGACTCTCAATTTTCACTGTCTGCTAGACATAATACTTATATTAATAGCAGTTTTTGAGTTTAAGGCCTTTCTGAAAGCCATGATGCTTTTGTGCAACAAACAGCCTCTGGTGCAATAGAAAGTCCCCCACCCACTACCTGGTACCCCTTCTTATCCTGAAATCTTCCATGTCAGAAACTTTCCCTTTAATTGGTAGCTTTCTACATGTAATTTCAAAGGTAATTAGCTAATCAGATATACCTGACTGAGAGTCCACCTTTCAATATGGAAGGCATGTACTGCCCTTGTAGATTACATATGTCCACATTGTTGTCCAAAAGCCATTCACAGAGGCATTGATAAATATCTCTGAGATATTGCCTATCCTTCTCCAAGGAAAACTATAGTTCCTGCCTTGAGGAGAAAAAGAGTCATGAGAACTTTCAGGATGTTCTTCAGTCTCTGAGAGGAAGAAGATTATGTCTATCTGCTCCCCTAAATGTTGGTGATTTACAGATGTGATTTTTGTTCAGAAAAAAAGAAATACCACTTTCCTAATTGTTAATAGAGCTAGAGAAGGGTTGTCCCAAGCTTATACTCACCATCTTGGTCCTTTCTTGCTAAACACTGGTTACACAAAAGACTAAGTAGTGAATAGCTCATAAGGCCATTTATGCAAGCAAATGGAAAACATAAATCCATTACAGATTAGAACATACCAGAAAATACACAAAAGTAATGACCTCTTTAGGTCAGAGCAAGTTAAAAATCTCAGCTCCACCAAGAGAGAAGCCTTGATCTCATCCAAGGGAAATATCCCAAAACCTCTAGAGAGACAAGCTGATAATCAAGGGCATGTTGAGAAGACAACTTCCACTACATATCTGTAGCTTTCAAAGTCTGTCTCTCCCTCATGCCATATGTTTGAGGTCAGTCCCAAAGAGAGTCTGGAACCACATGTGTCATCTCTAAAAGATGAAATATAGAATCTCTCCTCTACAGAGCTCTTTTTCCAACACTACCTCTCACATAGGCATGTAATATTGCATTAGCATTTTCTCTACTAATTCTGAGTCATGCCTAGGCAGCAGCACATCATCAGTTGTGATGGCAACAGACCAGATCTTGGTCCTTCTTTACAATAAAATGTGTACCCTCCTCAGAGATAATTGTACAAAGGGTGCCCATAAGGAAAATGATACTCTCCAGTTTGATGGTTTTTGACCACCATAGTATAGGGACTTAACTAGCACTGCAATCCCACATTTTAAATTGTTATCAACTGCAGTTGCTGTAGGGTAGAGAAAGGTCTCCATATCATGGGCTTCCTTCCTTTACACGCCTGGGCTCGGTGCACTGGAAGGCTTATCCCTTTTCTCTTTGTACTCCATTTGTACATCCCTATCCCTAACCAAGAACTTCGGGACCCCCTGGAATATCGCCAACAGGACTTCTAGGCCTCCTACAGCTTCTTTGGACAGAGTGCTACAGACTTCCAGGCCCTGTGAAGCATCTTCATTCAGAGCTTTATGGTTTTCTCAGCACCACAGAGTATTCTCAGTCAGTGAACTTGGGGCCCCTTAATTAGTTAGACATATTTACCTGACCGTGTGCTAGATTCCTTGATTGGTTCTCTCTTTCAGGGATTACAAGCTTCTGACGGTCTTTTGTTTTTGAAAGTTCTGGAATGTACGGAAGTGCTTTACTGCTAATTCTCCTTGGATTTCTTTATCTTGATCGTTATGCAATCTGGTGCTGTCTATCGATCCTTTTCTGGAGTATTGGTCTGAGAGCCGGGATCCTCTATGACCCTCGTCTTGTTCTTGAATTCCCTGGGCCAGCTACATCATAGCTGGGCTGATCCCTATCATTGCTCTTTTCATATTGTGCTGTCTATCGATCCTTTTCTGGAGTATTGGTCTGAGAGCCAGGATCCTCTATGACCCTCGTCTTGTTCTTGAATTCCCTGGGCCAGCTACATCATAGCTGGGCTGATCCCTATCATTGATCTTTTCATATTGTGCTGCCTATCTTTGGAAGTCTCCATGGGCAGGACCACCTGAAAATTGGCCTATGTGCGTTCCTTTCCTCCTCCCCCTTCTCCTTCCTGATCGCCAGCCGAAGGAATATTTCTACCCCTATTAGGAAGGGCAAGGAAGCTAAGGGTTCAAATGGATACAATGGAAGGGGTGGGCAGAGGACGATAAAGAATGGGGGAGGGGAGGGTTGAGATGGATGGAAATGAGCGATGGAGGAGAAATAGTAGGAATCAGCAGACATTAAGTTTAAATCACAGACATTAAGTTTAGTTAGGGAAACTAAAGACGGAAAGCATAGAATGAGAAAAGTGCCAGTTGCCTGGATTTTCTCTTATTGGATGAAATTTTTCAAATCTAACTAAAAGGGTATTAAACTGAAGATGAAAGAGGAGGGAGAAATACACTTGGAAAACAGCTACAGGAGAGATAGAAGTAAGAATAGCAGTCAATCTCTCCATTAATTCAATGAAGGTAAAATTGAAAGGACGACTAACAAAATCCATGTATACATAAGTACAAAAAGTACGAATAACAAGCAAAGTGAATAAGAGATCTCAACACAGTAACAAATTTGACTGCATTGATTAAAATATAACTTAAAGACTATATTCCATTGTTTTTTTTTAAAAAAAGGCAAAATAGGAAAAGAGAGGAAAGACATGGAACGTCATTGTATACCAAGAATATATATTTATTTAGGAAATTCAGGAACCAATGGAAAGAAGCATTTGGAGAAAGCATTTGGGAGAAGATTAGTAGAAAGAGAAACAAGTGATTTTGTCATCAGAACATACTGCAAACCATCTGGACAAAAGGAGGAAATAGATGAGGAGTTCAGGAAATAGACCACAAGCCTAGTACATGATATAGTGGGGATAAGGGACTTCAGTTATCTGGACATCTGTTATAATGTTCTTTCTCTCTCTCTCTCTCTCTCTCTCTCTCTCTCTCTCTCTCTCTCCTCAAAATCAGAGCACCTAATAATTTCTTTCTCAATCTTCTTTAATGATAATTTCATCCTTCAAAGATAGAAATGACAAGAGGAGGTCCTATTCTTAACTAAATTCTGACAAACAAGGAGGAAGCAGTTGCCAAAATAAAAATGAGGAGAATTTTGAGTGGAATTATCTACTCCCTCTTAGAATTTAGTAAAGAAGGAATTGCCTTAGAGAAAACTAAATTCAACAGATTTAAGAAAAAGAAATGGAAGGATGAAATGATCTAAAATTCCTTAGAGAAAATCAGCCCAAAAGGAATGAAAAGAGCTTAAGAACAGAATTCTGAAGTAAAAAAGAGAAACAATTCTGATGATTAGAAAAAGAAGAAATTATCTAAAAAGACCAAAGTGGATGTACAGGGACTTCATGAACCAATTCAATTTCAAAATGATAGACACTGAAAATGGAAGGAAGAGCAGGTAACTAAAGGTGAATATGAAAATGGCACAGTCCTGCAAAAAGAAAGTCAGGATAAAGATCAGAATGAGATTATGGTGGAAAGAATGCAAAGGCCAACAAAAATAGGTTTTTAGCTTTCTACAGAAAGAAAGGAGGATCAGAGAAGGGAGCTCTGGGTTAGATAAGACAATGAAATCAGACCACAGAAAGAATATAGAACTGATCCACTTTTATTTCTTTGCTTTCTCTGTCAAGGGAAAGTATCTTTGGACTAAAAAGCGTAAAAGAAAAAATAGCTAACAGGGAATTGAAAACTAAGAAAAATAGAGAGATTCTGGGGGGTACAAACAGAAAAGACAAGATGCACTCTGCTGTCAAAGAGTTCACATTCAAATGGAGAAGATAACACAGAAAAGGATGTTCGACAGTGTAAAGGATGGAAAGGCTTAGAATTACTAAGGGTACAGAGGTGGCCCAGGAGTCAGGTGATAGAACTAGGTGTCTAGCAGTATGGAAGATAGTAGGGTCTGGTAGACCTCCATATCTCTGGAAGAAATAGAGTTGGTTGATCATTTCTCTTGCTTGTGGCAGAAGCAGTCAAATAGTCTGCAAGGATTCTGGATGCCCTCAGGGTAATGGATGCCAAACAGAGGAAGAGTTTCCAGTTCTCAGATGGATTCTATGTGCCAGGTACTGTGCTGTCAAGGAGATTAAAAAAAAAAAAGCAAAATCAGGCCCTACCCTCTGGAAACTCATATTGTAATGGGGAAGATAACAAATAAATAATGAGGTACGTTTAAGATTGTTTTGTCCTTCATTCATGGGGAAGACCAATGACTTGATGGGGGTGATGTCTTGACTTGCAAGTGACTTGAATTTAAATGAGTCAGGACTGTGCAAAGTCATCAGACTCACTCTGTCCTCTGGGGTCATCTGAGTACAGTGAAGAGACATAGGTCAGGTCAAGTAGAAATGAAACCAGATGAAGTGGGAGACCTTGGCCTTTTTAAGCTAAGGTCTTTTCCAGGTCTCAGTTTGTCTGAAGTAGTACCCATTCAAGTGATTTAAGGCTAGGTTAAAAAAATGAGGCCAAAGATGGGGCCTTGTTTGCCTACTAAAAAAATTGGGAGGAGAAGACCCTCAGGGTTTCTGGCCAGAACAGAAACAATTTCTATTTACACTTGCTCTGAGTCAACAAAATCCAAACAATGACCAAGGGAGGTTTGGGCTGGAACCTATTATTGGCCAATAAGAGAGATCCAGAGTGATTTGTGTTTAAGGCAGGGGTGGGGAACCTGTGGCCTCTAGGCCATAAGTGGCTTTCAAGATCTTTGGGTGTGGCCTCTTGATGGAGTCTAAGTTTTACAGACTAAATCCTTTCATTAAGGGGATTTGTTCTGTGAAGTTTGAATTTAGTCAAAGGGCCACACGAGGACTTAGAGGGCTACATGCAGCCTTGAGGCCACAGGTTCCCCACCTCTGGTTTAAAACATAGTCAAATAGCTCTGTTTGAATCCCAATGGGTTTTATCAAAGCCTGGTTTTCCAGAGCTCTTTTCAAGAAATCATGAATGAAACTACAGGGGACAAAAGAATTAATTGTCTCATACAGGAAAAAAAGAAGGAAATCTCAAAGGGACAAGTAGTAACAGTGGGGAATCAGGGCATGAAAGGGATGAACAAGAGAGAAGGCTTCCTGCAAAAATTGAGATTTGAGCTGAGTCTTAAAGGAAGCCAGGGCAACAAAGGGATGAAGGTGAGGAGGGAGAGCATTCAAGGTTCAGGGAATGGTCAATGCTAAGACCCAGAGGTTGGAGAATGTCACATTCAAGGAGCAGCAAGTAGGTCAGTATCATTTGATTGTTGGGCATAGGAAGGGAAAAGTAGAAGGAACTGGAAATTTCTATTCTGTTTGATCCTAGAGGTAATAAGAATTCGCTGATCACAACAAAACAACATGGCCTCCACAAGGACAGGTCATGACTTGCTGACCTGTTTTGCTTCCTTGACAAAGTTTCCAGGCCAGTAGATCAAGGCCATGTTGACAATAACATTTACCTAGATTTGAGCTAAGCTTTTGACCAAGTCTTTCAGGCTGTTCTCATGCAAAAGATGGAATAATTTGGACTAGATGATAGCACAGTTGGGTGGATTCAGAGCTTTTTGGTTGGCTAAACCTAAACTATTAAGAACTTAAGAGTAAATTTGCAAGGTTATGTCTAGAAGAATGGAGCCGCTAGATGGTACAGTGGATAACATTCTAGATCTGGAGTCAGGAGGACTTACCTTTGTGAATTCAAATCTGTGCTCAGATACTTACTAGCTGTGTGACTCTGAAGAGTCACTGAACCCTATTTGTCTCAGTTTCCTCATCTGTAAAATGAGCTGGAGAAGGAAACAGCAAACCACTCTAGTATCGTTGCTAAGAAAACCCTAACTGAGGTAAAGAAGAGTCAGACACGACTGAAATGACTAAATAACAATCTCCTTATGTACAGACTAAATTTATTTCTCTGAAACTTTTAACTCTTGCTCTTAATTCCATTTTCTTTTCCAGCTCATTTTACAGATGAGGAAGCTGAGGCAAACCAGGTTAAATGACTTGCTCAGAGTCAAAGTATGAGGTCAAATTTAAACTAAGGTCTTGTTGAATACACAGGGCCACCACTTTACCTACTTTGCTACCTAACTGCCCACATAGGGATATATTTCCTACCAATAAGTGTAATAACCTGCCTTGGAAAAAGAGTGATTTCCCCTTTAAGTAAAGGTTCTATCACAGAGGAACTGTTGGTTAGATATGAGTTGGAATAGATGACTTCTGCAGTCCCTTCCCACTCTAAAATTCTAATTATACTGGCAGAGTACGGCTGGTGTGGGGTCTGCCGCATCAGCCTCAAAGGTATGTTCTCTCTCCAAACACCATGGGCTTTAGCATCTGGGTAAGTAAAAACCCAATGATCAGGTCCCAGGATCCTGACTAAACATATAAGCAGAGTCAGCACCAATAGCCTAATTCCAAAATGTTTCTGTGCATGGTTGCTAAGGGTTGGTGTCTGTGGCCTCATTTCTAAACAAAATTCTCAGATGTCTAAGTCTAGTGTCTGAGACCCTAATGATGGCTGGAATCCCAGTAAACCAGAGCCAGCTGTCTAACGCCCTAATTTTAGTTGACTATTGAAACACTGATCTCTTTAGACAATAATTATTCACATTCATATCACACTTTAAGGTTTACAAAGCACATTACCTATATTATATCATTTGCTCCTTAAATAATGCTAGAAGTCGTCATTATGATGTCCATTTTATGGATGAGGCTGAGGTAGATTAAGTGACTTGTCCCTATTAATATGTGTGTGAGATGGTAGGGGAAGAGAAACTGGATTTGCTGGTGGACTTTCAGGGGCTGCATCAGCCTAAGATAGTTAATGTAAAATATGGAAGTTTTTCAAGGAAAAAGCCCTCTGAGGAGGAAGAGAAAAAATGACCCTATGCACAGAGGAAGCTTGCTTCTTTCCCTGCAGCAACTTAAAGAGGTGTGGGAATGAACTGGGCTCAGGGGCTTGCAATGAATGTAAGTATGGGTGAAATGAGTGGCATAAACAAAGCAAACCAACTAAGAATGCTTAGCAGCAGATAAAGACAGGATTATTTCAGGGAGGAACCAGTGTTTAATCCATTTTGCCAGTGACACTGAAGGCCATACTTGAGGAGGAGACAAAGCTCAGTTTGGGTACCTGAAGGTCCTGAATCATTCCAACTCACTCAAGTCACAATAGGTTTAGCCATGAATAGAACAGCCTTGGGGTAGGTGCATGTTGGGCAACTAGTTGGCACAATGGATAGAGGACTGGGCCTAAAGTCAGAAAGACTCATCTTCCTGAATTCAAATCTGGCCTCAGACACTTACTAGTTGTGCAATCCTGGGCAAGTCATTTAACCCTTTGCCTCGGTTATCTCATCTGTAAAATGAGCTGGAGAAGAAAATGGCAAACCACTCTTAGCCAAGAAACCTCAAATGGGGTCACAAAGAGTCAGACACAACTGACCAACCACAAAAGTACCTGCTAATTTTCTGCAAGAGCAGTTGAGAGAGGGATTGAGTTTAATTTTAAAAGGAAAGTGAATCTGAGCTTTTCTTTAAGCTCTTGGGGTTAGCTTACTTTCAGGCAAAGAGTTTGAGTGGCCTGATCCAGTAAGGAATCCGAGGTGTCTAGCCCTAGTCAAGTGTGATATCGGAGGACTTAGGTTTTGCATCTGACATTCACAACCTGTATAACCTTGGACAAGTCACTTGACTTCCTTGGGCCTCTGATTCCTCAACTGTAAAACAAGGAAGTTCAATAATCTTTGAGATCCTTTACAGCTCCAAATCTATGAGCTGACAGGTTCTTAATGTATTTGATTTTCTTCTTTTTTTCCCACTGTTACGGTTAAACAACTATACATTTAGGCCACATACTTCTGAGTAAAATCCACTGAAATACTGCAAGACTGGGAAGAGAATTAGAGTTCTTTTGGGGGTGGAAGAAGCATTAAGGTAAGAGTATGATTGGATAAGTTCATATACTTTGAGCCATTATACCGACAAGATGAGTTTTCCTACCTAAATAAATGGTAGACCTAAATGAAAAAAGTAGTTAGCTCTCTGAGAGCCATGTTACCCCTCCTCCCCCAGAGCATCTGCTAGTATTGGATGGAATGCATAATTACTAAGTATGAGCCTATGTCTGCTTGCACTTGGTCATTTTACTGAATTGAATAATATACTTTATCAGTGGACCCCCTGGTTAAAATGGTTAAAATTGAAATTCAAGAGTTAATTTCAGGAGCAACGGACAAATCTGAAAGGATGGCTGTTCTGGGAGGTCGTTGACAGTTGTTCATAGTATGGAAAAGGGAACCAGAATACTCAACTGCTAAACCCAGAAATGGGAGAGAAGATTAAAAGGAAGGAGATTATAATAACTATGGTAGTAGTAGTAACAACGGACATTCATGGCTTAGAATTTTTGATAAATACAGAGAAAGACTGAGAATAGTATATGTACCATGGATTTTGAAAAAGAAAATGCCAGAATTGAGAGAGAATGGACCCTAAAATTCTTCAAGAGAAGTCAACCCGGAAAGTTCAGGAGACTCTTAGGTATGAGATTCTGAAGATGAACATGCAAAACTTCTATCAAAGAAAAGCGGTAGCTAATGTAGATACACAAGGACTTCCTGGTTCACTTAAATTTGGGTGTTTAAAAAAAATACAGAAAATGGGAATCTGGTCAGGTAACAGAGGGTAAGTACAAAGGAGTGGATTGTTCCTACAGGAATGCTATCCTGAGTGTGGTTGCTGATGTACGTATGATAAGAACCAAAAAAATTTGTTTGGTTTTTTAAAGTTCATTAGGCACAAAATAAAGATCAAAGAATGGAAAGAAATAATTCTGGTGCAAGACCTCAGGATAGTTATGAAAAGTCAGATAGTTTGCCATGCATAGAACATTAAGGTGAGAATTCAAATTAAAGAGAGAGAGAGAATGTTCAAAGTAAGCAAAGCTCTTTAACCAGAAGAGCAGTGGTAGAGGAGATAGTTACTGAGGCACAGGAATAGTTTATAGAAGAGAGAGCAGCACAAGAATAGGACCCCAGAAAACTGCTGGACTGGAACTAAAGGGTGCCCAACCCACCCGCTAGTGGTCTGACTCTGAAGTCTCTTTTTAAAATTTTCCTTTCAATTGTGGACTTAACCATCCATAAACACAAATATTTCAACACATCAAGAACAAAAAAGGATTGTAGAAGACATTGTGAACTTTTTGTTGTGTACAGTTTGTTTTTAAAGGGTATATAAAATTTAACAAGGTACTAACAAAGTGGCATTTTATACTTGTGTTCCCTCACCTTCATTTTGTTTTGTTCTGAATATTTTTCCTTGATCTTTTCTTTCTGTTTCTTTTTTGTATTTCTTTTACTATTTATTAATTCATTTCCTACCCACCCACTCCCCAAATAAGGCCTTCTTTGGAATAAAAATAATGAAGAAAAATATATCAACACATTGGTCATGTCAGAAAAGATATGTCTTATTCTCTGCTTCTAATCTGTCATCTCTCTGCAAAAAAGGTGAAAAATATACTTTATCATCAGTCTTCTGAAGTCTTTCAAAGTTGTTTTCCTTTATATTATTTTGGTCATTGCAAGTACTGTCTTCCTGATTCTGCTTATTTCATTCTGCATCGTTTTATATAAATCCTCCAAAATTTCCCTGAATCTGTCCACATTTGGTTTTTTTTGGGAATGGGTGAGGATATGAGGAGAAGGGAACAAGCATTTATATAGTGCCCCCTACGTGGCAGACCCCATGCTAAGTGTTTTACAAATTACTATCTCATTTGATCCTGACAACAGTCCTGTGAAGCAGGAGCTTTATTATTTCCATTTTACAGTTGAGGAAAATGAGGCAAATAAAGATTAAATGACTTACTTGGGGTTTTGCAGCTAGTAAGTGTCTGAGGCCAGCTTTGAACTCAGGTCTCTCTGATTCTAGCACCTGCAGTCTATCAACTGTGACTCCTAAGTGCCTCAATCCTAGCACAATAATATTCTATTACATTCACATGCCACAATGTGTTTAGGTGTTACCTAGCTGATAGGCACTCACTTTTGTTTTTCTGTAATGACAAAAGTTACTATGACTTTATTTTTTAATCATTTGATCTTTTCCCTCTGTCTTATACTTATTTGGGGATACGTTCCTTGTAATAACATCATTGGCCAAATGACATGTGACTTCAGTGACTTTGGGGGCAGAGGTACAATTTCTTTTCTATAAGGACTAGACCAATTCACAATTCATTCAGCGATGTATCAGTGTGTCTGTCCTCCACAGATGCTCCAACAATCGCCATATTCATCTGATGACATCCATGCCAATCTAATAGATGTGAGATAAAAACTTCATGTGAAATCTCTTCAAACTTGAATTTCTATGAAATTCTACAGATTCTGTGCCCTAAGGTAGCTTCTACTCAATGGTAGATCAGCTGGCTCCTTAGAAGGATAGGCCTATCAGCCCTGGATATCAATTAGGTGAGCGACAGTCATAGATTCCTACAGTAGCAATGTATATGCGTTAAGGTGCCCCCTATTCATGAAATTCTTTCCTTCTTGAGCAGCACTCAAGTGAGTAATGACTGTTTCATTTTTCATGACCTTGCTCATCTTAATTAAGTTATTCAAGTGATTTTAGCAAAGGTATCACTATCTGGTCTCCTTTCTACATAAAAAGAAGATTTATAGAACTAGCTAAAACTCCTCTTACCAAACTAATTGAAATGTTCAAGGAAATATACCCCACTCCTTTAATTCCGACTTCATTGGCTATAAACTGTTCGCAAAGTTGTAAAATTTAGGTTGCTGTGATTATGTTCTATGGCATTATACACTGAAAACATATACTTGCTCAGAATTATCAGCAGTCTCCTCCACTCTACCCCCAAATACAGCTACATCTGGTGGCAAACTCCGGATATGGAACCTACGAGCAAAACAGGTACCTGTAAACAAAGAGAGCACAGATCAGGCACACGGAAAAAAAGAAAAAAGGGGAATGGACATAAAGAAGGGGTTCTTAATCTTTTCTGAATCTTAATCTCCTCTGTGTAATGAGGTTCATAATGTCTATACAGTCCTGAGGATAAAATAAAATACATGGATCACAATGGAAGAAAATTATATTGAAAAACAACTATCTCTCTCTGTCTCAACATATATATAGATATATAGATGTATATGTATATATGTGTATATCTATATATATGTATATATGTGTGTGTATATATATATTATATATATACATATATATGTATACATATATATGTGTATATATATACACATATATATGTATACATATATATGTATATATATATATATATATATATATATATATATAAAGTTCCTGGGCTCCAGGGTAAAAACCCCTGGTATAAAGAGAGCAGGCAGAGGATTAAAGGAGGGAAAGAGATGAGGAACAATGATGGGGAAAGGTGGAAGGGAAAGAGAAGAAAATTATAGGAAAGAGAGAGAGAAGAAGGTAGGGAGGAGTAGACAGGGACAGGTAAAGAAAGGAGGCTACAGTGTAGTATGAAACCTTATACTGGAAGTCAGGAAACCTATATTCTAAACCTGGTTCAGCTAACCCTGTAGTGTGTGACCTTAGGTAAGTCACATCTCCATGGGCCTCATGTTTACCTTCTTTAAAATGAGAACATTTGGCAAGATGTTCTCTAAGGTTTCTTCTGGATCAGACTTCCAATGACTCTAAGAAAGCAAAAGTATCCAGGATTTCAAAGGTTTCAAAATATTTTCTTCCCTGAAAAAATAGAAGCCAAAACAAGAACTAGAATGAAAGAAGGAATGAATGAGTGAAGGAAGAATAAATGAAAAGGGATTTATTGAGTCTTTACTAGGTGCAAAGCACTGTGCTAAGTGCTAGGAATACAAACAGGGAGAACAGTCCCTGCTCTCAAGGAGCTCAGCTTCTCATGGTCAAGATAGCACATCTAAGAAGGAGAAAATGCCAGAAACGTTTTCTATAAATATCTTCCTTATGTCTCAAAAGGAAGGAATATTGACTGCAACCTACTATGCCTGCTGGACTGAGGCAGAATCACATGCAAATGAGTAAGCTTTTAAACAGCAAAAGCTAATCCTGGAAAAACATCGTAGGTGTCAATGTCGAAGTGAGTTACAGTCTTGGACCATGTTCTGTGTTGACAACACCTTATTTCCCAACTCAGTGAATCCTCACCTGCTAATGATATCAACAAGGTCCTGACCCAGCAACCTCCAGGCCTGCCCTGGAAAATATCTGGAGCAAATCATTAAGAGATCAGGTTCCCAGCCCCTGGAGGATAAGTAGGTGCTAAGTATCAGCCAAACTGGATTTGTCAAAAACAAATCAGGCCAGGTCAGCTGCACAGGCTCCTTTGTCCAATATTCCCAGCTACAAAACCTGGGGAACATTTCCAGTGCATTTGGAGCTAAAAGGGAATGTAACCAGCATTAAGTCCAACCCCTTCATCTTACAGAAGAGCCAAAGAAGGCCCCAAGATGTGAAATTATTGGTCCACAGTCAAATCCTGGGCCAGGTTCACAGTGTTTGGAGCCAATAGCCCAGTCTAGCAGGGTCTGTCAAATTGAGAGGGAATATCAACCAGTTTTCAGCTCTGGGCAGATTTTTTAATAAACATCTTGGGCATAAGGAGGGACGTAATTATTGTACTAAGTATTTTATAACTATCGTTATTAGCATATTATAACTATCATCTCAGTTGATTCTCACAACTCAAAGAAGTACCACGCTATCATTATCCCCATTTTAGAGTTGAGGAAACTGAGGCAGACAGAGCTTAAGGGTCTTACCCAAGTTACACAGTCAGTGAAGTATCCGAAGTCAAATTTGAATTTGGATATTCAAGCCCAGAGTTCTATTTCCTAGCCATATAGCTGCCTATAGGCAGGTCCTTTAAAGTAGTGCCTCATATAAGGCACTTAATATATGCTTGCACAGTTCAATCAATAAATATCTGTTAAAAACCATCAGCTGCCAGGCACTATGCTGGGCACGGGGGATGTAAAGATTATTAAATAGTCCCTTTCCTCACAGAACTCAAAGAACAAGGAGAAAGAAAAAGGTGAAAAGGATGTAAAATGAGAGCAAAAGGGGCAAAATGGAAGGATAGAATAGAAAGAAAAGTAAGAGAAGAAGAAGAAACAGAAGGAGGAGGAGAATAGAATGACAAGTCAGAACTAGGAAGCCAGAACAATGAGTTCTTAAGGATCTGCTTGTAATCTACTTAATGTGTATGCTCAGCTCATTACCAAAACAGAAGGAAACACTCATCTAAGAAGTAGACTCTGTAAGGATCTCCCTGCAGCGGAATGGAGCCCAGGCTGGTTCTCCAAATTCAAGCACAGAATTACGCCCTGTCAGGTGTCTGGACAAGTTATTCCTTTTTCTTGGATGCCTTTTTCATTTGAACCTCATTAGAGCAGGACCCAGACTTGCTCACACATGGCAGGTGCCAGCTTTCTTAATGTGTGCTGTGACAGACATTTTAAAACCATGAAGTCTATTAGGAAAGTCCCCATAGACACTGGGCTTTGCTCAGCCTATAAATCCCTTTGGTTCTTCCTTTCCCTCCCCCTTGGCTTTTCACTACTGTTTTCCTTCTCAGTCTAACATTCTGAAGTCCAAATTCCAACTTCAGCTCCACTTAAGTAAGAAAGCATCCATCCATCAACATTTTTCTTTGAGGAATTGTTGGGTTATTATAAAAAAAATAAGAACTTCAAAAACCACTTACAGGACAGGAGTCTTCTCCCCCTCAATACTGGGTAGAGAAACAGACACTAATTTAAGCTTCTTAAAAGGAACCCTGTAGTGCCAATAGCAAGTTCAAGGAACTGGTTTTGCCAGAGTTCCTTAGACTTCCTTCTCCAACAGCCCCATTCTGCTCCCGAAGTTCATATTCCCTAATGAATTTCTTCCCAGAGAAAGGTTCTGGCAGAGACTGCTCCAGAAATAATGACATACAGGAAGGCTTAGTCTAGGGCCTGATGCAATAATGGAATAAAAAATTCAAATATACCTTGGTTAAGCAATTCAGTTTTAGCAAGATTGATGCTGATTCAGCATCCCATGCCAGGAGGGGTACAGTGTTCAATAAGGAGAAAACGTGGAGAGGGTCTCCTTGAAGACATTCTCCTTGAAGACAGTCTACTCCATCATGAGCAAGGACAACTTCCTTCTTACTCCCTCTCAGAACTCCCAGCTAAGGGGTACCCAAGTCACTGGAGCAATCTTTTCCAGAGCACTGTGGATCTAGAGGATGAGTGAAGATTTCCTCAGTGCTGATCTGTGCTCTGCCTGGATGTTTACTTGTCAGAGACACTGCAGTAGGATTCTTTTTTCACTAGTGGGTTGGATTCATTGGCTGCTAAACTTCCTTCCAGCTTGGAAATTTTGTAATTTAATGAGTCCATGCCCTGGAGCTACAGAATATCCAAGATACCAAAAGGAGTCAGGAAAACATGGGAGCAAAGTGGAAAAAATTAAACATATTTTCATACTTAAACAAAAGGAACATTGAAATACGTAGTTATGATGAATACTCAGTGTTGTCACCACTACCACCTTCCACTAGAGGCAAGAAAAAGGGAGTTTTGTAACTCTCCAGCCTCCGCTGTTGGTTCTGACATCTTTCTCCACCATGCCTCAGGCACTTAATAGCCCTATGACCCTGGACAGGTCACTTAATCCCTCAGGTCCTTCAGTTTCCTTATTTGTAAAAATGGAGATAAGAATAACACCTACCTCACAGGGTTGCTGTGTTAATACAGGTCAATCATTTTGCAAACCTTAAAGCATTTTTTAAATTTAACTATGATGATTGATATTGATGAACCCTAGAATATCCCTCTGCCTCTACAGATTCTTCCTTTGATTGGTTGATTCTTTTTAAAACCTTCAATTTAAGGAGGTATCTGAGCCAGTCATGTTTATTCCATTGCCCTCCAACATCCACTAAAATATTTTTTTTTCCCACCCATCTTCCAGGTACTTTCTCCACCCTCACCTCCATTCTTGCCTTCTAGTTTTCAGCTTTCTTTATGTGTTGGCTTCCTCCTTTAGACTATAAACCTATTAAAGGCAAGGGCTGTCTCTTTTTGCTTGTCCATGGATTCTCAGCATTTGGCACAGTGCTTGATATGTAATGAACACTTAACTAATACTTGTTGACTTGACTAATTACTATTCAGCAACATTGGGTTGGATCTAACCAAAGTATTGATCATTGACACAATTCTGTTATGGTCATATCCTGACAGGAAAAATGAAGCCATTAGGGCACACAATAGACTCTTTCTTTGATCTAATAGCATGTCAGGGAAGAGGTTAGAAGAATGGACTCCCAAGGCATGCAAGCAAACACAATTAAAAATAAAAAAAGATGAGCTCTGGGGAGAGAGATTGAGCAGATCACTTCCTTGTTACTTCCTATATTTTGTTTCTTGTTCTAATACTGAACTCCAGTCCTGAATCTCTCCTCCTTTTCCCCTTATCCTATTTAACATCTTGCCCTGTCAAGCCTTAGCCTTGGAGTATTCCAACCATACTCTGCCTTAGCTCCTACTCATGTACCGCTGGAACAAAACTGAAGAAAATCATGAAACCTCAGTGACTAGGTTCACTATATATTGCTATTACATAATCTCAGCTGGACCCTCACTATGGAAAGGCAATTCTTTTATATCTCCCTAACTAATTTAAAATCCTCTTTACCACAGCACCTTTTCCAGTCTCCCATTGCTTCCCTCCTTATCCTACCCTTTCATCTGAGAACCATGCCCCTTATTTCACTGGGGAAAAAAAAGGCCATCCACCAAAATCTCTCTCTTCTCCCCTTCCACTTATCTCATATTATTCAGGTGCTTTCTACTGTTATCTCATCCTTCACCCCTATCTCACTTGAAGAGGTGACTCTTCTTGCCAAGACAAACCCCTCTATATGCAAAACACTATTTTGGTCTCTTCCCAACTTTCTTACTAATCTCTCCTTGTCTACTGGTTGCTTCCTTAAAACCTTCAAATTATACTTTGTCTCTTCTCTTCTCAAAAATACCTCTCTTGATCCATATATCCCCACTGGTTATCCTATAAAGTTTCCCTTACAGATTACACACACCCATTTCTTCCCCATTCTCCAAAAACCCTCTCTTCACCCATCCATCCCTGGTAACTCTCCTATATCTGTCCTTCCTTTTGTTCCTGAACTCCTTGAGAAGCTTTTCTACAATGGGTACCTCTGCTTCCTTTCTTCTCATCCTTTTTCTGGATCTCTTCAGTCTGACTTTTGACCTCATTATTCAACTAGAATTCTTCTTTCCAAAGTTACTGGTGATATCTTAATCACCAAATTCAATAATCTTCTCTCATTCTTCATTTTCCTTAACCTTTCTGCAACCTCTGACACGTTGATTGCCTTCTCCTTGACTTTCTTCTCTTAGGTTTTCAAGGCATTATTCTCTCCTGGTGTGACTGTCTATCTGTCTGAACCTTTTCTCTCTCCTTTGCTGGACTTTTATTCACATCTACTCACTCGGGCATCCCCCAAGGCTATGTCTCAGGCTCTGTTCTCTTCATCATCTATTTTATTTTTGATCTTATCAGGACTCATGGATTCAATTATCATCTCTATACTAATGATTCCCAGATCTACTTATCCATCCCTAAACTCTCTCCTAATTGCCAGACTTGCATCTTCAACTGCCTACTGAATATTTTGACTGGATGTGCCATAGACAGCTCAAACTCAGCATGCCTCAAATGGAACTCATTATCTAGCCATCAGAATCCTCCCCTCTACTTAACTTTCATATTACTGTAGAGGGCAGCACCATCCTTCCAGTCACTCAGATTTATAATCTAGGTGTCATCCTTGAGCTTCACTCTCATCTAACCTCCATATTCAATTTATAGTCAAATCTTGTCAGATTTTGTCGTTGTAGCATCTCTTGTTTATGCCCCTTTCTCTCCTCTAATACTGTAGGCCATCATTGCCTTATACTTAGACTGTTGAAATAGCCTGCCATATTAGTCTCTTGTCACATTGATTTCCTGCCACATTGGTCTCCTGCCACAAGTCTCTTTCTACTCCAGTTCATAATTGATATCTAAGTACAGATCTGATCATAGCACCCATCTATTCAATGAATTCATACCTTTCCAGTTTTCTTACACCTTACTCCCTACTACATACTATATAATCTAGTGACACTGGCCTCCTCGGTACATCTCATACAAGATGCTATATTTCCCAATTTGGGGCATTGTCATTGGCTGTCTCCCATACCTGGGATTCTTTGCTTCCTCATTTCTGCCTCCCTGGCTTCCTTCATGTGTCATCTAAAATCTCACCTTCTATATGAGTCCTTTCCTTCTGTTGATTTTTTTCCCTATTAATCTTGTCTATATATTGTTTGTACATAGTTATTTGCATATGTCTCCCCCATTAAACTGTGAGCTCCCTGAGAGCAAGGACCATCTCTCCCCACCCAACTCCCTTCTTTATAATCCCAGCACTCTGCCCAATTCATGGCACAGAGTAAACACTTAGCAAATGCTTGTGACTGTGCCCATTATTGCCATTTCCCTTAGTCTTTTAAGTGTTAGCACTTTGAGGATACCTTGATGCCAACCTGGTCTGTCTTTTTGTTTATGTGTGTTCACCTTCAAATTCAAACCCTGTCCCCTTCCCTTTCTGATAAGGATTGTCTTTCCCCTCCATAGGTGTCTGCCTAATTCTCTGCACATTATCAGCCCTACTTTGAGCAAAATGCCATAGTGGACATCCCCACAAGCAAGACAATGAAAGAGGAAAAGACAGTGTGCATCTATTGCCCCCATGCCAAGCCTTTAGCCTCATCCAGCCTTTTCCTCCTATGCACTTCTAATCATAACATACTCTTGTCATCACCACATTCTCACACACAAGTTGAGGCTATTCTCCATAGAGAGAGAGCAGTAAACTGGTGTACACCAGCCCTGTTAAAATATACTGGCTTTTCCAATATGAGAGCAGGAATACTGCAACCACTTCCCTTCACTTTGTTCCCTGCAATGGCAAGACTGTGGCAAACACGATAGTGACAGAATGTTATATAGATGACAGATAGATAGATAGATAGATAGATAGATAGATGTAGATATATATATATAATTTCACAGATATAAAATTTCATTTTATAAGAAAAATGTCACTAAGATTGAAAGTTCCCTACTGAGTAATATGTTGAACACAAAAGTTTCACAGAACATAGTGCAGAAAATGTTGACTTTGCCAAATGCTTTGCACACTAGCCCAAGGGTCCTAAGTATTTACCAATGTATGACTATCTCTATTTTGCTCACCAACCCTTTGTGGATCCAGGTCCTGGAGCACTAAAGCAATATTTTCCCCTCTGGGAATAGGAAGTACTTGAATGTAGGAATTACTAACTCCAAGACATGGTCTGGTAAAGTAAAGTGAGAACTGACCAGGTCCAAAGATCTGGCTTTGAGTCCTGGCTCTATTCATCATTAGCTGTATGATTTTATGCAAGATACTTCACTCATCAAGACCTCAGCCTCCTCACATTTAAAATGGTGCCACAGAGAGAATTTTCATAAATCCTTACCTAATCTGACTTCTTGCCTAGGGCTTTAGTGACCAAAGCAAGATAGTTCAATATGTCTAAGAGAATGTGGTATTGTGGAAGAAGCAATGGACTTGTATACTTAAATTTAAATCCTGGCCCAGACACTTACTACAATAGCTGGAAGACCTTAGCAAATCACTTAGTCTTACTAAGTCTCAGTTTTTTCTCCAGTAAAATAGGGAAAAATAATACTTGCACTACTTAAAACGTGGTCTTGGTTGCTTGATGGGGGAGAGGGATGAAGTGAGAATGGTAGGAGAAATATCACTTGGGATTGAGAACCTTCTCTAGGGAGGACAGAGATTCAGAAGAAACAGTGGAAGGACATCATCAACAAACTCTTTATTAGGGGAATATATTAAAGTTTTCTTAAGGGCCAGTACAAACCACTCATAGCCTAGCTATCAGAGGCAACTTATTTCTTATATTCTTCAATGAATCTGTATGTAGCCCAGCTGCCATGTTAGTTATTAGCACTAAAGGGAAGGCAGAGCAGTTGGTAGAAGGGAGCAGGTGTCTCTACTAGGTGTCTCGTCTAGCTTCTCTGTCCATATTTAATCTCTTTCCAGCCCAAATATTTAGGAAGGAAACAGAAATATGAGTATTTCTGATGTTATTTAAAACTATTTCCTCACTACTCCACGTACACAGTAATCATTACATAGTGAGATGACAAAAAACAGGTAGAAATCTCTTTGAAATGAGGAAGTTTAGCTGCAATGATTTCAGTTCCTCCTTAATCTCTGTGTGTGTTGTATATTTTGTTGGCATGCCAGCTTTGAGAGGTAGGCATCCAAGAGGGTACATGAGGTCTGTGTTTCCACCCTAGGTGTCTTGTCTGTCCATACTGAGATACACTGCCCCAGGGTCAGAGTGCAAGGACCACCGTCTGGTAGGAGCCTGCGTCCCTGAACTTTTGGGGTCAGCAGACACTAAATACCTATTAAGCCCCATGTGAGAAAACTCTTCTTGTTCAAATGCTGTCACTTTTTTTCTGTGCCAACATGTGCTGCTGATTAGGGTAAAAAATCACAGTATCACCCACAAACAAGAGTATCTATGGGACTTTGCTGTCAATAGTATCACAGTGACATGTAGGAACTCCTCCTGTGTAAATGACATGGTCATATGCAGCAAAGAGAAGTAACATCACAATAGATAGATGCTGACTTTGTGAGCAGGAAGAACTGGATTCAAGTCCTACCTCTAACTTGCCTGGATGACCGTGATCAAATCCTTGGTTACTTCACCTCTTGGTGCCTTCAGAGAAGGTGGCAATTTGCTATAGAGGAGATTTCTCACTGGGAACTTCCTATATCAAAATTACTGATCCAGTCTTCTGAGCTCCCACTTGTAGTTTGTAATAATAACTTGTATAAATGGGTTCCCATCTATAAATGTCCACCCATGTAAAAGGGGTGCTCATGTAAAATAATAATTAATCTTCCCAGGATTTAAGGATGCATATAGAAATAATTTTTGTCTCTTATGCAAGTTGCCTTGATTTTTCACTATTATTACTATAGGTAGCATTTCTTCCTTTTATTTTATTTTTATTTTAAGTTCCAAATTCTTGCTGTCTTTTTAGCCTCTCCTTGAATTAAGGTAAAAAATTTGATACTCATTATACAAATGAAGTCATACGAAACACATTCCATGTTAGCCATGTTCTGAACAATGAAATCAAAACATAAAGAATAAAAATATGCTTCAGCATGCATGCTGAGTATATTACTTCTTTACCTGAAGGGGGATAGCATTTTACAACATGGGTCCTTTGGAAATGTGGTGATTCATTGTATGATCAGAGTTACTAAGTTTTTCAAAGTTGATTATCTTAACAATATCGTTGTTACTGTGTAGGTTATTCTCCTGGTCTTTCTCACTTCACTTAAATAGTGAGGTTTCTAGATCTATTTCTAGATCTATATCAAATA
Source organism: Potorous gilbertii (assembly GCA_028658325.1). Taxonomy (NCBI): domain Eukaryota; kingdom Metazoa; phylum Chordata; class Mammalia; order Diprotodontia; family Potoroidae; genus Potorous; species Potorous gilbertii. The sequence continues at coordinate 400,727,435 of CM053769.1, forward strand.
ACAGTGGCAACAATAGATACTTGTGCTTTGCCCATGACTGTAATAGAAAGGCCTGTAGCTTTTGTTTCTCCACTGCAGCTAGAGCTAATTCTTGGTTTTAAAGAGATACTATTTTACCACACTGAAGAAAAATCCTATGTTAATGTTTTTAGCATAAATAACTATTGTGTTTTGTCAAAGATTCTTTCTATATCCATTGATAGTGATGTAATTTTTATTCTCATTATTAATAGTCTATTATGGTTATATATTTTGTAATATTTTTTAACTTTAACCAATCTTGAATTCTTGGTATAAATCCAAACTGTTCATAATGTATAATCTTTTCAACAGAGTGTTACAGCCTCTGTTAACTCTTTTTATGTGGTGTTTTCTTTTTAAAAAAAATATTTTTATATATTTTGTTGAATATTTCTAAATTACATGTAAAATATTTTCATCTTCATTTTCTTAAAATTTTGAGTTCCAAATACTTTTTCTCCCTCCTGCCCATTCCATACCCATTGGAAAGCCAAGCAATATATCAGTTGTACATGGGAAGTCATACAAAACATATTTCTATATTAGCCATGTTGGAGAAAAAACAGTAACAAAAATAAAGTGAAAAAACGCTTTTCTCTGTAATCAGGGTTCATCAATTCTCTCTTTGGAAGGGGCTAGTTTTTTCTTCATTGGTCCTTTGGAATTGCCTTGCATCATAGTCTTGATCAGACTAGCTAAGCATTTCACAGTAGACCATTGTACAATATTGCTGTTATTGTGTAGAATGCCCTCATGACTTTGTTCACCTCACTACATATCAGTTCATATAAGAGTTTCCAGGTTTTTCTGAAAGCACCCTGCTTGCTGTTTCTTTAGCACAATAGTATTTCACCACAATCATATACCACAACTTGCTCAATCATTCCCAAATTGAGGGGCATCCCCTCATTTCAAATTGTTTGTCACTACAAAAAGAGCTGCTATAAATATTTTTATACAAGTAAGTCCTATTCTCTTTTCTTTTATCTCATTGTAATATAGACCTAGTAAAAGTATTGTTGGGTCAAATGATAGGCACAGTTTTATAGCCTTTTGGGTATAGTTTCAAATTGTTCTCCAGAATAGTTGGACCAGTTCACAACTCCATCAATAATGCAATTTTTCCACATTCCCTCTAGTGTTTGTCATTTTCATTTTCTGTGATGTTAGTCAATCTGTTAGGTATGAGGTGGTACTGCAGAGATATTTTAATTTGCATTTCTCTAATCAATAGTGATTTAGAGCATTTTTCCATTTTTTCATTGATTCTTCTCCTGCCTATTCACATACTTTGACCAATTATCAATTGGTGAATTGCTCTTATTTTTATAAATTTCATTCAGTTCTCTGTGTATTTGAGAAAAATATTGTAAATTAATTCTTTTTTTAAAAAAAATTGAGATCATGATATCATCCCTTAAATCATTTATCTATTTTTACCTTATCTTGGTATACAGTGTGAGATGTTGGTCTAGCCTTGTTTTTTCCAAACTGCTTTCTAGTTTTCCCAGCAATTTTTATCAATGGTAAGTTCTTGTCCTAAAAGCTTGTATCTTTGAGTTTATCAAACACTAAACTACTATAGTCATTTACTACTATGTAATGTGTACCTGATCTATTGCACTGATCCACCACTATATGTCTTGGGTAATACCAGACTGCTTTCATGATTACTACTTTGTAACATAGTTTGAAAGCTGGTATTACTAGCTTGCCTTTTTTCAACTTATGTTTTCATTAATTTTCCTGATATTCTTGAACTTTTTGCTCTTTCAGATGAATTTTGTAGTTTTTCTAGCTTTATAAAAGTGATTTTTGGTAGTTTGATTGGCATGACACCAAATAAGTAAATTAACTTAAATATAATTGCAATTTTTATTATATTGGCCCCATCTACTCATGAGATATTAATATTTCTTCAGTTATTTAGACCCATCTTTATTTGTATGAAAAGTGTTTTGTAATAGTATTTATATAATCATTGAGTTTGTCTTGGAAGGTAGACTCCCAAGTTTTTTATATTGTCTATAGCTATTTTTAAATGGAATTTTTCTCTGTCTCTTCCTGTGGGTTTTTATTGGGAGTATATAGAAATGGTGATCATTTATGTGAGTTTGTTTCATATCTTACAATTTTGGTAAAGTTATTCATTGTTTACTCCAGTCTTTTAGCTGATTCTCTAGGTTTCTCTAAGACTGTCATGAAATCATCTGCAAAAAATGTATCTTTGTTTCCTCATTGCCTATTTTTTGTTGTTCCAACTTTTTCTTGTCTTACTGCTATAACTAACATTTCTAATACAGTATTGAATAATGGCAGTGATAATGGGCATCCATACTTCACTCCCTAATCTTACTGGGAAGGCTTCAAATTTATTCTTTTTACAGATAATGGTTGCTTTTGGTTTTAGATAGATGTTACTTATCAATTTAAGTTAGAGTCCATTGATTCCTATATTTTTAATAGGGGTATTATATTTTTCTTTCTAGTAGCTAGCATTTATATAAAACTTTCAGTTTGCAAAGCACTTTACAAATATCTAATTTGATTCTCACAACTTTGTGAATAGGGGCATTTATTAACCCCATTTCATAGATAAGGACACTAAAGCTGAATGACATAGCTAAGAAGATTGTGAGATATGATTCAAACTTAGGTCTCCTGGCTTCAAATCATGTGCTCTCCTCACTGTGCCATGTGCTCTTGCTCTATCTTTTCTGCCTCTATTTATATAATATGCTTCTATTTTTATTATTTTGTTCTTATTGTGATCTGAGTATAATTTTCTAATATTAAACCAACTGGCATAAAGCCAACATAATTATAATATGTAATATTTTAATATGTTACTGTTGTCTCTTTGCTATTATTTTATTTAGTATTATGAGGTCAATATTCTTTGGGAATGTTGGTATACAGTTTTCGTTCTCTGGTTTGTCTCTTGCTGGTTTAGGTATTAAGAACACATTTGTATCATGGAAGAAATTTAGTAGAATCCTCTTCTTTCTCTATTTAGTAGTTTATGGATATTGTAAATTAATCATTTTTAAAAAAACACAAATTTCACTTGTAAATCCATCTGATCCTTAGTTTTTCTTCCCTTTGGGAGTTCATTGAAGGCTTGTTCAATTTGTTTTATTGATATTGGATTATCTAAATTCTTTATTTCCTCTTTTGTCGGGATATTTTATTCTAGATCTTCATACATTTTATTTGTGCTCTCAGGTTTCTTTTGCTGATTAAAGCGTTTAGAATTTTTTTTTTTTTTAGAAATTCCTCTAATGACTGCTTTGGCTATATCTCCAAAGCTTTTGGTATACTCTAATTATTGTCATTTTATTTGATGAAGTGATCTATTTATGTTCATTTTTAATAGAATGTTCTATCCAACCACATTTCTTAATATGGACAATATACTCCCCCATGCCCGCTGGAAGCAGAGAACTACTTTGATAAAGAGCTCAAAAGTCAAGTAAATGATTGGGGAAATAAGCAAAAACAAGAAAAAGAATCAGACTATAGAATCTTACTTTGGTGACAAGAAAGATCAAAATATACAAACAGGAGAAGACAACAAAGTCAAAGCTCCAACATCAAAACCTCCAAGAAAAATACAAATTGGTCTCAGGTCATGGAAGAGCTCAAAAAGGATTTTGAAAATCAAGTGAGAGAAGTAGAGCAAAATTAGGAAGGAAAAATGAGAATGATGTAAGAGAATCATTAAAAATGAGTCAACTGTTTGCTAAAGGAGATTCAAAAAAATAATAAGGAAAGTAGCACCTTAAAAAATAGACTATTCCAAATGGAAAAAGAAATCCAAAAAGCCAATGAAGAGACAAATGCCTTAAAAAAAGCAGAATTGGCCAGATGGAATAAAGAGTTCTAAAAGCTTACTGAAGAAAATAATTCCTTAAAGATTAGAATGGAGTATATGAAAGCTAATGACTTTATGAAAACCAAGAAGTTATAAAATAAAACCAAAGGAATGAAAAAATAGCAGACAGTGTGAAATATTTCATAGGACAAACTGACCTGGGAAATAGATGCAGGAGAGATCATTTTAAAATGATTGGAGTATCTGAAAGCCATGATCAAAAAAAGAGCCTAGATATCATCTTTCAAGAAATTATCAAGGTTCCAGTTCCAGGAACCAAGATGGTGGAGTGATCAGTAATTGCTTTCTCCTTCTGCTTATTGACTTTGATGCACCCAAAGAATATCTCCCTGGAAAAAACCCTGGAACAGTGGGAGCAGCTGAAGGGGTAAACAGACTCTCAGCCCAGGAGGCTAGAAAGATCACTAAGGAGGGTTCCTCTTGCTGTGGCCAAAGGCAACCAGTACAGGATAAGAGCTGTCCCAGACAGCCTCACCTCAATAAACTGGGAGCAAATCCTAAACCCCAGTGGGGTGAAGTCAGCAACTGTCAACACCAGGGCCTCAAACATGCTTCAGGACCCCAGTGGAATTGGGAAGACATTAGTGCAGACAGTTGAGATTGCCAATGCTCTAGTCTACCCCTCCCCCACACCTAATGAGCTAACTCCAGGGAAACTGCAGGGAAACCCAAAAAGACCTCACCTGGCCTCTGCTTTCAAACACCATCTAGCTCAGCATGAAGTAAGCTGCATTTTAGTTTCTAGCTGAAAGAACTAGAGGCCACAACATACAAAGTCTCAAGTTCTAGGCACAAGAACTGTGGGACAGAGTTCCCTTGTGCCACAAATGCAGAGATCTACCTTAAAAGCCAGGAAAAGGGTTATTATCATGAGTAAAAAGCAAAGCAGAAAAGAAAGGACCATAGAATCTTTCTATGGTGACAAGGACCAAAACACAAATATCAAAGAGCATTGAGACTGTACTCCCATCTGAAACTTCAGAAGGGAATGTGATCTGGTCTGAAACACAAAGAGCCTTCTTGGAAGGGCTCAGGAAATATTTTAAAACACAAATTAGAGAAACAGAAGAAAAACTGGTCAATTATTTTAAAAATATGAAAAAGTATTCACTGAAGAGAACAGCTCTTTAGAAAGGAAAATTGGACAAATGGAAAAGGAAGTATAAAATCTAGCTGGTGAAAATAACTCTTTAAAAGGAATAATTGGACAGATGGAAAAGAAGATGCGAAAGTTAACTAATGAAAACAATTTGATAAAAAATAGAATTGGACAAGTAGAAGCTAATGAATCTATGAGACATCAACAATCAGTCAAACAGAATCTAAAGAATGAAAAGATAGAAGAAAACTTAAAATACCTAGTTGGAAAAACAACGAACCTGGAAAATAGATCCAGGAGAGAAAATATAAGGATTATTGGTCTACAAGAAAGCCATGATGAAAAAAGAGCCTAGACAGTATCATCCAAGAAATAATCAAGGAAAATTGCCCAGAAGTCCTAAACCCAGAGGGCAAAATAGTCATTGAAAGAATCCACCATTTAACTCCTGAAAGGGACCCCAAACTAAAAACACCAAGGAATATCGTTGCCAAATTCTAGAACTATCAAGTGAAGGAGAAAATCCTGCAGGAAGCCAGAAAGAAACAATTCAAATATTGAGGAATCAGGATCACACAGGACTTTGCAGCTTCTATATTAAAAGATGAAAGGAATTGGAATATGATATTCCGTAAGGTAAAGGAGCTGGGACTACAATCAAGGATACATTACCCAGCAAAGTTGAGCATATTATTTTAGGCAAGGAGATAGACATTCAATGAAATAAGGGATTTCCAGACCTTCCTGATGAAAAGGCCAGAACTCAATAGAAAATTTGATCTTCAAATGAAGGTCTCAAGAGAGGCATGAAAAGGTAAACAGGAGGAAAAACCTCATTACACAATTTGGGCAAACTGTTTACCTCCCTATAAGGGAAGATGATACTTGTTAATCTTGAGACTTGTATATTTATTATGAAATGTAAAAGGTATACACAGATAGAAGGAGTAGGTATAAATTAAATGATGTGATAACAACAAATGTGATTTAAGGGTGCAAAGGGATTGCAATGGGAGATGTGAAAAGGAGGAGGCAGGAAAAAATAAATTCCATCACAGGAAGAGGAACAAAAATATATTACAGTAGAAGGAAAGAGGGGAGGGAGATGAGCACTGTTTGAGAGGTATTCTCATCTGATTGGATTCAAGGAAGCTACAGCAAACTCATTTAAGCACAGAAAAAAACAATTAGCTCTATAGGCTTTAGGAGGGATAGGGGGAAAGAAAAGGGAGGGGAGGCTAAAAGGGAGGGCAAAAGTAGTAAGGGAAAAGGGAATTGAAAGGGAGGGGGGCAGAAAGAATGGAGGGAAGACTGAGGGAGATAGTGGTCAAAAAAGAAAGGAATTATCAAGGAAAATTACCCTGGTATTCTAGAACCACAGGGTGAAACATACACTGAAAGAATTCACCAATCACCTCCTGAAAGAGATCCCAAAAGGAAAACTCCTAGGAATATTGTAGCCAAATTCCAGAGCTCCCAAGTCAAGGAGAAAATATTGCAAGCAGCCAGAAAGAAACAATTTCAGTACCTGTGGAAACACAATCAGGATAACACAATATCTATCAGCTACCACATTAAGGGATTGGAGGGCTTAGAACATGATATTCCAGAGTTCAAAGGAGGTAGGACAAAAACCAAGAATCACTATCATCTCTGTAGTTCTGGCCATTATGTTTTGATTAATACAGCTTAATATTGCTACTGCCATTTTTTGACTGCCATCTCATACTCAGATTGACTAATATTGAGCTACCAATCTACTAAAATTGGCAGATCTTTTTCAGATAAACCATTATCTAGGATGGGAGAAAATCCCAGGTCATTTTTAGGCAAACTGTCTAGCCAAACTTTCCCTAACTTCTACTTGTAAAACTGATATTTTTAATCCACATGTAAGAATTTATATTAATCCCTATTAAATGCAATTTAATTAGATTGCAGCCAACATTCTAGGGTGTTGAGATTTTTTTGAGTTCTGACTGTCACCCAGAATATTACTTATTTCTCCTAGATTTGTGTCATATAGAAATTTATTTAAGCAAGACTATCTATTCCATTTTCCACAATATTGGTAAAAATGATGGACAGTACAGATCCCTGGTTTCACTTTGTTAAGAGATATCCCTTTAAGTTGACATCAAAGCATTAAAGTCTATCTCTGATTTTGGTATTTCAACCAATTTGGAGATGATAGATTTGGAGTAGGAAG
>CM053769.1:400735158-400752974 GCA_028658325.1 Potorous gilbertii
TGAGACTCATTTCCCTCATTTTTAAAAGGTATATATATTACCTATGATATCTCCCTCATAGGGTGATAGATAAGGTCATATGAGATAATATACATAAATCACCACATTAAATGTCAGTTATCACTTTAAAGTGATGTATCCAGTGGTCCTAAATATTTCTAGGTGTCCATCAGGTGTCCCTACTTAGATATAACATAGTATGGATTGATTCTCCTCTGCTTATGCTAATTTTGGCCTGACAACACCAAGAAATCAGAAGTTCTCCATCAGCCAGCACCACACCATTCATATGTGGAATGATCCATTACAGAAATAGAGAAATTTTGAATGCTGTGGATAAATTCAATTACCTTGGCAGTGTACTTTCTGGGGATGTACACAAAGATGAAGTTGATGCATGCATTGCCAAAGCTAGCTCAGTGGTTAGGAGGTTCTGAAGGAAAGTGTGGGAGAGAAGAGGTATTAGGTTGCCTATCAAATTGAAGGTCTACAGAGTCATTGTGCTTACCTCATTGTTGGATACCTGTGAACCCAGACAGCATACTAGCTCCATGCCAGGAAACTGAATTACTTCCATTTGAATTGTCTTAGAAAGATTCTGAAGATCACCTGGCAGGATGATGTACCAGACACTGAGGTTCTTTCTTGAGCTGAACTGCCAAGCATTCAAATTTGACTGCAGAGAGTGTAACTCTTACAGACTGACCATATTTTTCTAAGGCCAAATGTATGTACATAAAAATTATTTTATGATGAATTCACAAAAGGTGAGAGCTCATATGGAGCTCATAGGAAGAAATACAAGGGCACTCTCAAAGTATCTCTGAAGAACTTTGGAATTATTTGTGAGATATAGGAGACACTATCACAGAACCACCAAGCATGGCATGCCTGCTTCACAGAAGGCACTATGCTTTATGAGCAAAGCAGAATTGCTGTAGCTCAAAAAAAAGAGGGGGGAGATGTGCAAATTTAGAGACATCTCCACTCCAAATGTTCATGAGGACCATTTGTGCCCAACCGATGATAGAGCCTTCTGAGCTCATACTGGTCTGATCAGTCACAATCAGTTACACTGTATGTACCTTGATCTCAGCATCATGATGTTACTTTGGTTGAAGGATAACAACCAACCAATCTCCCCAGTAGTTCCCTAGTTTTCTTTCCAAATACCATGGAAAATAATCTGTAAAACCTTAACATAATTATAGGATCTGGTTATTTAGTAAACACAAAAATTTGTTAACATTTTGTAAAGCCAAAAGAATCCATTTGTGATTAGAATGACTCCTTAAATTTACCATTTTGTAAGTTTGGATACTCGATTGGTGACAATGGGTTTTTTTATGACCAGGTGGGAATTATACCAGGAATGCAGGGCCAGTTCAATATTAGGAAAATTATCAGCAGTTATGCAACCAATTATGACCACTTCAATAACAAAACAGAAAGAAATCATATAATTATCTCAAAAGATGCAGAAAAAGCTTTTGACAAAATGCAGTACTCGTTCCTATTAAAAATATCAGAGGCTTAAAATAAATGGAGCTTTCCTTAAAATGATAAGTAGAATCCATCTTAAGCTAGAAAAGTCTTCCCGATAAGATCAGCGGTGAAGCAAGGATGCTCATTATCAACATTATTATTCAATATTGTACTAGAAATCTAACTATAGCAATGAGAGAAGAAAAAGAAATTGAAGGAATTAGAATGGGCAATGAGGAAACGAAACTACCACTCTTTACAGACAATATGATGGTTTACTTAGAGAATAAACTAAAAAACTACTTGAAATTACTAACAATTTTAGAAAAATTGCAGGATATAAAATAAACCCACATAAATCATCAGCATTTATTTATATTAACAACAAAACCCAGCAGCATGCAATAGAAAGAGAAATTCCATTTAAAATAACTGTAGACAATATAAAATACTTTGCTGTCTACTGCCAAGACAAACCCAGGAACCATATGAACACAATTACAAAACACTTTTCACACAAATAAAGTCAAATCTAAACAAATGTAAAAATAGCAATTGCTCATGGGTAGGCTAAGCCAATATAATAAAAATGACAATTCAACCAAAATTAATTTACTTATTCAGTGCCAAACCAATCAAACTACCAAAAATTATTTTATAGAGCTAGAAAATAACAACAAAATTCATCTGGAAGAACAAAAGGTCAAGAATATCAAAGAAATTAATGGGAAAAAACTGCAAAGGAAAGTAGACTAGTTGTAACATCTCAAACTATACTATAAAGCAACAGCTATCAAAACTATCTGATTCTGGCTAAGAAACAGAGCGGTGGGTCAGTGGAATAGATTAGGTACATGAGACACGTAGTAAATGATCATAGTAATCCAGTATTTGACAAACATAAAAGACTGTAGCTTATGGGACAAGAACTCAGTATTTGGCAAAAACTGTCAGGAAAACTATAAAATGTATGGCAGAAATTAGGTATATACCAACATCTTATAACATGTACCAAGCTAGGGTCAGAATGGATACATGGTTTAGACATAAAGACTGATATCATAAGCAAATTAGGAGGGCAAGGAGTAGTTTGCCTATCAGATCTATGAAAAAGGGAAGAATTTTTTTTTTCACAAAACTAGAGATAGAGAGCATTACAAAAAGGAAAATGGATAATTTTCATTATATCAAATAAAAAAGATTTTGTACCAAACCTGTCCTTTTCCACCACCCCACCTAACTATTCTAGTCCATATCTCTCCAACTTGTCCATAAAAATAACATGATAGATTTTGTTAAATTCTTTCCTAGAATATAGACAAACTGTAACTAAAGCATTCCCTGAATGTACCAGTCTAGTATTTGGTCGGGAAAGAAAGAAAAGAAAAAGAAAATAAGCTTAGTTTGGCATGATCTCTTCTTGATTAAATTTTTGTGATCTTAATATTTTTTTCTAAATGTTCATGAAACATCATTTTAATAATCCTTTCTAGAAGTCCACCCTACTGGCCTACACTTCACTCAATTCCCCTTTTTGAAACCTGGAGAAATATTTGCCTTCTTCTAAATTTCTACTATCTTTCCGGTTCTTCATAATATTTCAAAGATTACAAATAGTAATCAACTAAGGCTTGAAAAAGCAATTGAATTTCAAAATTTTGGACATTTGTCAATTGATGCTTTCATGCTATCACAATGCTTTTTTATTTCAGCAAATTATTCATATAGGATTATGTGATGAATTCTATCTTGATGCAGAATTCTAAGAGGAAGCATTCCATTAACTGGGATGTGGAGCATTGTTGTGAGTAGCTTTGAACAGCAAACTAGAAAGATTACTGAGATTGCCGATCAGAATACTGCTAAATTCAAAACCTTACATAGGAACATGGTAGAGGATTATGAGCAGTATGAACTCAGAAAAGAATGAGAAAGAGGAGGGGTGCGGGGTTCAAGTTTGCAGAAAGCTTGGTGTGATTCTCATTTAAGCAAGACCATTTAATACACTTAAAGACAAAACTAAAAAGATTGAAAAATGGAACAGATATATCAGCATTTCCATAATGCTTTTTTCTTCAACAACAGTGAAATAATCACATTTGGATTCTAACACCTCAATACCCCAAAGTACTGAATGAAGAATTAGAAATAGAATTGTAAAGGTATGAAGCAAAGGTCCTGTCAGGCCATAAGTAGTGGCATCTGTATCCAAAACAGCCAGGAATGTAGCTAAGCAGGGAGCAGAGACAATGACCTTGACCTCTTAGCTCTTAAGCTCTTTCCTCTCCCTGCATTCATCTACATGAGGGAATGAAAAGGACTCAGGATTTGAAAACTGGGAAATTCTGAACTCCAAAGCTAAGATGATCAACCTGGTGAACTCCTGAGTTTTAAGGCAAATAACCATTACTTGGCTTATAGTCTAACCTTCAGAGATAAAAACTGGGAGATTTATGGAGTGCCAACAATATGCTAAGGTGGTTTCTTTCAGAGGGACCCAAGCCCTGCATTAAAAAGAGGAGTCCAAAGAAAAGACTATATAAAGTCATAACGTAGTTGACAGGACCCTGTTCTTAGCTCTAAAGCTTTGCACCTAGGGCTGAGAATCTCTTACTAGGGAAATAAGAAATAGCCAGGATACCAAGACGGCAGCTAGATGGTACAGTGTATAAAGTTCTGGGCCTGGAGTTAGGAAGATCTGAGTTTAAATACAGCCTGGGATATTTTCTAGCTGTGTGACCCTGGGCAAATCACTTAACCTCTGCCTCAGTTTCCTCAATTGTAAAATAAGGATAATAACGTTTCCTACCTCTCAAGGTTGTTGTGAGTATCAAATGAGATAATATTTATAGTGTTTAGCACAGAGTACAGAGTATATACTATATAAATGTATATTCCCTTCCCTCCCTCTTCTCCCCAAGACCCTTGAGAAAATAGTACCAGGAAATTTTTGGCTGGTCCTAGAATAAAGCATTTTTCTAAAAGAACTGTGAAAAGATCATATAAGGGTTTTAAAGTGAAAGAGCACAGAAGCACCTATTATTCTCTTAAAATGATAGCAAAGGACTTTAGCTAAGGCTGAGGCTACATGCTAATCAAATAACCAAATAATAATAAGCAAATCAGTAGAAGAGCATCTTGGCAGAGATTACAGATTACAGATATGTATCCAGTAGAATAGTGTCTAAGAGAAACCATTAGTCAAGAAGAGCAGTACCTAGATGGGATCATGAGACCAATGAGGAACAGTGAGATGCTATCTCTCCAAGAGGCAAGCAGCCTTAAAGTACTGGAGGTATGTACTCCCTCTAGTAATGAGTCTTAGTGCCACAGAGGTACCCCTCCCTGAATACACCCTGGCAGTATGTATGCCCTACGTGTACATCCCTCCACATATATTCCTTATATATGTTTACTTTCCCCACTAATGTAATATTTTTGGGCAAATATATATCCCAGTTTATAGGGAAATGTATTATTGCTTTTCTTACCATTCTATTTCATTAATTACTTTGTTTTGATCAAATTGTGTCATCCTCTTGACCATTAGTGGTAAATACATTGGTAGGGGCTCATATACATTTATATATATAAATGTTGTTTCCCTGTTAAAATGGGGGAAATAGCTATTTCACTCTCATTTTTGTATCCCCAGTGCTTAGCTATCTTTTGATTTAGCTACAATTTCTTTGTATCTTCTGCTTTCATTTATAGTGAAGAGATTCATGGATACAGTGAAATACTGAAGTATCCACCACATGCTCAGCCCTATGTTAGACTTTAGGGATATCTCTAAGTGTACTAATGATTAAATTATTCAATGAACTTTTCAATTCCTGGCACTTGAAAAGAATATTAGCAGAATCGATTCATTTAAAAAAAAAACAAGAAAGACAAATTGTGTATGACATCCAGTTAAGTAAAATCCCAAGAGCTGAAGTATTTAGAACAGGAGAATGTTGTGACAAATTTTGTATATAAAGAAAGTTGATCTAGCAGATTTATGAAGGATGGATTGGAGGGGGATGGAATGGAGACAGAAAGACTTCTCTCAAGAGTCTATAAATCCCTGTTCAGTCAGGTAGTAATGAGAGGATGTGAGAACAGAGAAGATAGGAACAGATACTCAAGACCTCATAGAGATAGAATCAATAGAACTTGGTGACTGACTGGATATGAAAGGTGAAGAAAAAGGGGAACCCCTGAAAATTTCATGCTTTTGAACATCAGTGACTGGGAGGCATGTTGGTACCCCTGACAGAAATCATGAAGTTTGAAGGAGAAGCAGGGTTAGTAGGAAAGATGATAAACCTGATTATGAATGTGTTGACTTTGATGAGCTGGTAAGACATCCTGGTAAAGACATTCTGTAGGCAAATGGAGATCAGGGTCGAGAACCGACAAGATATGGACATCTGCATTTGTTTTTTTCAGTCATTCAGTCATCTGACTATTTGTGACTCCATGAACCATAACATGCCAGTACTATCTATAGGATTTTCTTGGCAAAAGTGCTAGAGAAGTTTGCCATTTCCTTCTCTAGTGGATTAAGGCAAACAGAGATTAAGTGACTTGCCCAGGGTCACACAGTTAGTAAATGTCTGAGGCCAAATTTGAACTCAGGTCTTCCTGACTTCAAGCCCAGCCTTCTATCATTGGGCCAAGAGCCACCCAGAATTAAAATTGGGAGAGTAAAAGAGATGACCACAGGCAGCAGTGTGGAAAGACAAGAATTGAGAGCCAAGGATAGAACAAATTTATTCCTGTGTTATTACCTAACTGAAGAGCCAGAAAAACATATGATGGGTGTTGCCACATATTTACTTTTTAAAACCAAAATAAAAAAAAGCCCAACTCAATTGAAGCCAATTTCCCCAAATTAATTTTTAGAATGAAAAACTCTCTCATTTCCCATGCTCTCCAACTTTAAAATGAATTCACTCTCTTTGGGAATTGGAGTGTCTGCCAACCTGCTGACAACTTATGGAGCATGCTAAGCTGTTGGAACAATTTGACCCTGGAGTTTGCAAAATACATCATCCCCACAAATCAGGGGTCACAATGACCACCTTCTAAGCCACTGGTGCCCCTCAACACATTCCCCAAGGACACATCCAGCTAAATTAAAGTTTCCAGTAAGCTCTGGCATTTGCCAGGGGAAATGACATAGTATGGTACATTTGAACTATCCCTAGCCTGGGAAGAAGGAGACCTGACCTAGGTTCTAGTCACACTTTGCCATTACTTAGTTGGATGGTCATGGGTGAGTTGACCTCTCTGGGTCTCTCTTTATTTTAAAAATGTTTGATTAGAATAGATCTTAAATATTCTTTGCAGTTTCTAATATGCTTTATTTATTACATATTTGTAACCTAAAATCCCTTCCAATGCTAACACTCCAGGTCCTAAGCTACCTTTTAGCTCTACTATTCTATTCTCTAACATCCTGCTTGCTAACATTCTATGTTCTAGTATCTTGTTCACTTCTAACATTGTATAGTAATATCATCATATAATTAGTTTATAATAGCAAGGTGTTTATCTTATGTCTAGTTCAATTTTGATTCTTCCTTCTTTGGACTTCAGCTTTATTTGGTGAACTATCAGTCAACATTTGTAAATATGAATTCATTCCCTTACTAACCATTGCCAACCTTCCTGAAGTTTCAGACACTATCCTTTTAATTTCTTAAAACTAAGCAGCAGCATCCATGGGCAGGGGAAGGGGGTGAGTTGTTGGTTTTGAGTTTTTAAATTTTTTTTTGGACTCATTCTGAGTGTGATATGTTCTGGAGAATGTTTTTCATAGCGAGGAAAAACTTAATTTTTTTTTCCACATTGGGATGTGTCAAACACAATTTATGCCCATACATAATTCATCCCTTAAAATAAACACTGAAACCCAAGAGAGGAGAGGCTGCCGCAGAATTTCTAACAGGGGAAATTGTCTCCTTTCCCCATCCCACCATCAAGTAAATGAAAGCCAAGGAGTGAACTCCAGCTCCAGGCCCAGGCCTAGTCTGAGTAATGTAGCAGACTTTTTTTTTTTTTTACGGGCCTCTTTTGTGTCTGTTGAACTGTTGCTCTGTCTTGAGTAAAATCTCTTGCAATAGAAAGTAGAAAGCCTCAATTAAAACCACCTGCTGGCCTTTGTCAGCTGAGCTTAATGCTGTCAAATAACTTTGAGCTCTTTAAGCCAATACAAGTCATTAAGCAAGAGGTGAATTAGAGATTCCACCGATAGGAGCCATCCATAATCAATTGATATCTTCCTCTGCTAGGGGCAGGTATCTGAGAAGAACATTTCCCCCACATGCAGCCCCCAATCTTGCCCCCCCAACTCCTGAAGCGGGGAGAAGGCGGGGAGCCCTCCACCCCTGGATCTCATTAGGCCTGAGGAATGCCAGGTCTGGGGTAGCACTGAAAGGCGGTCAGTAGGCCTATCCATTAATAACTCTCTGGTGCGCTGCGCATTGTAATTGTCAGACTGCAATTTACAGTAATCCTCCAATGCAAAAGCTTAAATAGCTGCAGCTGATTCGAAATTCATACACCCAGTTGAAAGAGAAAAGAACAAGATGCGTGGGTCAAAAGGCCAAACTGTGCAAGTGTGTGTGCTGAGTGACAGACATTTTAGTGCTAGCCTGGGACCATATTTTAAAAGGTCACTGAAAACTTTTGGCTTGGGCCCTCTGACAAACAATGAACTTTCCATATATTTATTTGCCATCTCTTTGTTTTTACAGCAAGCAGAATAAATGAGCTAAATGACGTTGTGCGGGCCTGCACATTGTCAGCACAGGTTATAAGTCATTATTAAATGCCATCGAATCAGACCAAGCCCAGTCGAGGCAATGAGACTAAACGTTATTTGCATTCCTTCTGTCATAAAAAATCATATCCCCTTACCCAAGACTTTCGTTTCTTTATTAAATGCAGCCACCAGAGTATTTCAGGTCTGGCAATATAAGCTCAGGAAACCCTCTTCTGTATAACTCAGTGTAACAGCTTAGAACCGATTCCACTAAAAAGTCCCAGTGGAGTGTATCTGGGCACTCAATCAAGACATACATATTACTTTTAAATAAGATTAGCTTTTATATTTTGCTGCTTAAGTTAAAACTTTCATGTCGTTCTCTCATTTTATGTAAACTCCCGCATAATTCTGTTTTAGTGAACACTTCAAACAAATTAAAAACCTCAAGCTGGACACATCTCGAACAAAAACTTTCCTAATGGCCTTGCAATCTGTTTGCTGACATGAAAACACTTTCAAATAAGATGGATTTTCCCGTCATCACCCTGGCTTTGTAATTATAGCAGAGGGCCATTAGGCCTTTAGTTACAATGACAAAAGCAGTGTATCTGGGTTGCAAAGCATCTTTGACAAATAACTTACAAGTGACCTGGACCATCTGTTTAAAAAATTGTCTTCCTATCAACTGCCAATTGAATTTAGTATTAATTATGAAATGGAAACCAATCAACTAGGGACATTTGAGGGGTTACAGAGAGGAAGGGGTAGGTAGATGGAAGAAACTTGGAATCATAAAATGGACAGTGGTAGACAGGCCACAGAATTACAGTTTGGAATACTAGAGGCAGAGAGCCTCAGGATCAGAACCACATAATGTCAAAGATTTGCAATCATAGAACCTAGGAGAACAAAACTAGAATGGGAACTTCAAAATACAGAACCACTGTTAGAGCTGAATCACAGAACATAGAACATCAGAGTTGTAAGTGGCCTTACAATCATAGGAACACAGCATGTTAGACATGGAAGGGGACCTCAGAGATCATCTAGGTCAACAGTCTCATTTTAGGATACTATGGTTTCATTTTAGAGAAATTTAATGACTTTCCCAAGGTCCCAATAAAAGTTGCATCTGGGTCCGGAACCCAAGTTATCTAACTTGAAATTCATGACTATTTCTACTTCATGTTAGGTTCCAACTATCAACTTTAAAAAAAAATTATCGGTTCAGGAAAATCACCAGAAAATCAACTATTATACCTCTCATTTAAAGTAGATTGTAAAAATTGACCATCATGGTATCCTTTAAGCCTGAAATGTTCAGGAGAAGCTCAATGAGTGAAAGTAAAATATTAAATATTTCATTCTGTCATAATATGTAAAATATGTCCTTGACCAATATTAAAGTTGGGACCAGTTGAAGAATTTTTAAAAACATGAACAGCAATCAATTATATTCCCCATTCAGAACTCTAATCAAACAAAAGCCATATTCAAGTTTGCTCCACATGGGCTTGATTTCTTCATCTCTACAAGTCTTTGTTAGAGACAATTCTGGTATTACAAAGCAGAGATCATTAGGGCTGACAAGGACCTTAAAGACCATCTAATCCAACTCCTTCATTTTACATAGACCCAGGGTGGCTAAGTAATATATCCAGGGCCACAGAGCAAGTT
The DNA here is from genome assembly GCA_028658325.1 of Potorous gilbertii. NCBI lineage: Eukaryota > Metazoa > Chordata > Mammalia > Diprotodontia > Potoroidae > Potorous > Potorous gilbertii. Next base: position 400,745,078 of record CM053769.1, read on the forward strand.
GATAGAAAAAAAGGTCAGGATTAGAAACAGAAATATGTTCTTATAATTTAACATACGCATTATAGCATCCTGATCAAGAGGCTATAAGCTAAAGTTTATTTAACTACATGAATCACAGTGTCAGAGTTGGAAAGGACCTTAGAATCATGGAATGTAGAATGTTAAAGTAGAAGGTACCTTAGAGAAAATATGGCTAAACTCCTTTCTTGAATTCATTGATGAGAAAACTAAGGGCCAGAGAGGGGGAAATGAATTATCTATCCAAGGTCATATATATGGATTAGAGGCAGAGCTAAAAACCACAGTTGTTTCTGCTATGCCATATTGCCTACTTTAAAAGAAAAATTGTACTTATTTCAAAACCTGTACAATTAAATCAATTCTTACATTTACTCCAAATCTATTTTTCTATCCAATAATAATAATTTATATGGGGCAGCAAGGTGGCTCAATGGTTAGGATGCCAGACCTGAAGTCAGGAAGGAAGTCATCTTCCTGGCTTCAGACACTTACTATCTGTGTGAACCTGGCAAGTCACTTAATTCTGCCTCAGTTTCCTCATCTGTAAAATTAGCTGGAGAAGGAAAAGGCAAACCAGTCCGATATCTTTGCCAAGAAAACCCCAAGACATGACTGAAATGACTGATCAGTAACAGCAAGCATTCATACGGCACTTTCAGGTTTGCAAAATACTTTGCAATTGTATCCTCACAATTACCCTAGGAGGTAAAGTACCATAATTATCTCCATTTTGCAGATAAGGAAACTAAGTTAGAGAGAGGTCAAGTGACTGGCTCAGGGTCACACAGCCAGCAAGTGTCTCAGTCCTTCCTGACTCCAAGTTCAGCACTCTATCCAATGTACCATCTAAATGACCTAGCCATTAACATAGTGTGACTGAAGACCTAGATTCTAATTGTTTTTATGCCATTAACTAGCTGTATGACTTTGGACAAGTTACCACTCTCTATGGGTCTAAATTTTCTCATCTATAAAATAACTACATTAGAATGGATTATCTCTAAGGTCCCTTCCAGCTTTAACATTCTCTGAACCTGTGAAAAGCCAGTTTATTTTACCATGTCAGAAAAAAAAATTGGCTAAAATGAAGCATTTTTTTTTTCACTGGAAAGGTCAAATGCAGCAGCATACTTGACACTCATATGAAATCTCCTTGTAAAGTCCAGCAAAATTAGTACCTTATGAGAAAAACTGGACTTTCCAAAGCACCTGACCAAATATTTCATAAATGCTACAAACAGCAAATGCCTCCAGTAGATTCACTGGATTTACAACCATCAAACTATATTAAATTTACAATATCAAGATTTATCGCCTATTAAATGGAGTCTTGTTTTAGTAATATCTTGCACTTGATCCCAAAGGATTCAAATGCTTTATACCCGTCACCATGGTGCTACCCCATCATTCAGAACATAGAAGTAAAAGAATCCATTACACTACAATATCTAGGACTTATTTCCCCATCAGGAATGAATGGCAACAGCTGTTCAGGAACAGTGGAGGAACATCCAAATTCAGTTGAGGAAAGGAACATGGAACTTTAGAGCAGGGTAAAATGCTGAAATGTAGCCATGCTACAGGGAGGAAGAAGGGACATACCAGGCTCTGTGTCTTACCTGTGCGACCTTCTACAAGTCGCTTCATGTCTCTGGGCCATGGTTCTTCATTTGTAAAAATAGAGGCTTGGTCTAGATGACCTCGAAGGACCCTTAGAGCTCTGAATCTATGGCACTTTAGTTTTATGACTAAATAGAATGTTTACAAGTTGATGTGAACCTTAGAACCACAGCACCAAACTCAAATAGAGGGTGGGAGGGAGGGACTAAACTTTATACAAGGATCCTTGCAGACCACATATTGAGTCAGAAAAACCACATATAATATTATCTATATTCTATTGAATTTTTATTTATTTTTGTCAGATATTTCCCCAGTTGTATGTTAACCTGATTTGGAGCATGTGTTTGACACATTTGACTTAGAATACACTAGAACACTGGATTTCAAAGCTGAAAGGGACTTTCTTCGATCCTGGGCTGTTGGAGCTAGAAGAAGCCCCATCCTTCTACACATGTCCAAAGAAGAGAGGTAGTTTACCTAAGGTCCCAGGACTGGTAGAACCCAGGTCTGATTCAATTACTACCATTTTCTCTGTACCAAGTTCTTATAAACCTTAAAATACTATAGAAATGCCAATGTTGTTTTTTTTTATTGTTCTCAGGGATAGAATCTGGAGCTATCATTTCACTGGCATTGCTGGATGAGGTAACTTCCTTTACCAATGCAGGATGGCACTTTCTCTGAAACTGATATATGGCTCTAGAGCGTTGTCTAGATGTCAAATTCAAATGGAAACAGTTCTCTTGTAGGCTATATATTGACTTAGAAAATCACAAATTAACATTATGTTGTATTGTATTTTTGTTTATTTTGTTAACTCATTTCCCAATTACATGTTAATCTGACTTTGGCAGCCTTGAGGTTTTTCCAGCAGCTTGGGCCCAAGTTTGTTTGTCACCTCTGGCCTAGAACACTAAGAGATTTGCACAGGGTCAATAACCAGTATTCCTCGAAGGAGGGGTTATTGTTATTAATCAAGAACACAATTTTACAAGTAACAAAGCGGGACATAGGACTGGGGGCTCAGGATACCTAGGTTCTAGTCCTATCTTTTGTTACTAATTAGCTGTTAGACAATCTCTTATAGGAACTTGGAGTTTCCTCATTTTCAGAATAAAGGAATTAGAACAGGTGGGCTGTGAGGTCCTTAACAACCATCAAACTTGATGTTCTGTCTCTCTAGCTGTGACATTCAAAGTATTAAGTCCTTTTCAGTTCTACCATTCTATAGTCTCTGCTCCCTCTGAACACTAACATCTAGGGTTCTGAGACTAAAGTAAGACGCTGGAAGAAACTCTATGAAAGCACAGGCATTTTTTACACTACAGCAGGCTCAGGCCGTTGGCAGCACCTTTGTCAAAGCAATTGCCTTTAGCACGTCCAGCTCTGGAAATGTTAGCTTGTGATTTTATATGTATATAACCACAAATTCCAATCCTGGCTTCTTGGGAGAACTGAATCAGCCTGTTACTCCAGATCGGCAGAAGTAAAACCTAACCACCAAATGAAACACAGTCCAGGCCCTGGGCTCTTAGAAGAACTTAAAATTCAAGCAGACTCTTCCATAAAAGTAACCCATGTCTGCCTAGCAATCCATTTCTGAGAAAAATGGGCAGAAAACCGGGAATGAAAGGGACTGAAAAGGTAAGATGGCACAACAGATAGCATATTGGATGTAGAGTCAGAAAGAGCTGAGTTCAAATATGACATTGGACTCTTACTAGCTGTGTGACCCTGGGCAAGTTCTTTAACCTCTGTTTGCCTCAGTTTCTTCATCTGTAAAATGGAGATAATAGTATCACTACCTTCTCAGACTGTGATGGGGAGACATTAGAACATACCTGTAAGACTCTCTGCAAACCTAATATAAATGCTAGCTATTTTTGTTACTATTATCAGGCTGACCCCAGTCACTTGAAATCTGTGCTCATCCTATGGTCTCATTCAGCTTTATAACCTTGTGCAGTATCTACTGACTTGACAGACTGGGAAGCCAAAGACTTGCCCCCAGATCAGCTGCACATCAAAAAACCAAGTTCACAGGCTCCTTGCATTTAGAACTGAAAGGAACCTTGAGATCATCTAATATAATAGTTGTATTTTACAAATAAGGAAATTAAGATCCAGAACGTGCAAGTAACTTGCCCCAAATCATTGGTTGGTTGTTTTGCTGACTGTTGTCCTTCGTTCTCAAAGAGGACTAAAATGACATCAAAGTGAAATTTCAGTGTGTCTGCCTGTGGCTGATCAGACCAATATGAGCTCAGAATTCTCTATCACAGGTTGGGCACAGGTAGTCCGTGTGAATATTTGGGGTGGATACCCCAAATTTGCACATACTATGTTTACTTTGTGCTGCCTCAATTCTGCTTTGCTCATAGAGCACAGCACCCTTTCTGATGTGGGCATGCCATGCTGAGTGGTCCTGTGCCAGTGTCTCCCATGTTGTACAGTCAAATACAAAGTTCTTGAGAGAGATCTTAAGAGTGTCCTTGTAGCGCTTCTTCTGGCCACCATGTGATCGCCTGCCCCATGCGAGTTCTCCACAAGATAGTCTTTTTGGCTAACGTAAATTTTACATTCGAACAACGTGGCCAACCCATTGGAGTTGTGCACTCTGAAGCATAGTTTGAATGTTTGGCAGTTCAGCAAGAATTTCAGTATCTGGTACCTTATCCTGCCAGGTGATCCTCAGAATCTTCCTAAGAGTTCATATGAGTGATTCACTTTCCTGGAATGGCATTGGTAGACTGTCCATGTTTCACAAGTATACAACCATGACGTCAACACCACAGCTCTGTAGACCTTCAGTTTGGTAGTCAGTCTAATACCTCTTCTCTCCCATACTTTTCTTCGGAGCCTCTCAAACACTGAGTTAGCTCTGGCAATGCTTGCATCAACCTCAAATAGTAAGAAGGATGTTTAGTTTTCATTCTCAGTCTTTTGACTACAAACCCAGCACTTGTCCCTACAACTGGGCTCCAATGAGTGAGAATAATGAATCCCTTGAAGCTGTCACATACATTTAAATTTACACTATTTGAAGTTTGTTGTCATTGTTTAGTCATTTTTCAGTTGTGTCCAACCCTACATGACCCCATTTGGGGTTTTCTTGGCAAAATGGCTTGCCATTTCCTTCTCCAGCTCATTTTACAGATGAAGAAACTGAGGTAAACATGTGACTTGCCCAGGATCACACAGCAAGTGTCTGAGATTAGATTTTAACTCCAGGTCTGGGACTTCATCCACCGCACCACCTAGTTGTCCCACAAGTATATTGGAAGTTATCATCCTATAAAACATGGCCCAATGGAAAAATGCTGTCTAAATTCAAATATGTAATGTGACCACTCCAAGGGACAGTCTATTATTCTTACTCATTGGAACCTAGCTGGACACTGCCTATTTACTAGAAAAAGCAAATAATTTTTACTATCATAATGGTAACAGATCTCCTCCAGATACCGTTGGATATGACTACTTTGAAGTGCTTCTATGCAGCAAGCAGACTAGGTCACAGGTGGCTGGAATCATGAGATATCTTTTACCTAATGGGCTTAAGAAGAAGGAATTCCTGACTGCCAGAGAGTATGTGAGCCAGCATAAGATTTCTCAAGGAAGTTTTCCCAACTCAACATCTCCTTGTAGTCTTGCAGTTCTGTGATCTTACTATAGGTGCACAGAAAGGAGAGGTGCAGCTTCTCAGGAAATGATTGAACCTTATTTTTATTCCTGAGAAACAGAAAAGGGCATAATAGGAAGACTGGAGCCAATTCAAATCTTGTCTGGAAGGACTATTTTTCAGTAATGTTACAGAAGTTGCCAAAGTAATAGACAGAAAGGATCATCTAATCTGGATGTGGGCTCCAGCTCTGCCACTTAATCTCTCCAGATTTCCTTACTTGTGAAATGGAGATGCTACTATTCTTTGCCTCATAGGGTTTAAATGATTATTCATATGAATATACATATATATATACACATATGCATAGATATGAATATATACATATATAATGATCATGCATATGAACATATACATATATACATGTGTGTGCGTGTATGTATACACACACACACACACACACACACACACACAGATAGATAGCAACTCCTCCCTCTTGAGCGGGGAAAAAGAGAGGCACTCCTCATCCTAACACTGTTTCATCGTCCGCCATGGTCCTCAAATTAGAGGCATTTTTAACCTTTCTCTACTTCCTTCTGAGATTACAATGAATCTTTCCATTTCCAGAAGTTGTGCTAAATTTCAATTATAGATACACGCTTTGATGTTTGTTGCTATCACTTTAAAAAATGTGTTCCAATTTCAGTATCACCTCCTCCATGGTTTTCCTTATCTCCCTTTCCACCCCTCCCCAGATTTCATACAGCACTGTGCTCTGCTCCTCTATTGCATTTAGCCAACAAGTATTTATTGTGTTATTTACTATGTGCTAAACTGGGGATGCAAAGGAGGACAAAAACACAATCCCTACCCTCAAGAAGGTTATATTCTAAGAAGGTGGGGAAGTGGGGAGGAAATCTCTATCTCTATGTATTACTCATTGGGACCTAGTTGGACACTGCCTATTTCCAAGAAAAAGCAAGTAATTTTTGCTATTTGAAATGTAATTTGAAATGTTTGCTTTCTTTTTCTACTAGACAAGCATGGGCTTAACTAAATTTTCTATCTTTCCCTCCCCCCCACCCTATCCAGTATAGTACTTTACACATAGTAGGCACTTAAATCCAATTGAACTGAATTCCTATTATTGTTTTACATCTAGCTCTCATCATACCTTTTGTTTGACAGATTCAGATACAAACAGCAGCATAGTGAGGTGGGATGAGCTCTCCCTGTATAAGGCCTGAGGTTGAATTCTGGTTTTGCCGCTATCTTTAGAACTGAGTCAGTCATCTCCGCTCTTTGGGCCTTGATATGTCCCTCTGTGAAACTGGGGATTGGACTAGAGATCTTTAATGTCTCAGTTCTAAAATCTCATAAGCAAAAGTTAAGCTGTTCAATCAATCAATCAATCCACAGGTACTCATTACGGACCTATATGCCGGATGCTTTATGCTTAAGGATACATAACAAAAAGGAAGCTCTTTTATCTCTTAGTGCTTAGCACAGTGCCTAGCATACAGTAGACACTAAATAAATGTTTACTGATTGATTGAAATAATCCCTTCTCTTACACAACATATCCTATGGGGGAATACAATATATGTATAGAAGTTTATATAGAATAAATACAAATATAAGGCAGTTAAATACAAGGTAATTAGGGAGGGGAAGGGATCAGTGGTTGGAAGCAGTAGGAAAGGCCTTGTGGAAAATATGGTCCTTGAACAAGGTTTTGAAGAGAAGGATTTTGTGACATGGAGGTGAGAAGGGAGCATATTTCAGGCATGGAGGACAGGCACTACAAAGGCACAGGGATAAGACAATGGTTGCATTAGGGAAAAGAGAGAAGGTCAATATGACTAGATTGGAGAGTGTGTGAAAGAGATTCATGTATAACGAAGCTGGAAAGATGGGTTGAGAGGCCAGTATGTTAAAGCCTTTAAAAGCTAAGCATGAGGGGGTTATATTTTGTCCTAGAGGGCAAGGAGAGGCCCCAGAATTAATTGAGTAGGATAGTGGTAAGGATAGATGTATACTTAAGGAAAATCAATCACTTTGGGGAAGATACATGGAATAAGGCAATACTTGAGGCTGGGAGACTGATTAGGCCATTGTAATTATTTTAGGCAAGAAATGATAGAGACTTGAACTAAAGTGGTTGCTCTGTAAGCAGAGAAAGGCAGTCTGACACAAGGTGTGTTGGAGTGGCAGGAATAGCAAGATTTAGCAATGGTTTAGCTATACAAGGTGAAGGCAAGTGAGGAGTGGCAGATTAAAAGAACAAAGGTGTCTTCAACAAAAATAGGGGAGTTTTGGAGAGGTTTGGATTTGAAGGTGAAGATGATAAGGTTCTGTTTTAAGCATATTGCACTTGAGATGTCTGTGGGATATATTATTTCCCTTGGTAAAAAAGAAAAAAGAAAAGATGTCGCAAGAAAAAAAAAGATGCCGCTAGAAAAGGAAATGGCAAAACCACTTCAGTATCTTTGCTAAGAAAACTCCATGCATAGTATGGTCCATGGGGTCACAAAGAATTGTGTGTTTGTCCTTCATTGCTGAAGAAGACCATGACATCAGAGAAATGGTGACATGACTTGCACTTGACTTTGTTTTGAGGGAGGGCTGTGC
>CM053769.1:400753074-400838557 GCA_028658325.1 Potorous gilbertii
GATGACCCAGGATGAGGCACTTGGGGTTAAGTGACTTGCCCAAGGTCACACAGCTAGTGAATGCCAAGCGTCTGAGGTGAGATTTGAACTCAGATCCTCCTAACTCCTGCACTGGTGCTCTATCCACTGCACCACCTAGCTGTACATGACTGATGACTAAACAGCAACAAAAAAGGATTCATCAAAGTGGGAAATCTACTGGATTGCATATAAAGGACTTGCCTTGGTCTTCACAAGAAAAGTATTCAAAGGGGCAGCTGGGTGGTATGCTGTGGAACTGGCCCTGGAATCAGGAGAACCTGAGTTCAAATGTGACCTCAGGCATATCCTAGCTGTGTGACCCTGGGCAAGTCACTGAACCCTGATTGATTGCCTCAAAAAACAAACCAGGGATAACTAGATTGATCATATTAGGTTCAGCATTTTTTTGTCCCAGGAACTAGACTTAAGTTGCTTAGTAACAGGGCAAAACCAAAATTGAACTAAATAGTAACCCAGGTAATAACCTACAATTCTATAGCCCTTAAAGTTTTCTTTCTTCACAAGTTGATGAAGAAGAGCAAATCAGGGTGGTATAAAGGAAAAGGCATTGGATTGGGAAAGCCAAAGGATCTTGGACGGATTCTGACTTTGCCAATAGCTATTTGAGTGATCTTGGGCAGCTCACTTCACCTGAATCTCCATTTCTTCATCTGCTTAAAAAAAATAAAGGTGGAGGGCAAGCAATGGTTTGGCCTAGACCTTCAAGGTTCATTATTAACTACATTTTATGGTCCCATGACAAATGGGGAAACAGACTCAAGGATGTTATGTGTCCTGCTCATGGTCATATAATTAGTATCATGGCATCTAGTCTCAAAGGATTTATAGGTGGGAGAGATTTTTAAAATCAGCTAGGGAGTTCAATCCTCAGTTGTTTTTTTTTTAAATAGATGTTTATGGGTATCTCTTGTTTTTATATCACCTACATTTCTCTGTACATTACTCCTCCTTCCCCTCCAAGACAGCTATATCCCTTTATAAGAATTTTTTTTAAATCAGCAAAACAAAATGTATTTTTAAAAATAACTTAATGTAATGTTTCACATGAAGGGAAACTTACCTCTGGCAAAGGAGAGAGGATGAGGCAGAGAGGGTCTTTTCATAGTTTTGTTTAGGTCAAGTTCATTTTTTGTAATTTTACATCTGAGTTTGGCTGTTTTACAGTAATTGTACTTTTTATTTATACTTATCATTTAGAACAGCATTTCTATGGGAAAATGTGTTCTAAGCCCAACTCCTAGACACCAGAAATACATTAGTATTAATTCTATCCTAGGAATGCTGAGATGGGGTAGATATTATCGAGCCAGGAAAATAACTCTATTTGCATAAGAAAAAGTAACACCTTAGGATACTTGCTCATTTCTTGGCTCTTTTGACTCCACTATGGTGTAAAGAGTTTCCACTCAGGCTGCCCTACTGCCCATACTTACCCACAGTACTAGTTGTTTGGGGAGTTTAGTGTTCCCTCTTGAGAATACATCTCTGTCAATCAACACAAGATTCATCTTACTTCACATTGGTTCAGAAAATGTGGACCTTAAAGGGACCTTAGAAACTGCCGAAGTCCAACATCCTCACTTTATGGGAAGGAAAATGAGGTCCATAAGGCAGGTGACAGGTGTGAGGTCATGCAGTTTAGTTAACCAACAGAACAGCAATTTGGAAGATCTCACCGTAGAGATCTTTACATCAGATACGTGATCAGACCTGGTGCTAAACCTTTAACCTAAAAAGTGATTGTAAAGCACCAGCTTACCTTATGAAATACCTAGTAGGACATGATTTTTATGATTTGCATCAGAATCGGCAAGTTTTACCATATTAATCTCAAATCTGGTATAGTGGAAAGAGGGCTTTGAGTCAGAAGAACAAAGTTTCAGACTTGTCCTGAGGCTTAACCTAAGTCTCAGTTTCATGCATAAAATGGGAAAAATACACTTTCCTATCCACCTCATAAGTTTGAGGAATTTGAAATAATTTCTGATTAGTATTATTACTTTCTCTGGATATCAATAATTAGTTTTTCTTCGTAAGCCAAGTAATTATCATCTGCATCACATTTAGCATATCATTTTTCAAGGATTAAAGGTAGCCAAGATCACAATCTCAGCTGGAAGAGACCATTTAGGCCAACCTATAGCTGTCCAAGAATAATATGATTTTTTCAACAATTGGTCCCATAGCCTATACTTTAAAACCTGCAGTGAAGGGATGCTTATTGCCTTCTAAGGCAGCTTATCCTTTTTCTGGATAGCTCTAATTTATAGGGAGTTTTTTTTTTCTTTTATCAAGCAGATATTTATGTTTCTCTAAAACCTCCTACCCATTTTTCCTGGTTCGACCATCTTGAGCCAAAGAGAACAAGTCTGATGCCCAATATATCCAAGGCTCAAAATACAACTAGGGTTGTCCTAATTCTTTTCTTTTCTTAAGGAAAACTTCCTATTTCCTTCAACTTATATGTGCACTGATCAAAGTCCTTCAAAATGGTCACCATCCTCCAATCTAGCAAATATCCATCCTAAAATGTGGTACAATACAGCAAATGAATAGCACCTCTCCTTGGAGGCTGGGAATGGTATTCCTTTTGGCTTTGCAAACCCAGTACATAGCACAAAGTAGGCTCTTACTGTTTACTGAATTCAACTGAGATAAGACTGAGCCAAGGATAGAATAGAACTATCATTCACCTCATTCTGGGAGTTATGCAACAAGCATTGTACGTAGGAGAGAATTAACTTTTTTCTTTCGTCTGCCATAGCAGTTTTACTTGGAGTCTGCTAAAACTCTACCTTCTCTCAATGAGCCTAGGATGCCTCCTTCGTCTTGTATTTGTGGAGCTGATTCTTTGATCCCAAGTCTGAGACTTGACGCTTATCCTTATTACATTTGATATGATTAGATTTGGTCCATGGCTAGGCCTCTGAGGTCTTTTGGACTCCTCTGCATCCATTGTTACAGATATCCCTCATAACTCTGTGCCATCTAAGACTTCAGAGCTGAATGGATAAAAATATTCACAAATCCCAGGTTCCATTCCAGGTACACTGATCTCCTTGTGCTCTTTGAACAAATGACTGGCTCTTCTGCCTACCTGGAATGCCCTCCTTTCTTACCTACACCTCCTGGCTTCAAGTCTCAATTAAAATCGCACTTTCTGCAGGAAACCTTCCTTGGGCCTCACATATGTATATGTATGCATGTATCTATATATATGTGTATGTATATGTGTGTACAGATGTAGACAGATATAGATAGATATATGTTTGTACACAATTGTTTCCATCTGGTCTCCCTTATTAGACTGTGAGCTCCTTGTGGGTAGGAATTGTCTTGTCTTTCTATGAATCCTCATCACTTAGTGCAACACTTGGAATATAACAGGGGCTTAATAAAAATGCTTCTTGAAGGTCATATGACCAGTTAGTTCATGGCAAAATTAAGAGTGGAGATCAGGTACATCTTCCAAATCCTGAAGTATCATGTTGATACTCTCAAGTAATTTAAAACTACTTCATTTTCCATGGTTACAGGAGGAATTCAAAATTCAGTAAATTAGTGCTTTAGAAAATTTAATAATCAGGTGGTAGAGTAGAGAGAACACTGAGTCTTGAGTCAGCAAGACCTGAGATCAAATCCAGCTATGTGACCTTGGGCGAGTCATTCAATCTCTGCCTCAGTTTCCTCAAATATAAAATGGGAATATTAATAGCACTTACCTTACCAGGTTGTTGTAAGGATCAAATGAGAGACTATTTGTAAAAGCATTTAGTACAGTGCCTGGCACAGAGTAGACACTAAATAAATGTTTTTTCCCTTACTCTACACTTATCTAATTTAAGTGAGTTTTATACAGAAAATTACCCAGTTCGGTGGATTTATATTCAAAAAGTCTAAAGTATAAGCAATTTAAATAAGAACAAATCTACCTTATTTCAATTTTGAAAAATTTAGTGCTTACAATAAAACAAATAAAAGGACTCAAAGTGAACAGACCATAACTTTATTGGAGATATACTCAGCTACAATTATTACATTAAAAAAACTATTAAAGGTAATTGTGATCCATAAGGTGCAGACTGCAAATTTCTGCAGCATGATTACAGTATGAATGAATTACATTTTATGTCCCTTAGAGACAGCTGCAGCATGTGATGGTAAATATTTTATTGTCCATCAAATTATATTTGTTATTAATTCTACTTGATTTTAACCATCTTTTACATCAAAACTATTTACAATTTTAAAAAGCCTGCAATTTTCCATTCCTGTTCACAAAACATTTGCGCTTTTTGCTACACAACCTGCTGCTGCAGTGAATATTGAGTGCATTGACAAAGCAATTTAAAATTGTCTGTGGTTGCTGCCCATGGAAGTGGGCTGGGGAAAAAAATCAACACAACGAATGACTGAAATGTATTTACAAGTTACCTTTGAAAATTTCATTTTAACTGCTAGTGGGATATATAATGGCCTACCGCAATGGAAATTTCCCAACTGGTGTAACCACAATTTTGATATTCATTTTTAATAATAGTCTTGGTCTTAAAATGGCATATCTTACTTAAAAACACTTAATGTACAGTATAAAATAAAGGAATTCATTTGGAAATAAATTCCTGAAAATTAATCAGTGGTTGAAAAATATACACATTTGAACATACTTAAAATCACTTTATAAGGTAACAAATATGACAAGTGAATTTTCGTTCTGTAGATATGAAAGCCCCATGAGGGCTGGATTTTATGTATACTGTAAATAGAGGTCTCAGGATCTCAGCTGGGTGGCACCATCTGAATGTGAAGGAGCTGAAGCCTTAACTCAGCATTCATAGCCTTAAGTCAACTGGGCCTTTCAATGAGTTCTGAGACTGTACTGTGGTTGGCTTAAATTTCTATTATATTCTGTACTCTGAAGTCACAGCATAATTTTCAGTAACAATGCTGAAAAAACAGGCTGTTATGTGAATAATAGCAGTTACGAACTGAACAAACAGAACCAGAGCTTCTCAACATTTAAACAGGGTGTATTATTTCAGGCGCTTGACTCAGAAGCCAATCTAGTATACCAGGTATGTAAAATATTGGTTTGTTCAGAGATAATTACAGGAGTGTCAGAGGTCATTCTAATTTTAATCACTTCACATAACAATAAAAATATAACCAACAATTTAAAAACATAATTAAGAATTTTGTTAACACATCTTTGTTGTATTTTCACAAACAGTAAAAATGCCACAGACATTACAAATGACCTATTTAAGTTGTGCAAGTATATGACACATTGCAGGCATTATAATTATCTTTTTCAAATTCAGTAAATCAAAACAGCAGCAAGGCCAAACCACATTTTTTCCTCTCTGTTAAGCATATTTTCCTTGAAATGAGGTAAAGCATGGTACCAAGTGCAATGCTTAATTGTGCTACATGAACAGAACAGCGCAAAAAAAAAGCTATTAAAAACGCAGCATAGTTAGAACTGTTGAAAGTACAGTATAATAGAAATAAGAAAAAAATTTTTATATGTTTGGAGGTTCATGCCAACTAAGCCCCACACAATCCTCTCAGAAGGAGTCTGTGCAGATCCTCTGCAAGATCAGTTGCAACAGTCTCCAATGACTGACTATTCCTCGAACTATCAAATCTTTAATAGTATTTTCTGTTCAACACTGCAAACACGTGAACAGAAGGGAATACAAAGTTCTATTACATGGCAACATAGGATGAGCTGTCTTAATAGATGGATGCAAAACATTTCAATGAGGTTACACTGGGAAGAAACTTACAGGATCAAAAACATATCAGCAGCAGGAACTATAGTTTAGCAGTCACAAGACACCTATTTCAGATACCTAAGTCGTAGTCTCGCCTAGTAACGAGGGGATCATTGAATGCTTCAGAAAGGCAAGATACAAATTAAATTAAGCTCTTTCTCCCCCAACAAAAATGGAATAGCTATTGATAAAATATTTTGATGGCAGCAGGAAATTTGAACCCCTGAGAATCCTATGACCTAATTTTGTTTTAATATCAACTGAGATTACTAATTTTTTTAAGTTACAAAAGATACTGAGGACTGTTTTCTCCAATGTCGTGTCACTTTGAAAACATTTGATCTTAGTGCCAGGAGATAATGGAATTTCTATTAATTTGTCTAAAAATTAGCATTTCTATTCATTTCTTTAAAATTATCCTAAAACCTTAATTTTTGGCATCAGGTATTTTTATAAATGACCAAGGGATTGTTGAAACGACTGCCACATATAACCAATGAAAATAAAATCATATCAATCCTTATTTTAGCAGCTGTAAAAATTTATGGTAATACAGATCAAGAGTGACTTGGTTTTAGCATACTATGGTATCTTAGATTGAGATTTTTAAAAAAAATCACCACATTAAAATTACTTTCCTTAAAATTAATTTTTTAAAATTCATTAAATAATTTAGAATTTCAATTTAAATTTTAAGACATTTGAGTCCAATAAATAAGCTTAATTTCTAAGAAGCTTAATCTCCCCTGTCATTCAGGCTTCTTTGAAAGCTGGAGCTGACAGTTCTCTTCGTGTGCATGCACAAAGGGTTGTTCTCTGGAGCAGTTAAAAGCAAGGAATACAGTATTCAATTGTGAGTTAACACATCAAAAACAGCATTACATAAAGCATCAAGTTCAGATTGATGACTGGAAAACATCAAATACCTCTGCTCAGCTTTCTCAAACTTCAAGCATAATTAATGGAGCAAAATTGCAGCAAACCTCTACTGGTATATTGGTGGGAGTACAAAATTGACCCACAGCTTTTTAAAAGGTAAATTAAGAGGTATTATAGTTACAGTGCAAAAAAAAATTAAAATTTCAAGCATAATACATAAACATAGCACCAAACAGAAAAAAAAATGCATGCAAAAGAAAAATAAAAGAACTGAGGTATTTAAGTGAAGAGTGCCTACCAAATCTAATCGAAGAAATTTAGGCCCAATGCCTACAAATGCAACTTTTTTCCTCTTTTTTTTTTTTTCAAACAGACTGAAACAACAATGAGCTAGTTTCTCTAAATCAATGACCTAAATCACAGGCATCCCAAGTACGGCAGTTTATCTCTAACATCAAACTTTCCTGGCATTTAACAGCAGAGCTTTGGTAGGTGACACACGCATGCAACATTGTGAAAAGCACAGTAAGAAATTCCTATGAGAAGTCTAAGTGTAAAGGTGCTCTGGTTTTTTTTTTTAAATAAGTAACCAATCAATTATAAAATCTGCAGCATATTTTAGGTGTGATATGTCTAAGGTTATTTTGTTAGAGCAACGGCTTGGCTTCCATGGCAAAATTTTTCCCCATAAACATTCCCTTAATTAGAACTATCTAGCTGGCATTTTTCAAAGAAATTAAATATTTAGCCAAAGACCACTTGTATTTATGGCATTAAAAAATTCCATAGATTAACCATATCTTCTGTGTTTTCTCTTCAAATAATTTATGTACGTTCACTATGAAGGTAAAGTATTAATAATCCAGCTACATTAATGAATTGTAAATATTGAGCTGTTTCATCATATGACACAAGATAAAATGCAGGGAATGAAAAATAAATTTGTTCTAAAAAGATTAGAAATAAAAAAGCACATCCATGAGGGTTTTACTTTTTAAGGCAAGAACCTTTTCTATGCAAGATCATGTGGCATCAGAAAACTGAAATTTTATTCTAACAGTATGCCAGCCCAGCCATTTCAATTATGAATCCGTCCCTAACTAATGAGTGCAATGATTGGGAACATCATCGGACACCAAGATAACATGGAAATAGAGGACAATACTGACTGGCACACTTATTTTCTATCATCTCATATCATTCAGTACGGTTTATAAACTGTTTCATGACTGGCACTAGTGCACAGATGGAGGAATTTCAAGATTACACTATAGAAATCTAGCAACTGCTTTAGTTGTATGCTCCCTGGCCTTCTAACACTAAGCAAAGCTGCACTGACAAAAGACCTGACAACAATGGTTTTGGAGACTTGCTCAATGTCATCTTAAAGCACTCTTGTGATTAAGCAAAGCAGAAGTGAGGAAAGAAGACAAGATTGTGTTTGCGCAAAAGACTAAAACTACCATTAGTTCCAACATTTTTTATACATGTTAAATGTTTGACTCTGCTACTACTCTGTTTTCAAACAAACTTTAAATTCTGTCTTCAATTTGTTCCTCTCAACATCAACTTTAAAATTCTTTTAAAAATGTGTTTTACTCTCAGTTTTGCTCTTTATTTCCACGTGGGCGTCTCAGCTGTTGGGAACCTGAGGCTGATTTGCTTTGAGGCTTCGTAGTGCTCTCCTTGCAGCTGCAGATTTGGCAATCCTGTAGCTCCGGCCAACGCCTTTAAACTTTCCCTTCCCTACCACTTCCACAGTAACTCGGACCTTCCCATCATAGGTTCTCTCTGCAGGGCTAAAAAAAACCAGAAACAACATTCCTCACGAGAGCCCCAATCACAATCTGAGGAGACGGCACAAAAGAGAGATTTAGCCTGGCCCTGGCTCCTTAGTTCAGCATAAATGATAAAAGTAAGAAGTACTATTGGCAAATAAGCTAGAAGACATAAATTACCAAGGAATTTGGTAATTGTTGAAATGCGGAACTGCTGAAATGACAGAACCCTTGCAAGTAAAATTACTATCAATTCTGATTTTTTTAATGACTATAAAAGTTTACAGTAATAGAGACCAAGATTGATAGATTGATTTGATTTTTAAGCTACATCTGATAATGTGACTAATACTTAATCAAATGAAACTGAGTTCCCTTAAAACCAATTTATTTTTAAAAAATCATTAAATTTAAAATCTCAATTTAAGTTGCCTATGTTTATACACAATAAATATGCTTAATTTCCCACAAGCTTTCTCTCCCATTCACTCAGGCCAACAAATCATAATACAGAGTAAATATTAATAGCAAAGATATAGATATATTTGTTTATATGGATATAACAATTTAACAAAGCATTTCTCAGAGAAATCCTATAAGATCAAAACATCAGAGTTAAAAATCACCTCAATTCTTCTCTTTATTATATATGTGGGATTTTAGGCAACTTACTTAACTACTCTGGGCCTCAGTTTCCTCATGTGTGAAGTAAAGGGATTGCACTAGATGATCACATAAAATCTATTCCAGCTTTAAATCTTATAAACACATCTGTGGTACCATATAATTATCTCAATTTTATAAAGGGGAAAACCCAGGCTCAGAAGTGTGACTTGCCCATAGTAGTGGTTAATAAAGACAGGATCAGGACCAGTACTTGAGACTTCCAACTCTCTTGCCTAGTGATCTTTTTACTCATCCATGGACTTTCTACATTAAAAAGTTATCATTTGCCCTTTAGGAATCATTAGGCATTGTTACTGGTGCCATTTAGTGGACCATCACATAAGAGAACCGCATATGTGTAGCAAGAACTTAATGACTGCTGAATTGACCTGAGTCTCCATGTGAGATTCTTCTTACCTAAATTTGGCAGTTTCTGGTTCCATCTCAAGCAATTCTCGCACAGGAGAACGGGGCACGTTAGCAGAAAATTTTTCTAAAATCAGATTGAAAACATAACATGAACAATGTTTCCTTAGAGATCAATTATTTTACAATTCATCATTTCTTGAAAGTAAATAATACCTATTAATGGTCGCATCATTGGATAGTAGACTTGCCAAACCATTTCTAATGACATTCCACTATCCATATAAATGGCACCAGCAAGTGATTCAAATATATCTCCCATGGCCTTCGGTACTTCTATATCTTCCTCTTTCTCTTCATCCTCCTCAGATCGTCTAAGCTGTTAAAAGAAAGAACAGTTATGTCATGGAGCATCAGGGGAAAAATAATGTATTTTTAAAATTAATCTTCACACAACAATCATTTTCTCTGATGTTTCATATTTCAGTGAAGGCCAGGAACTTTCTCATCATCCCAAATAAAACACAAATCACAACGTTCAATCCAACTAAAAAAGTCCCTAAACTCAACTAAACTAACTAAGCAAAAGAACTCTTGCTATAGGAAGACTACTTTAATTTAAAATATCAATTATGGAGATACTTCTAGCCAGGACAGATGCCTACAAGAGTACCAGCTCAGCTCCTATGTATCTAATACAGTAAAAACCCAAAAATCATACTGAATTGAATAATAATCAAGAAATCCAACGAAAAATTACATTCAGTGATTTCTTCAACCCAGGAATGCAGAAATGCTAGCCAGAAGGCCATGGGCAAGTCACTAGAAATAGCCAACAGCAGAATAAGTAAAAAAGAACGTCGTCTCCTAGTAAGGCTAGAAATGTGCCAGAAACATGTAGTCTGCAAAACAGTAACCAGTCAGTAAAAGCAAAAAGGCTCTCACGAGAAAGCATCAAAGGTGTAGCAGTGACAAGTATGGGCAGCATAGTGCTATGGTCTGAAAATAAGGCTAAAGAAATGAGTAAAGGCAGAAAGAAACACCCCACTATAAGGAACTATAACATCCAGAAATATCCAAAAACCCAACTATGAGCCTATAAAACCCAGTTTGAGTGGTTCAGTCCCTGTTCCCTCTGAATGCATATATGTTAATGCTTAATTGACCCCAGAATGCCTCCTTCTTGACCCTCCCCTGCCACCATCAACTTTTATGCTATGGCTCAGAGTTAATTTTCCTGGCTCCTTCCCTTCAGTCCTCATTTCTTATTAGGCAAATCAGAGAATGCCCTCATTTTAATGATCCATAATCCCCCACTGCCTCATCTCACTAGTGACAGGACAGCTTTCTATATGTACCACAGCTGCTCTCTGTTTAAAAATTTTATATAAATTTGAATCGTAAATGGCTCTTGGCCTTCAGGGGCCTCTGATCAATGTGCATTCCACTGCAACCTGAACCAATAGCCTCATACGTTTGTCTGTGGAATTAGGGACAACAGGATCCACATAACTTATACTATTCTCCACTGGCATCCCTTTCCATAAATGCCATCCCTGTGTATCAATGTCACCTTTCAAGACCAATTCTGTACCTTTTCATACTGCAGCTGGTGCCTGAAGTTAAATGGAAAGAGCATCACCATTAAGATGGCTTTTTAGAGGATAAAATCCCCTGGAGGATAACATCCATGGGAGAGGGAATACTCCCAAGAAGTACAGTGTCTGTATCCTGAGAGTCTAAGATTGCAAGAGTATTCAGTAGTCAAAAGGATTTAACCCCTTAGACCTCCCAGAATTTCAGAGATGGGTTATCTAGGAACAAAAATTGACCCCTGAGGTTACTAAGGGGACTAAGGATTCTATCCCTTGGCTACTCCTCAGAATAGCAGAGAGAAGCCCTCACAATGAGAAGGCAGGAGCAGTGGTACAAAATGTGGGCTGGCTCCAGTCAGCCTGATGACTCAGTTGCAAAACAGTCAGTCAGCAACCAGAGGTATAAAGGTATAGTGAGAAAGAATTCACACAGTGTACCTGATTCAAATGAGAGCAGAGACAAGTTGCTCTGCCAGACTGACTTTCTGCTAATAAGGAAAGGTGAAGAGTCTTATAGACAAACAGATACAGATATACTCATATAAACCTCCAAAGTAATCTCCTCTTATACCTCAGAAAAAAAGTCCCCATTTTTGGTGTGGGAAGTTTCTTTCCACTGAGGGAGGGAAGGGGAGTGGAGAAAGGAAGCAAACAAAAAACATACTGGGGGTAAAAATGTAGGGTTCCTTTAAGAGGACTGGAAAGTCAGGAAAGACTTCCTTTAGAATCTCTCCCCAAAGGTCATGTGCCTGTGCCTACTGGGTCACAGTGCTCTGGGGGTAACTCTTTGGTGTGGTGAAAATACCTTTCCACATCCCCCCAAAAACCCTCAAAGCCAGGAGTGATAAGAGAAGTGAATGTTACCTTGTCACCTTTGCAACACATGGAAGGGGCCCTGAGAACTTCAGAGGAGGAAGAACAGGAGAAGGAAGTTAAAGAAGTCTATGTTCTTTAGGACAGAGATCCCCTGCCTCCATCCAAGAGAGCTGGGGGCGGGTTGGTTCTGTTCTGAGGATTTTACATGGGGAAAGAGAAGAAGGTAAGAGAAACACATGTGTAGAAATAAGGAAGAAAGGGGTGGAACTTATTATTTCTTATCATTAACTGGGGGGGGAATGGAGACAGGTAGAAGAGTCTCACTCTTATCTGAACTTTACAAGGAAAATTGAATGTATGTACACACAGGTATGTGCATGCACACACACACACACACACACACACACACACACACACACGGGTGTGGTGTAGAAATACATCAAATTTGACAGGGAAATAGATGGAGAGAGGGAAAGGTAGGATTAACTGATACTGGGGAGTAAGTGGTCACAAACAAAACATACTTCTAGGTCCTGAAGGGGAAATTAAAAGGAAAAAAAAAACCAAGCAAAGAACTAGAAACTAAGTAGATATTCATTAGTTGGGAATGGTTGAACAAACTGGAATATATGCATGTAATGAAAGATCATTGTACTGTAAGAAATGACAAGAGACAAATTCAGAGAATCCTGGGAAGCAGGAACTGATGCAAAGTAAAGTAAGCAGAACCAGGAAACAATTTATACAATGACAACAACGTAAGGAAAAATAACTTTCAACCAACCAAGTCTCTAGGATTAAGAAGAAGCATGTTAACCTCCTCATAGGGATGATGGAGTCAAGGTACAGAAGGGAACACATCTTTGGACATGGCCACCATAAGAATCTGTTTCACTTGACTATGCTTATTTGTTAAAAGAGCTCTTCCCTTCCCACACTGCCCCCTCCTCCATCCTGTTTTTAATTAGACACAGGTTGGGGGAGTGGAGGGTAAAAAAGACTACCAAAGGTGGTGCTCCTCAAAAGAAGAAAAGTTAAAGAAGGAAGGCCAAGGAGACATTTTTTTTTTACAAAGTGTACAGACACATAAGATGAAATTCAGAAGTATAATCACAACAGTTTTTTTTTAAGTTTGGATTTATTATATGCTTAAAGAAGCAAGCAGTGAAATCAAGATTCACAGCTTCTTGTACAAATTTTATTTTGAGTTCTACTTTTACATATGGAAATGATCATTTTGGGGGGCACTTAAGTTCAGATTTTTTTTAAAATGTAAAGAATACAAGTCATACACTAAAGAGCTAGAATAAATCAGATTTAAATTATATAATGCCTATATGAATCAAAACAATAATTACCTTATGTGAGGTGCTACCCTGAGGAGTTTTCCAAACTGGTGGGGGAGGCCAACAATGAGAGTATATGGGGCTCTCTGGGATTCAGGTAGATTGCAAGGTTCTGAGTTAGCAGGTACTTGGTGCCTGGGCTCAACTGGTATGGTGGTAGGGGGATAGAAGTGGACTTAGGGGAAAGGGAGTAACAACATTCCTCCCAGCTTTAAATACCTGCCCCCTCACTTGAACTGCCTATAGCAGGATCCACCTAGAGAATAAACTCCTAAAGACAATTAAAGTACACCTAAAACTCATTCTTGTAGAATTAACAAATTACCCCTTTGGTTGTAAACTCCCCACCCTAGTAAATCTGAACCCCTAGAGGTCCTCATTTAAACCCCCTTCTCTGTCTCATTTTACAGCATCATCCCTTATTTCCATTCACCTCAAATGAACCCTGTCCATTCCACATGCTTTCCAGAGTTCGTGCTCCATAGGCGACAAATATGTTCTCATCTTGTATGTTTTCCTTTCACACTCCATCTTCTGTCTCCCTCTAGTCTCCAAAGGAAGGTAAATTTGGATAGCCAGAGGCTTGCCCAGTGAATTTTGGGTTTACTGGCTAGATATCTTTCTTCTGTCTGTCTGTCAGTATGTCTCTCCTTTTCTTTCCCAAAAACATTAAATCCAGTGCCCTCTGAAGCCCATACATTGGACAACATCAGGTCTCACCAAAGCTCCACTTAATGACTGTTCTTGGGACCCTGCTGGCTTAAAGTGATCATCAATAGTAACTTTCCCTTCCCTTCCAGCTTCATTTAGCTATTTTTTCTTGTGCTCATTAAAGGGGCCATTCCCTGACTACTTCTTAAAGAGGTCTATTCACTGAATGGGAGTTACTTCCCTTAAGTGAGTACCTGAAAAGGCCAAGGTTTTCCACTGCATCCTGGGCCTTCTTTAGTCATCCTGATGAATATCTGGTCACTGGATCCAGATAGTTCAGAAGGAGAAAGTGAGGCTGGTGACCTTACACAGCCCTCCCTTACTCTAAAAAAAGTCAAGTGCAAGTCATGTCATCATTTCTCCAATGTCATAGTCTTCTTCAAAAATGAAGGAAGAACACAACAACCACTTTCTGCCTCTCGCTAAAACCTGGCTCCCTAAGAGAATCTATGATAGTGCAGCTAGGGCTGGAATGAGAGGTCAAGTAGGAGGGAGTTTTGTTCAAGTTGTAGCAAGGAGGCCAGTGTTAACTATATCACAGAATATGTAGGAGAGACAAGAGAGTACATGGTATAAGAACACTGAAAAGGTGGGAATGGCACATTATAAAGGGTAGAATTCTCCTGAATCACTAGTTGAAATGGTAGAATTGGAATACTCCTTGCCTCCATCACCATCACTCAGTAACCTCTCCTTTTTTGAGATTCACTCAAACCACACCTACCATCCAATTGAAATTCTGGTAGCTATTGTCTCCTGATCCCCAAGACTAGCCACCTTCTTTCTTTAATGAGTTCAGTGTTTGACTCAGTCTTTTTTTCTCCTCCACTCCTGCTCACATACTAAGGGACTTCAAAATACATATAGATACTCCCTCAAAACCAACTTTACAGTTCCTCAATTTACTTCTTTCACCATACCAACCTTTCCACCTCTCCTCAGCCCCACACAAAGATGGTAATACCCTTGGTCTTGCCGTCATTCACAAGTGCACCATTTACATGCTCATGAACTTGGAAATTCCCTTATCTGATCATAATCTATTGTCATTCCACATCTCTCTTGCAACCCCAAAGACTACTCTTTGTCCACACCATGACCTCCAATCCCTTGAGCCATTAGCTCTTTCCCAGGTCATCATCCATGCACAAGCCACGCTCTCCTCCCCTTCTTCCCCATCTTGACCCTTTGATAAACCAGGTTAACCCTATATTTTCTTCTTGATTCCCTTGCCCCCTTATTCTATCAAAGATCTTTCCCTGCCAAGCCTCAGTTTTGGATCATTCCCACCTTTGCTCCTACACAGGGGCTGCTAAATGATGCTGGAGAAAAATTAAAAAATTGGGTCTACCACATATTTATGCTACATAACCTCTCTGGTAATGTACTCCTTTTATGTCTCCATAATTAACTATCCCACTCATCACAGCAACTCTTCTTTTTATTCTTCTTCTAACCTCCCATGGCTCTCCAATACCCTCCACCCCACCCTCTTAGAAGAAACTTCCCAGGTTCCAGAAGCCAAGATGGCAGAGTGACCAGTAATTGCTATCTCCCTCCCCTTGTTGACCTTGACAAGCCCAGAGAATACCTCCCTGGGAAAAACTCTAGAACAGTGGGAGCAGCAGAAGGGGTAAACAGACTCTTAGACCATGAGGCTAGGAAGATCGCTAATGAGGGTCCCTCTTGCTGTGGCTGAAGGGGACCAGTGCAGGGTCACAGCTGTGCCAGACATCCCCACCTCAGCAAATCAGAAGAAGATCCTGACCCCAGGGGGGTGAAGTCAGCAACCGCCAACACCAGCACCCCACATGTGCCTCAGCAACCCAGGGAAATCGGGAAGACACTTTCGCAGATGGGATCACCAACGGCTGAGCTTGCCTATGCTCTAGCTCAGCAGAGGACACCTCCTGGGGCCAGACCACCCCTTCCACACATTTAATGAGCTAGCTCCAGGGTAACTGTGGGGAAATCCAAAAAGACCTCACCTGGCTTTTGCTTCCAACAGCAGCCCAACCACCCCTTCCACCCCACTTAATGAACTAGCTCCAGGGTAATTGTGGGGAAACGCAAAAAGACCTTACCTGGCCTCTGCTTTCCAACACCAGTCAGATGAGCACCAAGTAAGCTGCAGCATTTTAGCTTCCAGCTGAAAGAACCAGAGGCCACAACACACAAAGCCTCAAGTTCTAGGCACAAAAACTGTGGGACAGAGCCCTTTGTGCCCCAGAAGCAGAGATCTACTTTAAAAGCCAGGAAAAGGGTGATCATAACGAGTAAGAAGCAAAGCATCAAAGAAAAGCCCACAGAATCTTTCTACAAGGAATAGAAGGACAATTGGACAAATGAGAAAGGAAGTACAAAACCTGACTGGAGAAAATAACTCCTTAGAAGGAACAAGTGGACAGACAGAAAAGGAGATGCAAAAGTTAACTGAAGAAAACAATTTGATAAAAATTAGAATCAGGCAAGTAGAAGCTAATGAAACCAGGAGACATAAAGTATCAGTCAAACAAAATCTAAAGAATGAAAAGATAGAAGAAAATGTAAAATATCTAACTGGAAAAATAACTGACCTGGAAAAGAGATCCAGGAGAGAAAACCTAAGGATTACTGGTCTACCAAAAAGCTGTGATGAAAAAAAGAGCCTGTATGATATCATCCAAAATCAAGTCCTAGACCCAGAGGGCAAAATAGTCATTGAAAGAATCCACCATTCACCTCCTGAAAGGGACCCCAAACTAAAAACACCAAGGAATATCGTTGCCAAATTCTAGAACTATCAAGTGAAGGAGAAAATCCTGCAAGATGCCAAAAGAAAACAATTCAATTATCAAGGAGCTACAGTCGGGATCACACAGGACCTTGTGGCTTCTACATTAAAAGATCGAAGGAATAGGAATACAATATTCTGTAAAGCAAAGGAGCTGGGAGTACAACCAAGGATTAATTACCCAGCAAAGTAAGGAGATGGATATTCAATGAAATAAGGGATTTCCAGACCTTCCTGATAAAAAGGCCAGAATTCAATAGAAAATTTGATCTTCAAATGCAGAGCTCAAGAGAGGCATAAAAAGTTAAACAGGGACAAAAAAAAATCTTGTTACTCAATATGGGCAAACTGTTTACATCCCTATAAGAGATGATACTTGTTAATAATGAGAATTGTATATTTATTATGAAATATAAAAGCAATATATATATATAGATAGATAGATATAGATAGATAGAGGGAGTGAGTATAAATTAAATGATGTGATGATAATAAATGTGATGGAAGGGTGTGAAGGGACTGTAATAGGAGATGTAATAAGAGGAGGCAGAAAAAAATAAATTACATCACAGGAAGAGGCACAAAAATATATTACAGTAGAGGGAGAGAGGGGATGGAGATGAGCATTGTTTGAGAGGTATTCTCATCTGACTGAATTCAAGGAGGGTACAACAAACTCAGTTTAATATAGAAATGCAACTAGATCTATAGGCAGTAGGAGGGGAAGGGGGAAAAGAAAAGGGAGGGGAGGCTAAAAGGGAGGGAAGAAATAGTAAGGGAAAAGGAGATTAAAAGGGAGGGTAGTAAGGGAAAAGGAGATTAAAAGGGAGGGAGGTGAAAGAAGGGATGGAAGACTGAGGGAGGAAATGCTCAAAAATTAAAACTTTTGTGGAGGGGAAGGGATAAGGGAGAACTAAAAGCATAAAGATGGGGAAAGGGGATGGAGGGAAAGACTCATATAGCAATCATAACTGTGAATACAAATGGAATGAACTCTCCCATAAAACAGATAGCAGGATGGATTAAAAACCATAATCCAACAGTATGTTATTTATAAGAAACATATCCGAAACAGGGTCATAAACACACGGTAAATGTAAAAAGTTGGAGCAGAATATTTTGTGCTTCAGCTGATGTAAAAAAAGCAGAGGTAGCAATTCAAATCTTAGACAAAGCAAAAGTAGAAATACATCTAATCAAAAGAGATAAGGAAACTAGATCTTGCTAAAAGGCACCACTGAAAATGAAGCAATTTCATTACTAAACCTATTTGCTCCAAGTGGTATAGAATCCAAATTCTTAAGAGGAGAAGTTAAGGGAGTTACAGGAAGAAATAGACAGCAAAACTCTACTAGTGGAGGAGCTCAACCTCCTCTTCTCTGAATTTGATAAATCTAACCTCAAAAGAAACAAGAAAGAGGTTAAGGAGGTGAATAAAACTTTGGATAAAGGAGATATGATAGATCTCTGAAGAAAACTGAATGGGGATAGGAGAATATACCTTTTTCTCAGTGGTACATGACACATATAAAAAAAACTGACCATGTAGTATGCCATAAAAACCTCACAATCAAGTGCAGAAAGGCAGAGATAGTCAATGCATTCTTCTCAGATCATAATGCAATAAAAATTATATGTAAACAAAGGCCATGGAAACATGAACCAAAAACTAACTGGAAACTAAACAATCTAATCCTAAAGAATGAGTTAAACAAATTATAGAAACAATCAACAACTTCATTTAAGAGAATGACAAAAATGAGACAACATACCAAATCTTATGGGATACTGCAAAAGCAGTTCTTAGGGGAAGTTTTATATCTTTGAATGCCTACATGAATAAAATAGAGAAAGAGCAGATCAATGAATTGTGCATGCAGCTGAAAAAGCTAGAAAAAGAAACTGAAAATCCCCAAATAAATACTAAATTAGAAATACTGAAAACCAAAGGAGAGATTAATAACATTGAAATTAAGAAAAGTATTGAACTAATAAATAAAAACTAAGAGTTCATTTTATGAAAAAAACCAATAAAATTGATAAACCTTTGGTCAATTTGATTTAAAAAAGAAGAAAATCAAATTACAATATCAAAAATGAGAAGGTGAACTAACCTCCAATGAGGAGGGAATTAAAACAATAATTAGAAATTACTTTGCCCAACTGTATGCCCATAAACTCAACAATCTAAATGAGATGGATGATTATTTTTAAAAAATACAAATTGCCCAGATTAACAAAAGAGGAAGTTGAACACTTAAATAATCTGATCTCAGAAAAGGAAATTGAACAAACCATCAATGAACTTCCTAGGAAAAAAATCTCCAGGGTCAGATGGATTTACAAGTGAATTCTATCAAATATATAAAGAACAGTTAATTATAATACTATATAGACTATTTGGGAAAACTGCCAAAGAAAGAGTCCTACCAAATTCTTTTTATGATAGAAATATGGTTTTGATACCTAAACCAGAAAGAGCCAAAACAGAGAAAGAAAATTATAGACCAATTTCTCTAATGAATATAGATGCAAAAATTTTAAATAAGATATTAACAAAAAGAATATAGAAACTGATCATGAGAATAATACATTATGATCAGGTAGGATTTATACTAGGAATGCAGGGCTAGTTCAATATTAGAAAAACTATTTGCATTATTGATCATATCAACAACAAAACTAACAGAAATCAGATGATTATCTCAATAGATGCAGAAAAACTTTTGACAAAATACAACACTCATTCCTACTGAAAACACTGGAAATCATAGAAATAAATGGAACTTTCCATAAAATAATAAGCAGTATCTACCTACAACCATCAGCTAGCATTATATGCAATGGGGACAAGCTAGATGCATTTCCAATAAGCTCAGGGGTGAAAGAAGGATGTCCATTATCATCACTGTTATTCAATATGCTATTAGAAATGCTAGCTGTAGCAATAAGAGAAGAAAAAGAAACTGAAGGAATTAGAATAGGCAAAGAAGAAACTGAGATATCACTCCTGACATACTTAAAGAATCCCAGAGAATCAAGTAAAAAACTACTTGAAATAATAAACAACTTTGGCAAAGTTGCAGGTTACAAAATAAACCCACATAAATCATCTGTATTTCTATACATTACTAACGAAATCCAACAGCAAGAGATAGAAAGAGAAATCCCGTTTAAAGCTACAATAGATACTAAAATATCTGGGAGTCTACCTGCCAAAACAAACCCAGGGACTATATGAACACAATTACAAACCACTTTTCACACAAATAAAGTCAGATCTAAATAAGTGGGAAAACATTAGTTGCTCGTGGGTAGGTCAAGCTAATATAATAAAAATGACAATTCTACCGAAATCAGTTTACTTATTCAATGCCATACCAATCAAAGTACCAGATAATTATTTTCTAGAGCTATATCAAAATTCATCTGAAAGAACAAAAGGATCAGAATATCAAGGGAACTAATGAAAAGAAATGTTAGGGAAGATGGCCTAGCTCTACCAGTTTTCAAATTGTATTACAAAGCAGCAACTATCAAAACCACTTGGTACTGGCTAAGAAACAGGGGGAGACTAGTTTATGAATATAGCAATTTACTGTTTGATAAACCCAAGGACCCCAATTTCTGGGACAAGAACTCACTGTCTGACAAAAATTGCTGAGGAAATTGAGTAACAATATGGTGGAAACTGGGCATAGACCAATGCCTGACACCATACACAAGAATAAAGTCCAAATGGATACATGATCTAGGTATAAAGATTGATACTATAAACAAATTAGGAGAGACAGGAATAGTGTATTTGTCAAGATTTATGGAGAATGAAGAAATTTATGACCCAATAAGAGATAGAGAAGATTATTAAGTGCAAAATGGATAATTTTGATTACATTAAATTGAAAAGTTTTTGCACAAACAAACCTAATGCAACCAAGATTAGGAGGAAAGCAGAAAACCGGGAAAGAATTTTTGCAACTAGTGTCTGTGATAAAGGTCTCATTTCTAAAATATATAGAGAACTGAGTCAAATGTACAAGTATACAAGTCATTCCCCAGTTGATGAATGGTCAAAGGATATCAACAGGGAATTTTCAGAGGAAGAAATTAAAGCTATCTATAATCATATGAAAAAATGCTCTAAATCTAAAACATGCTCTATTGATTAGAGAGATACAAATCAAAACAACTCTGAGGTACCACATTGGTACCTATCTGATTGGCTAACTTGACAAAACAGGAAGATAAATGTTGGAGAAGATGTGGGAGAGTTGGAACACTAATTCATTGTTGGTGGAGCCGTGAACTGATGCAACCACTCTGCAGAGCAATTTGGAACTATGCCCAAAGGGCTACAAATATGTGCATACCCTCTGACCCAGCCATATCGCTTCTGGGACTCTATCCCAAAGAGATCATAGAAATGGGAAAGGGTCTCACATGTACAAAAATATTTATAGCGGCTCTCTCCGTGGTAGCCAAAAACTGGAAATCAAGGGGATGAGCATCAATTGGGGAACGACTGAACAAGTTGTGGTACATGAGAAATGATGAATAGGAAGACTTCAGAAAAGCCTGGAAAAGACTTACATGAACTGAGATGCTGAATGAAAGGAGCAGAACCAGGAGAACTTTGTATACAGCAACAACCACAGTGTGCAGGAATTTTTCTGGTAGACTTAGTACTTCATTGAAATGCATGGATTTAAAAAATTTCCAATGGACTTTTGAGGCAAAATGCCTCCACATCCAGTGAAAGAACTATGGAATTGGATCGCAGATAGAGACCATTTTCTTTCTTTCTTTTTTTTTGTTAAAGAAACTTCCCTCATATTTTACTGAGAAAAATAAAGCCATTCATCAAGACCCTCTCCTCTCTCATCTTACATCATCCAGGTCCTTCTGCTACTTTCCTCCCCTTCACCTGTCTCACAGAAAGTGGTGGCCCCTACTCTCCTTGCCAAAATAAAACCATCTACAAGCACCAAGTGATCCCGTTTTAACGCATCTTCTCAAGTAGACTGCTCCACCCACCATCCCCGCTCTTCTCTTCAGTCTCTCCCGGTCTACTACCAGCTTCTCTATTGCCTACTATTTGTGTCTCTCCGATCTTCCAAAAAATTTTACTTGACCCACCCATCCTTGCTAACTATTATCCTTTATATCTCCTCCCTTTTGCGGCTTGAGAAGGTGATCTACAGAGGCTGCCACCACATCCTTGCCTCTAACTCTCTTATTTAATCTCTAGTCTGACTTTTCAGACCTTATCAGTCAACTAAAACTACTCTCTCTAAAGTAACTAATGATTTCTTTTTTGTCAAACATGATGTTTTTTTTTTCTCACACCTCATTCTCCTTGCCCTCCTGCAACCTCTGACACTGAATAATCATCTTTTATCTGACACTTTCTTCTCCCCTGCTAAACCCATTCGGTACAACAGAATAAGCTGAGAACTGAAGTTTCTCAGGTTATCAATCCTAATACTTTTCAGAACAACAAAGGTACTTAAAATATAAACCCCCTAAAATTGACACAGCAATGAAAAATTATTTATTATTCTGAAATAAAAATTACTTCCCAGATCATGGAATCTGAGAATGATAAGGAACCTGACATCATCTAATTCAATTCCTAACAAAATCACAAGTCTCTTTCTATAGCATCTTTTTGAAGACCTCCAATGACAGGAATTTTGCCACAGCCTCCTATTCCAATTTTAACCTGCATATCTTCTTCAGCTATATGCAGTAGCAAGCTACATGTAGCTAAAAACACAACTACTGAAAAACATAAGAACCACTCAAAAACTACATACCCCCATTATAAACAAATTGTACCACTGATTTTAACTTTTTAAAACTTTTATTTATGTGAACAGAGAGATGGTTCCAAGATGACAAAAACAGCTTAATACACTGACATCAAAGGAGAAAGTATTATCAAATAACTCATGTAACTGTATGCTTAAATCTATCTAGAGGAAACTGAGATAAATTATTTTAGAAAAAATGACTCCTAGTCCAGAATTTCAAGGAAATTAAAGAAAAGAAAGGAAGATAGCCTAACCATAATGGATCTTAAACTGTATTATAAAGCAGCAATCATCAAAATTACTTGGTACTGGCTAAGAAAGAGAGGAATAGGTTAGGTACACAAGACACAGTAGAGCATGATTATAGCAGTCTACTGTTTGATAAATCCAAAGACCCCAGCTTCTGGGATAAGAACTCACTATTTGATAAAAACTGCTGAGAAAAGTGGAAAACAGAATGGCAGAAACTGGACATAGATCAAGGTCTGATACCAGATAACAAAATAAAGTCCAAATGAGTATACAATTTAGTTTATACGTATAAAGGCTGATACTAAAAACAACTTAGGGAAGAAATGAGTAGTTTATCTGTCAGATTTATGGAGAACGGAGGAATTTATGACCTAACAAGAGATAGATAACAATATGAAATACAAAATGGATAATTTTAATTACAGTAAACTGAAAAGTTTTTGCACAAACAAAGCCAAAGAAAGAAGGGAAGATTAAGAGGGAAGCAGAAAACTGGAAAGGATGTTTACAACCAGTGTCTCTGACAAAGGTCTCATTTTTAAAATATATAGAGAACTGAGTCAAATTTACAAGAATACAAGTCATTCCCCAACTGACAAATGATCAAAGGACATAAACAGGCAGTTTTCAGAGGAAGAAATTAAAGGTAACTATAATCATATGAAAAAATGCTCTAAATCACTATTGATTAGAGAGATGCAAATCAAAACAACTCTGAGATACCACACCACACCTATCAGATTGGCTAGCATGAGAAAACAGGAAAATGATAAATCCTAGAGAAGATGTAGGAAAGTTGGAACACCAATTCATTGTTGAGGGAACTGTGAGCTGATTCAACCATTCTGCAGAGCAATTTGGAAACAGGCCCAAAGGGCTATAAAAATGTGCATACCCTCTGACTCAGCAATATCACTTCTAGGACTGTATTCCAAAGAGATCATAAAAATGGAAAAGGGTCTCACATGTACATAAATATTTATAGCAGTTCTCTTTGCAGTGGCCATTGAAGGGATGCCCATCAATTGGGGAATGGTTGAACAAGCTGTGGGATATGAATGTAATGGATTACTACTGTGCTATAAGAAATGATGAACAGAGTTCAGAAAAACCTGGAAAGACTTATATGAAATGATACTGAGTGAAAGGCGCAGAACCAAGAGAACCTTGTATATAGTTACAGACACAGTGTGCAATGACCGATTTTGATAGACTTGGCCCTTCTGAGCAATGCAAGGACCTAAAACAATTCCAAAGGACTCATGATGACAAATGCCATATACATCCAGAAAAAGAACTACGGAGTCAAAATGCAGATCGAAGTAGAATACTTTACTTTTTGTTTTTCTTTCTCATGGTTTCTCCCATTGGTTATCATTCTTTTATGCAACACGACTAATGTGAAAATATGGTTAATAGGAATGTATATGTACAGCCCATATTAGATGGCATGCCATACTGAGGAGGGGGAGAAGGAAAGGGAGAAAATTTAAAACTTATGGAAGTAAATGTTGAAAACTCAAAATAAATTAATAAACTGACGAAGAAAAAATGACTCCTGGACATTAGTATTATGTGAAAGCACTTCCACTCAAAGTAACACTGGCACTGTACACAAGTAGTTATATTGGTAACTTTATAAAGTTTTAAATATGAAAAAAAAAGTAAGACTACAGGTTTTAATTATTTTCATTCAGTGTAATGCTACATAACAGGGTGCCGATCCTGATATGAATGATCTGAAGGATCTGAAAAAATGGAAAGGCTCCATTTATGGAAGTATCTCTTCCCATCACTAGCCCTGATGTCAAAAGGCCACAAGTTGTGCTAATGATTCCACCAATACAGTTGGAAACACCATGAATTAAAGGTAAGATAATTAGAGGGATGTAGGTTTTATTTAGGGAGTAAATTAAGTTTTCTTGACTCTTCAAAAGAAAATTAAGTGAAGATAAAACAAAGAGAAAAGACAGGAAATTATTTCTAGTATTAAAAAGTTTGTGGATGACTTGCCAAAAGATTGGAATGGATACAAAAATCTGAGACATTAGATATTTAGTATCTTCTTTTAAAAATCTAAAATTGCAGCCA
This sequence comes from Potorous gilbertii, assembly GCA_028658325.1. Classification (NCBI taxonomy): domain Eukaryota; kingdom Metazoa; phylum Chordata; class Mammalia; order Diprotodontia; family Potoroidae; genus Potorous; species Potorous gilbertii. The sequence goes on from CM053769.1 coordinate 400,777,980, forward strand.
CACCACAAAGATAACAGAATTAGCTCCCATGTGAATCTTTGGAAGTTAGTGAAAAGTCTGCCAAAGGTCAAGCATGAAAACCAAACTGTGATTATTTTTTTCAAAAAGCTATCTTCCCTTTCCAAACAGAATGAGAATTGTTTAGCTGATATAAAACAACAAGTATGCAAAGAAAAACTATATAACGCTACAGGGTTTTTCCAAATTAAAGTTGGTTAGCACAGTGCCAGGTACATAGTAGGTTTGGTCGTCATTACTCTTACCACAGCAAATAGAAAAAAATCTAAAATAGTTAAGGCTAATAAGAATGGTAAGAAAAAGTCCTTTGAAATGAAGCATACACTGATCACTGTGCTCTCAAGGACCGAAGTTCCAAAACAGAGTTTGAGTAGATTCTATTATTGGGCTATCTGCACTCTGATTACCACACCTGTAAAAGGGCTATCTGAGGACTTGAGGCAAGTTTAGAAAATTTCCCCTGAAGACATGGAATATACTCATGTACCATTCTTTTTCAATGGCATTCACCATTCTTTAGGCTGCTATAAAAACACCAAACTATAACATTACAAATATAGTGCAACATATGTTAAATTCAACACTGTACTCAGAAACACTAACCTCAGAATCCATTCCTTGCATTTCATTCTTCTCAAGCTGAAACTGCACAAAATCATCAATAACATGGAATAGTTCAGGAGAAACAGCTTTGAAGTATTTGTGGTAGTCATACTTGACAGCTAATGATGCAAAGATAGTATTATTGACAAGAGCAGATCGTAGGTCAGTTAGAACTCCTGGGGAGTGCTGTCGTGGGTCTTCATAAAGGTGCTTGGTTATGAGGTAGTCCAAAATTGCATCTCCCAGGAATTCCAAGCGCTGATAACAATCTGTGAGGGAGAAAAACTTTTTTAAAGCAGTTGCTACAGCATATTAAAATATCACCTGTTTGGCACTTTTAGTAGCAGCAAAAATCTGGAAATAAAGTAGGTGTTTATCTTTTGAAGAACAGCTAAGTATATCAGAACATATGAATAATGGAAAATACTGTGATACTTCAGATCACTCATATCAGAATCAGCACCCTGTTATGTAGCCTTATACTGAATGAAAATTAATTACAACTCATACCAGAGGCAATGAATATAAAGAACTGAGAGACCTGGGAAGACTTACAAACAGATGTACAGAACAGTGAGGAAAACCAGGAAAACAATATTCACAACTACAATAAAACACTAAAGAGTCGAGTGATTTCTAAGAAACAATCTTGCCCCCCCCTTCCAGTAGAAAAGAGAGTAATGGTGGTAGGAATTAATATCTAGCTATTACTATGGTGTCAAAATAAAAGGCAAAATGTTATCTTTAAAGTATCTATATGTACAAGAAGGAGTCTGTTCTTCTATAAACAACTTTAAGTAATTCATGAACTGGTCTTATGTAAAGAGGTGTTTCTTAAAAAGGTACTTGTATAAAGTCATAGAATGAATGATCTAGTAGGGAACTCAAAAGATCCAATCCAACTTCCTTATTTTACTTAAGTTAAGAGTAAATAAGAGAAGTTAACTGAACTACTTAACATCACACAGCAATTTAACTGGACTTGTCATCATGGATTTTTTTGGGGAAAACTGTTTTTAATGATAACATATTTCAGAAAGATACATTAATTTGAAGGATTATATACTAAAAAGACATTAGGAATTAACATTAATAGGCAAAAATTCATATTTATAAAATGAGTCATTTATTTCATCAGTTATAAAAACCTGAATGATACTTCACTAAGGAATAATTACCAGTTTGACACTGTCATATATTCAGGCACTGACTTGACCAAGTGGCTCATGGGTGAATTACTCTAATATTAATTTTCTGTCATATATCATTACTTCAGTATAATCAATGTTACATTACTCAACAGACTTTCAGGAAAAGGAAGGTCATTTCCTAGGTATGAACTAACAGGATTGGATTCTGACACCTATCTATGGATTTGGAAAGTAAAGATTTGTAAGATGAGTAAAGATTTGAGACATACCTAATTTGTTACTGGATTTTCAAAACTTTCATAACTATCATTTTTATTTTTTTAGAAATTATTAAAAGACTAATTCATTAAAAGTCTTTTGAGTTTTCAAGTTTTATAATGAATAAAAAAGAAATACGTGTATAAAACATCAATATTTTCCATCAGTTTTGTTTCTAGTAGCCTTAACTATAATAATTGATAACCAATTTACAAGCATTTATTAAATACTTACCACTGGGGATCTAAATGCATAAAATGAAATATCCCCACTCACAAGGAGCTTATATTCTAACAAGGAGAGGCAATGACATAATTATGTACCCACTGAATAAATATAAAGAAAATAAGTAGAGAGTAGTATGAAGTAGTTTGAAAGGAAGAGCACTAGTTGTTGAATGGATCAGGAAAACTTTTCTGAAGGTGATGGTATCTGATCTGAAACTTTGAGAATCAGAGGGATTCTTATAAAGCTGAGATGAAGGCAGGAGTAAGGAATAGTAAGAACAAAGACAAGGAGAGAGCACGTGGAGTGTCGTGGGTGAAGAACAGAGAGAAGTCCAGTTTGGCTGGATCAGTGTGGTAGGAGGAGTGAGGCTGGAAATTGCTCAGGATCAGACTGTAAAGGGCTTTAAAAGCTTAGAGGTCACAAAGGGCTGTTAGTAAAAGATACAATAGCTGAGTCAGTGAAGGATAATGCCATGGTTATGAAGCTGAGAAACTAGAAGCACTGAAGTGACTTCGACAGAACTACAGAGATGGGTTTTGGGGAAAAGATGAGTTAGGTTTTGAACATGGTAAGTTTGAAATGAAATCTGAAATATTTAATAGGCAATTGCTATTGCAAGACAAGTTCAGTAAAGAGACTGGTGCTGGTTACACGGATGGGAATCATCTGCAAACCAATGACAGTTGATGAGATTGCCTAGAGTCAGTGTAAAGAGAAGAAAAGAGACTGAGAAAAGCATCAGATTCCACAACTGAAAGATAAGTGATTGAAGAGAACAGTTTCTTTTAAGGGCTGAGGTTGGAAGACATATTGCAAAGGGCTGAGGAGAGAAGAAAGGAAAGCATCAACAACTTTAATTTAAATAACTGTTCATCTAAATTCAATAAAAATTTCAACCTCACCTTTTGGGTTCTCTGCTTATAATCACCCAACACCATCAATATGAAGCCAGGCCTCTAAGCTCCAACTCTTTCATGTACAATTCAACCTTATGTTGATTTTTAAAATTTCCCTACTGGGTGGGCAAGACCTTGATAACTGAAATACTCTAAGAATAGTCTCTACCTATGAATGTTGATTCAAGAATCATTGACAGCATCAATCAAAAAGCATTTATTAAGCAACAAATCTGTCAGTCACTGAGGAGACAAAGACAAAAATGAAATAGGTCTGATACTCAAGAAAATTATACTCTTTAGAGGAGAGGGTACAACAAATACACATGGGACAGGCAGGTGTCACAGTAGATAGAGCATTAAGTTTGACGTCCTGAAGACCTGAGTTCAAATCCAACTTGAGACACTAGTTGTGTCATTCTGGGCAAATCACTTAACTTCTGTTTGCCTCAGTTTCCTTATCTGTAAAATAAAGGTAAACAACATTGCCTACCGCCCAGGGTTGTTGTAAGGATCAAATGAAAGAACATTTGTAAAGCACTTAGCATAGTAGACCCTGGCACATTACTAGGCACTATATTTAACTATTACTAATTTTTTATAAAAAGTAAATACAAAATAAGTAGAAAGTGAGGGGATTAGAGAATGGGACTAGCTGCGCAAGAGATAAGAAAGTTCTCATGCAAAATGTAGCACTTTGGATAGGCTTTGAAGCAATTTTAGTGCTTTTTTTCCCCTCAAGATCAGATAGAACAAAAGGGTATGAAGCCTCATCTAAAGTACAGGAACCAGTATATGGATAAAGTTATCTTGAATAGGTATTACTGGGAAGCATACGACTTTTGGATTACACGACCAACAAGACATTTTCTCTGATCTTCAAAACCTCTTGAGCCTCTATAAAACAGGAATTATGCACAAGAGATGGAGCAATTTCAACTGTCTACATAGTCTAAAGCTGTGAAATACCCAGCATGGGAAGAAAGCATTGCGGTCCAGATCCAGAATTATAGTACTACTTACCCCATAGGAAGGAGCTGAAAAGTGAATGATAAATAACTATAAAGGAGAAAAAAAGAGTAAAAATTATCAAAAGATCTAGGAGGAAGAAAATTTACTAAGCTTGAGCAGATACAAAGCAACAGGGAAGAATTAATATCAGAAAGAAACAAAGCTATCAGATCAACTAAAAGGGTCCAGACAGCAATAAATAAATCCTGCAAAAAATGGAAAGTGAATCAGCACCTGGGGAGGCAGAGGACCTGGTGAATTCCAAAGAGGACACAGATCACCACAGGGTGATTTTGAATAGTTTTGGAGAAAAATAAGAATTGTGAAAATGGAATTTGTGGCCCACAAAGCAGATAATTGGCAGAATAAAAAAACATGAATCCATTATGGCATTGCTCACCAAGGAAACAAATGAGAGAACAATTGATTGGGAATGCAAACACACAAAAGTGAAGCATAAAATGGAAGAGCAGCAAATAATATTAACATTAAAAGAAAACATGATCTCTCTACAAGCAAAATATACTGATGTCAAAGACAGGATGTATACAGACAACTTAAAAATCATAAGGCTCCCAGAGGAACATAAATCAAAAAATGTCAACACCATAAGGCAAGATATAATATGAGAAATCTGCACATAACTTCTGAACACAGAGAACAAAGATCAAAAGAATCCACAGACTGCCTTCAGGAAAACAAATCCTTTTTTGCAAATTCCTAGATAAACTATAGTTAAATTATTTGCTTCTCAAAAACCCAGACAACAGAAACATAAACAGAACATAAGTTAAATAAAAACAGCAACCAAATATAAAAACAACAGAAAACCATTAAGAGATTTCTTTCTAAATGCACAGGGGACAAGAGTAAAAGTAGAAGACAAAAAGAAGTGATGGTGGAAAAAATATCATGAACTAAACATTACAATGCTCTGCCTACAGGTGAATCAATGTGAAAAGCACATAAACAAAGGAAAGGGAGGAAGATGACAGAGGAAGATGTGATGTAGCCTAAACAATTCAAAGGCTAATACTGAGGAGAAAAATAACTACTGTAGTCTCTCAGGAAAAAGAGAGTCTACAGGAGAATGAGTGATTGTGCAAAGGGAGAGATTGAGAAAGGGGGAAAGAAACAGGGTCTTGGTTCAGTGATGGAAGGGGACACCACTGATGAATTGTCCTATGAGAGAAGAGAAATGTAATACAAAGGAAGATGGAGACCTTACATTGGGTAATTGGGTATGATCTGCAGGGATTTGATGTCTAAAGAGAACATTCCCTTGTCTCAAGAGAAAAGGAATCTAAGATCCTAGGAGCAACTGACACTGGAGGAGTGAAAGGACATGGACCCAGAAAGCAGATTTTAAGGCAAATGGGGGAAAAAAAATACCAAGAGGAGGCAGCAAAGTTCAATAATGAACTGCATTACTTGGGACATAGGAAAATTCCCACCATAGGACAAAATTCTCTCTATCTCCTGCAAGAATTGGTAACCCAGAAGCTGTTTAGAAGAAGGAAACTAAAAATAGGTAAGACAGAAACTTCAATTCAGTGAGGAATACAGACACTGAAGAACAGAAGTCTAGAGTAGATAGGAAAGGAAGAAATATAACAAAGAGAATGAAGAAAAGAAATTCTTTTTTTAGAAAAAGGCATAGAAAATGAAATTTCTAAAACTAATAAACTAGTTGAAAGGGAGGAGAGGAAGGGAGACAAGACTACTTGACTCAGAGTAAAAATAAAGAAGGAAAGAAAAAATTAGAAAAAAGCAAGGGGAAAAAAGGAATTAACAAGTTAAACAAAACTAGGAAAAAAGATAACAAATAAGAAGGAGAACAGGCTTGAGGAAAGCCAGTAAAACAGGGTTACCTTAAAATAGATTAAGCTAAAATAACACAGTGTTGTGTTTATAAAGGGAAAGAGAAGCTTAGAGATAGGTATAATTCTGTTCTAAGAAGTATAGATTGATATATAATTTATATAGTCTATAAAAATTATCTATTACATACAATGGCAATACTGTAATTCCTGAGCTGTCAAATTATCAGATTTATCAACACTGGTATTCATCATTGGAAAAAGCCTAAAAAAGGAGCATTTTCTGCTCCAAAGGTAGAAAAACCAAAGCAGCTATTTTTCTATTAGGGCAATGGTTGAATAACCTGTAAAATATAAATATAATGGGATGTTATTATACAATAAGAAATTACAAATATGAGGAAATAAGAGAAACATGGGAAAATTTTACGAATTCATACAGATCAAAATAAATAGAACCAAAAAAAAAAATATGCACAATGACTATAATAATGTAAATGAAAAGAATGCCAATGCTGAGCAACTGAAAAAAGCAATCAAAGTGCTAGAGAACAGATAAATAAAATATACTTCCCACCCTTCTGCTCAAAGGTGAGTGATTACTAAGCTAGAACATATAAACTGACAGACAGTGTCTGTGTCTGGGTGTCGTTGCTTAACTGTATTCTTTGTTATAAGGGAAGGTCAAATTTGGAGCAATGAGGTAAAAAGGAGGTATGTCCAAACATGACCATATATGTTAAAAAAAGCTGATCAATATAAATACTGAGAACGCCACATGGACAAGGATAAATGTTTTCATGTTTTCCAAAGAGCTTGGCTCTCACACAAAGTAAACATTTGGTATAAACATAAAGGTATAACTCCCTATAAATCCAAAAGGTAATCAATACAAAGTTTCATTTATAAAGGAATAAAACTGTATTTTAGGAGACCTTACCAGTGATGGTATTGTAGTGGTAGGAGGCATGAGTAAATGCCTGAAGAAGATAAGCTTTATTCTTGAAATTGTAGTTAATTTTCTTTTCAAAATTTTCAAAGCCTGATATAAGGTGGTTCAGTGTTTTTTCAGCATCTGGATGATCAAACATGCACCTTGGTGGAATCTTCAAACAGCCATATTCTAAGTCTTTATATAAAGAAGACTGTAAATTGGCTACAGAGATAGAAGCACAGTTCACCGAAAGGTTCTTTTGTTGACTGCTGAAATTATCCTTGCTGGGGTACAATGTGTTCTCCCAATCACTCCTTTTAATTACTGGGAGCACCTTCAGCCCCAAAGAACAGAGGAAAAGTTGAGCAGCTCTCTCACCACAGCTGGTTAAATAGCAACCCAGCAGAGCTTCCACACAGTCTGCAATGCTTTTATCAGCAATACACTGCTCTGTATGCAAGTCATAAGAAATCGACTGTTTCCCTGTGTCAATGCCACAATTTTCTTCTGAAGGATTCCAGAACCCTACTACAAAATCATCCTCTTCAACAGCTTTGCTAGGATCCAAATAGCACATTGCATCCCAAGAGCTATAATCAAAATCATCAATATCGGATGAAAACGGCATATTACCTAGAGATGATTTTTTGGGCATTTTCCATTCATAATTTGAATCATTGGTTGAAAATGGAGAAAGGGAAATTTTCTTCACAAAAGCCCCTGATCCCATTAACATATTATCTATAAACTTAATATGTTCCTGATCATACTCCAAGAAATCATCTTCGTAATCCACTTCCTCCTTTGGAACCCTCCACATCAGGTCTTCATCTTCCTCCTCATCATAATCTTCATCCAGCTTACCATTTGCCAGCATGTTGTCTTTTGTCTGAAAGGAGAAAAAGAGAGCAGAATGAAGGAGAAGTATAAATGCCACGTTAAAAAGCAACTTGATATTCAATAAAAGCAGGGGGTTATGGATAATTTCAAATGACAACTTCAAATACTAAAAGTCAACTTAAAAATCAGCCATTTGTTTTCAATTAACATAAAATAAGTTACTTAATCACATAAACAAAGACATGTTCATTTTACTGTTTATTTTCAAGTTACACAGTGACCTTTACCACTAAAAACTAAGATTTTGTACAAGAGTATGAATTTGTAATGTTCATCATGCAAAACTTAATCTGAGCTTTCTAACTTTTACAGAATAAATAAAAAAGAATACTTTCACATAGGGTGTACTTACACCCTTATATAAAAGGTCCCTAATACTCTTTAAAATATGGCAGTGGAATTAAAACAAGGGTTTGCCCCGTCAGTAAAGTTAAATTGTTGATGTAACAAAATGGTTTGATCTCCATATACATCAAGAAAAGTTATACCCACTAAAGGAGAAAAGATGACAAAATTTCACAAAAAATGTAAAGCTAGTATTTCATTGAAGTTTCTGGCAATGTTTACACATGTGGATAAAAACACATATGAAAGTAAAATTTCTTTTCTTTAAAAGGAAAAATACAGTAATTAACGCATTTTCAGAGTAGGCACTAAATAAATCTTTACTGTATTTCATCTGTATCTGTTAAAAATCTTTAACATTTTTAAATAATAAATAACATTTATTATTAGGATCCCATAATTTATCATTTTAACTAAGTAAAATCAGTGAGAAATTTAGATAGACAAACAGAACAATCTACTTTGTCAGGAAACTTGTGCTAAATCCAATTTCTCTGGCCAAAGCTTATTTGGGAGATGCTAAGATTCAATAGTGATGTACTTTTATTGAAATGCTAGATATATGCCAAACAGCAGCTTCCTTTACTAACAGTGACAATCTTTAAAAATGATTTTAAGTTTTGTTTTCAAGAATTTCATAAATTTAAAATATTAGATTATTGAGGAATTCTACTACATTTCTTTGAAGAAAGTGGTTAACAAACTCAAATATTTGCAACCACATATATTTAAATTTCAATTATTACTATAAGTTTGTAAAGTATAGAACAGAGAATGGTGTCAAATTGTGGCTATAATGATAACTTTCCAAGAACTGTAACATCACTTCTAATTTAAATAAAAAGAAATGGCTACAGCAGCCCTCCTCCTTGCCACAAAGTTATGACCAATGGAAACTAGCTTTAGGATGATATAAAAATTAAATATTTCATGCTGCAAATTGCTGTTTTCCAAGTCATAATTTCTACATCAAATATAAGATTAGAAATAAACCTGATGAATAAGCCAGTCTTTGACCCTCATAATAAACAATGTTGAAAGAACTAGCAAACAAAACAATTAGTTTTGATAATTTTAATTAAAAACCAGCTGCATAACAATTATTAAATTTTCAATATGAGCATTTATACCTTGAAAATGGGCAAATTCTATAAATTAGGGATTTACTTATTTTGTTGATTATTTCTAGACTTGACAAAGTGACAGAGAAAATGCTAATGCAGATTAAACTTAAAAGCATGACATAGCTTTTAGGAGACCTGGTTATTAAAACATTTACCAGCACACCCCTGGTTCCAGTTGAACTAAAGTTGTTTGGGGTTTTTTTTATGTGTACGAATATATACATATAAACATATATATTTATATTAATGTATGTACACATACACACATATATATGTATGTACGGGTGTATATATTCCATGTATATATCAAGTATTTCCCAGTAGATCTTTGAGGGCAAGAGCAGTACAAGGGGGGAAAAAATTAGTGCTCTGCAAACAACAGAAAGTCAATAAAAATATGTCATCCAATTCATTTCAATAACTCTTTAAAATGTAGCTAGTGTGTTCAGAGCACTGCACTAGGCTATGAAAGCTCTCCTCTAGTTTGAATAAGGCATGGTCCCTGTTGTCATGTAATACATGTAACTGTAAGTTATATAAATCAAATCTGATGAAAAAGATAAAATTTTTTAAAAGTTTTCATATTTTTTCAATGAAAATTTGTGTGTGTGTGTTCATCCTTCGTTGCTAAAGAAGACCATGCCATCAGAGAAATAATGACATGACTTGCACTTGACTTTGTTTTAAGTGATGGAAGGCTGTGCAGGTCACCAGCCTCACTTCTCCTCCAGAGTCATCTGAATCCAATGACCAGATACTCATCAGGATGACTGGAGATGACCCAGGATGAGGAAACTGGGGTTAACTGACTTGCCCAAGATCACAGAGTTAGTCTGAGGTGACATTTGAACTCAGGTCCTCCTGACTCCTGCACTGGTGCTCTATCCATGGCACCACCTAGCTGCCCCCAAGGAAAGCTTAAATACTATGTAAATATTCAACTCAGATATCCTATCTAAATGACTCCAATGTTCTTTTGAAATGCTTATTACATAGCATTAAAATAGGAATTGTATACTAAATTCTTCAAATAAATAGATTTCTTGTATTATTTCCAGCATAACAAAAAGTGGATGTAGAAATGTCAATGATTAAAACCAAGCATGAAGAACAGTGAGAAGCTGTGGAGTTTCACTCTATTAGCCAAAAGGCCAAATGAGGGAGGGAAGAAAAGTAAGAAAAGACACACAAAGTGGGAGACAGTATGGTTAAACCCAAGATGGCACCTCGTATTGCACTGTTCAAAATATAAAATTAAAAGTGACTTAACACTGGTTATCCCTATATCAAAATAATGCAGTAACTTTATTCAATATAGAACTTTACAAAGCATAATAACTTGTCTGTGTTTTTATGACAAAGCTAATAACATTTTGCTAAAGATTATCCAATTAATACCATTTTTGAATATTCTTTCAAATTCTAATTAAATTTTAAGGGCAAATTTTGAATTTCTCCATGCAAATTAATTTTATTTTCCCTCCATTATTTTCTTTATGTGGTTGCATTTGATCTGCCTTCTAGGTAACTCAATTTTTTAATTTTTTGCTTGTATTCTATGACCTAGAATTTCAGCACCATATAAAATGCTTTAGTAACAAGTACCTGAATACCATATTAAACCTCTGTTCCTCAAGTAAAAAGGAAATTTAATATTTTAATAAATTTATTTCAGTTTATTTAATGGGCTTGGACCTGTGATTTCATTGATAGAAAAAACTCCCAAATGTTGTCCAATCCAAAAATCTTACAGAAGGTTAAGCGACTTCCCAAGTATGTCAAATGCCTACACCTGAATCAGTTTTTGCTCCATCTGAGGACAACTCTCCATCCACTCACTACACTTTTCAGAGAAGCAATTATGCCATTTGTATAGCTAGACTACAAAAAGTCATTCATGGAATGCATTATTTACAGGCATAGTTGTCTATGAAACTGTAACAGGAGCTAATGGAGGAAAATGAAAAATCAATCAGTAAAAATAATAAGTAAAGGTATATATATATAAATTAGTATTTTGTTAGCAATGCAATATAAATCTGTGAGACATGAATTTATCCAAAAGAAAAATACTGATAATTCAGCAAGCTCTTTTAATCAATATTTAGTGTTATAAACTACAGTAACCCTGCTAAGTGCCCTCTGGTGGCCTGGAAGTTAAGACTAAACATTACAGATACATTTCTCACTAAGACTGAAATTTTATTTTCTAACAAACCTACAACCTCCTTATACTGAATTTTTGCTTGTTTGACTTTTTATTAAAGTTCACAAGATGAAGAAATGAACTATTAAAAAAAAGATGGGAAAATATATTTATTAGTACTATGGAGGGGAGATTTTTTGTATTAAACAGAAAAATATTAAGGAATGTTAAAGACAATAAGATGTGATGGATATTATATTTTAATTTTTATACAACAAAAACAAAAGAAAAACAAGTAATTTAAGATGGCAAATGTAAGCAACAAAGAAATATAGATAGAAAGACCTTTAGGAAATAATGCAAAATGGAAAAAAAAAAACAAACAGAATCACAGTAAGAGAATACAAACTATGACTACCTAAGAGGAAAAGTGGACGGAAGTAAAGAAACATAAAAGCAGGAATGATTAAAAAGTTATGTATGACCCTTTAAGGAATGAAATTCATTCACTGGCTGCACTGATGTTTTAATATCAAATTTACCATAACCACTTAATTTTTAAAAGTTTACAAGATGAAAAACATTTTAAACTTGAAAACTAAGTTTCTAGTGGAGATCAGTAAGTAATTTCTGAATTCTGCTGGCAAAAATTATCTGGCTAAAAATGGTATTTATTTTACACACAGTACAGAAACTCATGGTTAGAGATCACAAACCATTTTTCATTCTGTTTTTAACAGTTAAGATTGTATATTAAACCAAAGAACCACTTTGAGAAAAATGGAATGGTTTTTTTTCTCCCATTTCTTTTTAAAAAGCCATTTGCCACTGAAGAAAGGTACTCTCTAAAAGAGAATCATGGACCAAAGAGGGAAAGTTCCTGGCTTCAGTGAAAACAATTACTTTCAAGTAGTGAGTAATGGACTGAAAATTACTGCAGTTCTACCAGCAAAGGAGAAATGCATAGAAATAATTGAATAATAAAAGAGCATGCAGAAAGTCTCCAAGGAAACTCATTTCTATTGGGCTCCTAAAAACTAGTTCTAGTGTTGCCTCAGTGTTATCACTGGACTGGATTCAAATGGTTATTTTCATTTAAAATGTAACTAAGAACTTAGTTCTCAGCAAATTTTGAAAATATTTATGGACATTTTGTCCACAGGGATTAGTCAATTAGTCAATCAAGTTTTCATTTACACTTTTTTAAGAAAAAGCTTTATTCAATAGCCCCTAAATCTTTATATGTTACTGGGGTACTGGAAAATGTTAGTAACACACAGAAATACACAGCCAGCTATATAAAAATCAAATTATAATTCATTTATACAACAAAGAGGTTAATAAAAACTTACCATTTCATCTTTCTCCCATTTATCTGTGTTACTTTTGTCTTGATTTACTATGTAACCAGGAGGAAGCCAATTTACAGGGGGATCAAAAATTGACACTACCATACGACTGGGCAGACCTTTCTTTTTCCCAAGGCGATAGAGATTACAGTTGCTGACCTTCAACAGAAATGTTCATAAAACACCAATACTCAGAAAAGTACGACAGACCTCAAATAAGGTAAAACTGTTCTTTACTTTTTTTTTTCAGCTTTTACTTTTTTCCAAATTCAGATCAAGAATTGTCTATTAAAAACATCATATTTTCTCTCATATTAACTTCTTCCATCTACATATTTCTCCATACCACCACTAATTTTTATTTATGCATTTTAAAAAATGAAATTATTCCCCAATATGTATCCTCTTCCCAACTCTCCACTGTAAGAAAATCCAATCAATAAAGAAATCTGGTTAGAAAGTATATACATCATTTCATATTGATAGGGTCCTGCATGTCTAAGAAAAGGAGGGAGGAATTATTTCCTGCTCTTTTCTTGGGGACAAAGATCAGTCAATGCAACTAATCTGAAGCAGCTTTTTCGTTTTTCATTAATACTATAGTCAATTCCATACTATATTTGGAGTTTAATCTTCCTTTTGCATCAGTTCATATCAGTTTTCCCAAATTTTTCTGAATTCTTCATATTCATCATTTCTTTGTAATATTATCATATTCCATTAAATTGCTATACTTTAAATTAGTTTTCCATTCCTCAATTAATAATACTCAATTCCAGTATTTTCCTACTACAAAGAGCATTGCTATGCAAATCTGGCTATATTATGGGCCTTTTACTTTTGTAACTTACTTTCTAAAGATAGACTGCAGGGGAAGTAAATTGGAGGGACAAAAAGTATGAACAGTTTAGTAATTTTTCTTCCATAATTCCAAATTGTTTTTTCAAAATAGCTGGTAACAGCTTCGACAATGTACCTGTTTACCCCTATGCCTACTGAACTTTAACTATCTTTTATCGTCTTTGGTACCTCAGAAGCTGAAGTGAACATTAGAATTGTTTTAACTTGCACTATTAGGAGCAATAATTTATAAAATTCTTTTATACGGTTGTTGTTAGTTTTCAAACTTTTGAAAACTTTTTTACTCATATCCTTTGGTCACCTATCTTTTGGAGAATAACTCAAACTTTTATCTCAGATGTTGGGTTTTACTCAAATGTATTTGAAGCAAAGACCTTCTTCCCCCATTTAGGTTTTGTTCCTTATCTTAGAAGCACTGATTTTACTTATGCAAATGCTTTTAAATATGACATAACTGAAACTATTTTGTCTTTTATGATCACCCCCTAGATCTTCGCTGGTTAAGCAATCTCTTATAGCAATTTGGAATAGTGTAGTTAAGAGTGACTAAAACAAAACATTCATTTGACTCAAAGATTCCACTAGTAGGCATATACGCCAAGGAGGCAGATAACAAAAAGAAAGCCCTATGTACACCAAAGTACTTAGTGTGTGTGTGCATGTGTGTGTGGTAGCAAAGAACTGGAAACAAATGGATACCTATCTGCTGGGGAATGGATAAACAAACTGTGGTACGTAAAAAAATAATAAAATATTACTGTGGTATAATAAATAATGAATACTGAGAAGTATGGAAAGACTTATACGAACAAATGCAAAATGAAGACAGTAAAACACATACAATGACTATAATATAAATGTAAATAATAACAAAACAATTTCAACTAAATTCCATTAAATTATAATAACTAAAGTTTGGCCCCAAAAAAGACGTATGACAACACATCGCCCCCAATGTATTTGCCAAGATGGGAGACAAAGGGTGAGGAACATTTTGTATGTTAATAGATTGATAATGCTGACTAGTTTTGCTAAACTTCTTCCCTTCTTCATTTTTAAAAGTTTTCTATTAAAAGGGAAAATCTCTGAATGAGAATTGGGGGTGGGGGGAAAAGGTACGTTGGCAAATAAAGGTGACATAAAAAAATTATCAATAAACATTTTAAAAATTCTTTCCCTAACTTATATGATCTGATGTTGAGCGAAAGGAGCAGAACCAGGAGAACTTTGTGCACCGCAACGACCACAGTGTGCGAGAGTTTTTTCTGGTAGACTTGGAACTCTGTAATAACACAAGAACTTACTGAAAAAAAAAAAATCCCAATGATGATTTTCTAAGGCAAAAGGCCTTCCACACTCAGAGAAAGAAATATGGAAGTCATTCGCAGAATGTAGCAGATCACGTTTTTGTGTGTGTGGGTTTTAGTGTATTATGTTTTGATTTGTTATATGATTTCTTCCATTTATCTTAGTACGACTACATAGTATGACTATAGTGAAAATGTGCTCAATAGGAAAGTATATGTAGAACCTATACAGAATTGTACGCTGTCATGGGGAGAGAGGGGTGTAGAGGGGGGAAGGTTTGGGGGGTATAAAATCTTAATTTTAAGGAAGTGATTGTAGAACATTTAAAAATAAATTAATTAATTAAAAAAAAAATTCTTTCCCTAGCCACAGATTTTCAAGGTACTACGGTTACCTCTTTCCATTCTTGTCTTTTAAAAATGTACGGAACATATGGAATTATTCTTTTATAACTTAGGTTTTGTACACACTTAGAACTTATGGTGGTTTATGGAATATGCTGGTCTACATCTGTTTTCTGCCAAAACACTTTAAAGTTCTCTCATACATTCTTGTCAAATAGCCTGTCTTCTTACTGGATTGTGTTTAATCATTTGAGAGTTTTGCTGCTTAAGGTCCACAGGTTTATTTTTCTACTGTTTAACTGTTAGCAGACAGACCTGATGATTATAATATGGTTTATTACTATAATATATAACTTGCAATCAAATAATGCTATGCTCTTCATTTCTTCTTTCACTATTTCTCCTGAGTTTCTTAATTTTTTTCTTACTCCAAATGAATTTTTTAAATGTTAAGTTCTATAGGTAACTCCTTGATTTAATTCAGATAGCACTAAATCTGTAAATTAATTTAGTCAGCACTGTAATATTATATAGGCTCAATCCAACAATGAACAGTGACCATATCTCTAACTCTTTAATTCTTCTTTTTCTACAAAGAATATTCTATAGTGATATTTATCTAAGTCCAGTGTGCCTGGTAGATTAATTTCCAGATATTTTATGCATTTTGTGTTCACTTTGAATGCAATTTCTCTTCTTTTCCTTCTATTTTTCATTAATATTGGATGGATATTTAATGCATTAACAGAACTTCCTTCCCTACAAGCTTTCATTGATGTCTCACTGTGACACAGAAGTGTTCTTAGAAGCTATTTCAGGGGAACACAAATCTGACAGCTACTACCAGGCTAAAATGGCTTCAAAGTACAGCTCAGTCAAAAACTCTGTCTGTTGTACAAGGACCAGATTAGTGAATTTAGAAAAACTCTTCACCAGAATGACCATAAAGTGACAAGTTTTTCCAGTCACAACACTCTAAAAACGAGCTACTAATTACAGAGGGGCTGTAATCTATTGACAGAAGTACTCCACTCTTATGAAACTACAAATCTTTGAAGTACTGAAGTAATATATTTTACCTGTACTTTTTTCTTGCATTATCCTTTAAAGTAGTAGCAAAACACTAACAAATCTTCTAGTGATTTTCAGTATTCACTAAGCACACAACTTGAACAGAAAATGGAAAATATTACAACATACAACTAACATTCTATGTACTTTAACCTGTTAGTATATGAATACTAAACTGAAAAGTAACTATTTTTCTACTTTTTCAGAACATGGAAAAATTAACAATATGCTTATACAAGGACACTAGATTTTAAGAGTAAACTTTCCACACTCACAACTTAATGCTTTTGATGATCAAACTAGCAATTATTTAAAATAAATCCATAATAGAAGTCAGTAATGTCATAATATACCCAATTATACATACAATGGAGTATGACAAATTCTTTACATAGAATGAAATTTAGTATTAAACAGTTAAAACTGAAGTTTCTTTAAAATTCAACCATAGATATAATATAGCTAACACCACATAAGGTGGGCAAACTTAAATGAGTTTCAACATTGAGATCAATGATATCATGGATCCATTTTAAATTTCTGTGCATTTTTTAGCACAGCTCAAGTATTACTCTTTAATCTTACAAAGCATATAAAAAGTCTGCCTTCCAATTCCATAAAGAGAAAAAGGTAATATAGAAGAAAACTAACTTATTTATATTCATACGATAATTTTAATCCTCTTTGTTCTTACAATCTCTAAATTCTCCCTTGGCTTGTTAACACAGTTACCTAAGAAGTCTGTATCCAGAATTGATGTACTTATTATCTGCAAGGAAATTGATGATTTCCTTGAAATAGTATTCCAAAAATGACTTGAGCTTTACTTCACCATATTCTACCCGCCTGGAACAAATCTTTTTCCTTTCTTGCTAAATCCTACTTACTCTTCGAGAATTATATCAAAGGTCATCTCCTTTGTAAAATCTTTCCTGATCACTCTCAGAAATTCTCTCCATCCTCTGAATTATAATAGTAATTATCATCTGTATAATTCACTTGATAATTAGGAATATACAGCTTTATGACACTGCTTATTCTGCAAATTAGTACCACTGCTTAAATATTTTACTGAAATTTAACTTCTCCCCTATTCATACTACATCTCCTAAATAAGACTGCACACTCCCAAGGACAAGGAAGGGTGTGCTCCATTTCATATTCACACTCTACCTCCCTTCCCCTCAGGGCCTAGAATAGAGCTGTGTATATGTTTAGTCAACAATCAAAAAGCTTCTTTTGATGCTTCATTTGAATTCAAGCAGTGACTAAAGCAGTGTCCCTAAGAAAATCAGAAGAAATTCAAAGAAACTTCTAAATTTCAAGGCTGAAAGAGAAGCTTCAAGTCAAGAGGTGTGCGGTTACTGCTTAGATTTTTGCTGGCCACTGAAGGGAGGAGGGAAATGCATACTGGAGCAAAGTGATCTTCAGTAGATACTGCTAAGCGCACAAAACAGTTAAATGGTACTTCCAAAAATGGTAATACATTTGGCAACACTAAATGAAACCGATACTATGCAAAAAGTGGAGTCTGATAATTATTTCTGAGGAAGTTTTGAAAGTTTAAAGTATGTTACTGCTTACCTTTTTACTTCTCATGTAAGAAAGGCGGCCCTCATGAGCATCAGGGTAAGTGCAAAACAGATACGTGGTGATTGCATGCTTTAAAAAGGAGTCACCAAGCATTTCAAGTCGCTCTAAATTAAATCCATCACTAGCATTAGAAAGGGTCAGAGCCTGAAGAATGAGTCCAGGATTTGGGCCAAGGGTTTTCGAGGAGTACCCACTGGAAGGGCTCTGTTCAGAATCAATTCTCCCTTTTGAAGTAATACAAGTTTCTGAAGTACTGGTGGTCACTGTCACTGCCTTTGTGGGGCATCCATCTGAGGTAGATTTGTTAGCATTTCCATCAAGGTATTTATTACTCAGCAGAGTACATTCATTGTTGGGTTTGGGCTGGTTCTCACTATTGTATAAATTCTGAATGGGATATGAGGTAGTTGGTTGTACAGGTATTTCCTGCCTGTAGTAATTGAGCTGATTTCCTTGGCAAAAGTCTCTATTGACTAAATCATAATTGCCATTGGCAAGATTTTTACTGTACGAAATACCATTAATTGCTGTGAGCTCTGTGGAAACTTCAATTTGGATCTTACTGGGTGACTCATTAAATAATGATCTGCAGGTCACAGACATCTGGTCATGATTTTCTAGAGAGGAGGTTCTATTAGTGCCTTGATGTGCAGCATTTTCAGGGACTACAATTGTGCTGTGCTTACAGTAATTTTCATTTTCAGCTAAAGAGGAGTTAGGAATTGAGATGAAAGATTTACTGTCAATAGATTTTTTCCATCCAAAGTCCAAGTTAGGATATCTGTAAAGATAATACGATTGTTGAAAAGCTGTTATTCCAAAACATTAAATGCAAAAGATAACTGAAACACGCAAACATAAACTTGGACACTTTCTCTGCGCTTCAAAGAGAAACTTTCTTCTTACCCAGCCAGGCCTCACTGTAAGAAGCCAACTTGCTATAACTTACAAGGGATTGAATCTAGTGCAAATGGTGATGGCTAAAACATCGTAGAAAGAAGACTCACTGGTCTTGGAAGTCAGGAGGGCTGAACCTGCATCATGGATCTGATTTATTAGTTATTTAGCCTTGGGGAAAACTGGCCAAACTCCCAAAGCTTTACATTGTTATGAAGTAAGCTAACCCTGTGAATCTTAATACACTACATAAATATGAGCTTTTATTACTTTGATATTTACACTAAAATTATTTCAGGTCCTTCTAATTATTTTTGGTTCATCTTTATGCACTGAAAAATAAATACATTGGGCTTTTCCTCGATTGCAGCTAAAGTTAAGAGGGAACAGGGTAGCAAAAGGATGTAAGAGGAAAGAACTAAAGATTATGATATGGATTTTTTTTAAATGAAAGAAACCTTTGGAATGTCTAGAAATTAACGCCAGGTTTTCATTTCAGAATCTCCTACAGAATCTTTCCATCAATGATCAATAGTTAAATCTTCATGGGACTTTATGTTCCTTTATATAATGAAAAAAAAGGATTTAAGTTACAAGCAAGGAATCTCTTCCAAATAATGAAATATGCTAATTTAAAAAAAATTTTCAGAACAACTTATTAAAGGTATAACAATATGAAGGTAGAAACCTCACTTATTCAATTCCTTTATAACTAGAATTTCAAACTAAGGAAGTAAAATTTTTTAAAATAATGCAAAGAATTTACCTGAAGTCAGCAGGGAGTGATTTGGCCCCTACACCAGCGTCAATGGCTGTTTGGGCTCTTAGCTCCTCTGCTGTCAAAAGGCAGTGCAGGCGATAAAGTATGCTAGGGAGACAAACTGCTTTTCTCCACAATGATGCAGGAATTGGATGAATTGCACAGAGCTCAGGAACCAATATCTTTGAACAGGGGGAAAAGTATTAATCGAGTAATTTCTATTGACTTTAACAAGTAATCACTTTGATAATATAAAAAAATATATCTAATCATATAAATATCTAATCATATAATCATATAATAAAAAATATATATAATCATATAATATTGATGTAAAAGCAGTACCTGTTTATTTTGCAGACTTTCCCACTTGGCTTTCCTTTTTTCAGCACTACTTAGTGGAAGGGCTTTCCCCTTCTGATTCAAATGGCGAGGAGTCAATAGATTAAGTCTAAAATTAAGAAATAAGACTTCTTTTACTATACCAAATAGTAAAAACCAACACAAATTTTAGTTGACAAAAAAATAAACATATACATTAGTATCTCTAAAAATAAAGTCATTTGTGTAAATTGACTTTCATACATAGGTTTGGAGTGGAAGGGACCTAAGAAACCACTAGTCCAACCCTCTCATTTTACAAGGTCACAAAGGTAGTGATAAGGTAGTATTAGGTGAGATTTAAGCCCAGTTCCTTTACAGAAAGTGGTCCCTGCAGCCTTCCCACATTTCAATGACTTCTTACCTTGAAGATGTATGGTCCACATCCAGCAGTGGCTGGTTTAGATTGGTCAAGTCAAGATTGTACTTTGTTTTATAATATTCTGCAAAAGTTTCATATTCAGGGGATGGGAATTTACTGAGTGGCGTAAGATCAGTATATACATCAGCAACGTAAAATCGATGTGGCTGATCAAAATTCCGATACCTAAACAAAAAAAGTGGGAAGTTGGAGGGGGTGAGGGCAGGGGTAAGACTAATTACTTTTAAGTATGGATTATCACAACTAATAGAAAATTAATTTAAAGGCTTATTAGTTTGAGGGAACACCTCTAAGGATGAAAAATTAGATGACAATTAAGAAAATTATAGATTTCTGATAATGTATCTTATATGGTTCATTTCATAAAGACCCTAAAAACAAGATATACACCCAATTTTAAAAAAATTAAGGACCGAGGCAGCTAGTTGGTACAGTGGCTAGAGGACCAGAGTTTAAATCCAGCTTCAGACACAGATTAGTTGTGTGACCCCAAAGCAAGGCACTTAACCCCAAATGCCTCAAAAAAAAAAATTAAGGACCCGTATTATGTCTTTTACATGCCCGGTTTTTAAAACTTTGGCAATTCACACCTAAATCTTATTCTAAAGCCTCTTTAACTAATCCCATTTATTCCTATACTTTCCAAATTTACATTGTCTTAAAATGTCAGGAATAATAATAATTTTTAAAATTTCCAAATATCCTTATTTTGAGGTAAGTGAATGGAGTAATTATAGAAAAAAGAAACATAGCCTCAAATACATAGACAACTATATATCCTGACTGATTTCTAACTCTCCATTCATTTAACAAACATTAATTAAGTGCCTATTATAGCTATGTAAAACCTTGGGTAAACAATATAAGTAACAGATGGTTCAACTAGAAAAAATTTGTAACAGAATTTCATGGCATTATGGTAAAATTTGGCTAGAATGTAATAATGACATTATTTCAATACTTGGTGAGGACACAAAATATATGATGTTCCACAGCAAGAAAAATTCATTTCTTTAAGCATTTGACTTTTTATCTCCCTTGATTATCATCATGATAAATACTGGTGCTTTGGTAAAAATAAACGTTTACTTGTGCTTTGGTAAGACACATATCCGTGCCTTTTAAGAATATCATTTCTACTTAGCTTCATCAAGGTGAACAGGGTAGCAAATTTCTCAAACTGAAAAACTTACACAGTAAATACTTTGAGTACAACCAATCTATCCAAAAAGGATACAAAAGTACAAGCTGGCTTAGCTTGATTCTGGCTAATCTACAGGACAATGACATTATAACCGCAAGGCATAAAAAAATATTGCAATGTTTTTCGAGTCACAGAAAGATTAAAATATACTCAATATTTTTAGTATTTTAATTCTTTGAAAACTGTAAAGTTGTTTGGTCTACCTAAATTACATGGTATTTGTCATTCCCTGAATGAGCTGTGTAACAGCTATATTTGCCACTCTCTCCTCAAAAAACCCTCCACTCTATCACTGTAATTTACAATTTTTAATGGATTTTTAGGCAAAATTCTTAGAAACTATACTATTTCCATAGTAGGGATCTGAGGATGTGGGTGAACAGATAGAGGGAAGCAAAGAAAACAGAAGTTCTACAGAAAGTAAACATTTAAATTTATCTTCGCTTTCTATATTGAGATCCTTCTGCCATAAAGTAATTGTTTACAAACATAATTAAATAGATT
The DNA here is from genome assembly GCA_028658325.1 of Potorous gilbertii. NCBI lineage: Eukaryota > Metazoa > Chordata > Mammalia > Diprotodontia > Potoroidae > Potorous > Potorous gilbertii. The sequence continues at coordinate 400,800,068 of CM053769.1, forward strand.
AGCGGAAAAAGGGTTCTTGGAAATAAAAATAATCATGTTTCTATATTCATTTTTCAAAAATCAACATACAAATTTCTGTGCTCATAAGTATATTCACTCAAATACACTGAAGCCATTTAAATGAGCAAAGATGAGATACACCTACCTTGGAATGATAACTGCATCCTGGTAATCTTCTAGTTTGAAAATAAAAGGTGATTCTTTTGTATACTGAGTACTGGGAATGCCTGTACGAGCTTCAGATTTTTCAATATCATCCATAAATTTAAAGTCAATGTCCAAAGTGCTGGAGTCATTAACTTAAGAGAAAGGATAAAAAAAAATCTTTACTTTCTCAAAAATTAAAATGGCAAAGACAAGAGATCTGCAATCTGCCACAAATTACCAGATTTGTCTAAGTTATAAATAGAAACATAAATTTTTACATCCTAGATTTAAATTGCTTCAATACTTCAAGGACCTGTGATTTCACTGAGGAAGTCCACTTTTCACCAATGCACACTGTCATTTCTCTATGGCTTGGAAGACAATTTCTAAAAGTTGCTACAGATGAAAAATTCATCATCTCCCTGTTAACCACCTAGCCATGGCCATCTTAGGCTGGTACTCAGACCATAGAAATATTGTCCATCATTGGGTCCATAGTTATCTCTTACAATTAATTATCAAAAAGTGATTTTGTGAAATACTGCATAGGATATTTCAAGTTGGAATTTCTGCTCTATCTTAAGACTGAAGCCTTACCAACATTAAGAGGTAGAACACAGTAGGCTGAATCAGCTTCTGTGGGTTTGAATTCTAGTGCAGGTTTTTCAAGCCGAAGAATATGTGAGAATATGTACTGGTGAAGTCTTGTGATCAGCTCAAGCATTTGTAAGGACAAAGTGAAACCAGATTTCTTCAACTCGATAGATATAGTAACCTCTCCAGAACGTGTGTACACAGGAAAGTGAGGAATCTAAGCACCAACACAAAAAAGCCCCCAGCCAAAAGTTAATGATTGAATTGTGAATATAGAGTTATCACCTATAAACACACAGAAAGTACAGATGTGAAAAACTTAAATAAAAGAGAAATATCACTTTTCAAACACTGAACTTAATTTCGGGTTAATAAAAGATGCCAAATAAATCCCATCTGTTCTCTGGAGAAGAATAAAGGAAGAGGAAGTAGAAGGTAATGTAGAGAAGAGGTAACAAGAAATTGGTACCTGAGGTATAGGTTTGGCTGTCAGTATTCCAAAGCATCTTGTGGTATCTTCTGGAGGATAGAGCTTTCGTCTCCTAAAGTTAAGCTCATCAGGTAAAGGAGTAGTTAATACCATCCCAATTACATATAAGTAACAGGGCTGATCAGGCTTAGGATAACTATTCCTCAAACATTCTGGAATCTATAATTGGAGAGAGAAAAATCAGAATCACTAAGACAAGCCTCACTTAAAATAACCTCACTGACATTAAGTAATTTTTCTCAAATTACTTAAAAGCCACAAAGAAAAAAGCTTAAGAAATAAATACACAGCACAAGGTCTATAATAAGTATTCAATCAATAAACATTTATTAAGCACCTACCATGTGTCAGGCCCTATGCTAAGCACTGAGATTACAAAAAGAAGGAAAATACAGTCCCTGTCCACAAGGAGCTTACAATCTAATTTGTTAAATGTAATGCTGAAACTTGTTTTTTACTGCATAAAATTTATGCATATAGTCTTTTAAGTAACAAGACACAATAAATTCTTTGTTATTAAAAAGTCAAGAAATTAAGTATTCAGAAAATTTGATACTTAGTTTAGATTGGTTTGCCTCAGTGGCCCCTGAATCTAAATCATACATGAAAGAAATCCCCACTATGACAAGTGGTCCTCTACTCTCTGCTGAAGATTTACAAAGAGGAAGAACCTACCAACTCTCCAGAAAGGCCATACTACTCGTGAAGAGTTCTAATTGTTATAAATTTTTTTTGTGGCCTTGGGCCTAAATTTGCTCCTTTCCAACTTTCACCTATTGCTCCTGGTTCTGTCCTCTAGGGTTAAACAGAACAAATCTATGTCTCTTCTCCAGATTGCTCTCCTCAGACACTTCTGAGCATAACAATGTCCGTGTTAAACTTGGCGCCTAGAACTGAACACAATATTCCACAAGGTCTGAGGAAGGCAGGGTACAATGGCACTATCAACAAGAGTACAAACTGACCGAAGTATTGAGACAAATAGTATTACTGAATTTTGAAGGTGAAAATACGTACAGCAAAAGCAAAGCAAAATAAAATCTCAGAGAGTAGGATGCAAATAGATAAGAAAATAGGTAAATTCAAAATTTTAACAAAAATCCTACGAAGTTCTTTAGACCAGTGCTGCTATATCCATCAGATCCCTGTCCCCAAAGACCCCAAAGCAGTCCTCAAAAGAATTACACAGACCAGGTTAAGCACAGTTCATACATGCAACTCAACCCCTGAAACTCTGACTGTAGGACTCCATATCTAGAGCTGGAAGGTAGATTATTTAGTTTAACTCCCTAATTTTATAGTCGAGGAAACAAGGCTCAGGAAGATTAAGACACAAACCCAAGGTCCTATCAGGTAATAAGCATCAAAGGCTCAATCTGCAGCCAGGTCCTCCAACTCGAAAGCCACTTTTACTCAGTATCACTATCAGTATTGCCCTAACTCTTCTTTGCCCTTTCAGTTCCTCTCTATCAAACCCTCTCTTTATATTCCAAAAATACATTTTCCCTTGCCCAGTCCATTGACATCATACATCTGTTTACCATAGCTAAGTCGTAAGTAAAAGATGCTATGGCTACTCCAAAAATCACACCAAAGGAATCTTGAAGATGGTTCCAAGAGCCCCCCTAACAGGACTGATTATATAAAAATGTTTGAGAATTAAAGTCATAAAGTAGGAAGAAACTGGGATGTGGGTCCTACAAGAATGACTAAAAATGCAGGGTAATTCAAGTTCTCTGAATTTCTAATAAAGATATCCTGGGAGGGGCAGAAAATGAAATCATGTACTGAAAGACAGTTACATAGTGAAAACAGATATGCACAATTTATTTAGCAAATGATTTTTTTTTAATCAAGATGGCATACTATTTTTGCAGTTCCTCTCTAATTACACTCAGCTTTAACCCATAATACTGTTGTGGGAGTCACTAGTGTCATTATTCAATTGTTTAATGCCTATCTATTAAGAATAAGAGCAGTTTCAAAATCTCTTACACCAGAGGTGGGGAACCTGTGGCCTCAAGGCCACTTATGGCCCTCTAGGTCTTCAAGTGCAGCCCTCTGACTGAATCCAAACTTCACAGAATAAATCCCCTTATCAAAAGGATTTGTTCTGAAAACCTGGACTCAGTTAAAAGGCTGTACCCAAGGACCTAAAAGGCCATAAGTGGCCTTGAGGCCATAGGTTCCCCACCTCTGTCCTAACACCTATCAGTCCCCAGACTATAGATCACCATTTTCAAGATCCAAGAGACAATTCCATAAAATCTAGATTGTTGCAAAATATATGTTAGTTGTACAGCTTATCTTACTATATGATTTTAAAAATATAAGTACTCATCTGTCTGAAATGACTCAGCAGATACATTTGACATTACTAATACTGTCAAAGCCTATTTACCTAGTACCAAAATAAAGACAGACCTAAAAAAGTTAGAGGTTAATTACTGGTATAAAGCCTCCCACTTGCCCTGGGCAAGTGCACTACCTATAAGTTGAACTCAAAACAAAAGAATTTTTCCCTACCCAATAAATCAACCAAGTACTGATTTATTGTCTACTTAATAGGTACCCAAGAGGAACAGTACTGTAGGAGAAAGAGGACTGACTCTGGAATCAAAAGACTTGCCAAAGTTCAAATCCTGCCTCTGATATTATCTGTATGTGACCTTCTGCAAATCACTAAGCCTCCATGGACTGCAGTTCTCTAACCTGTAAAAGGAAGGGTTTGCATTAGAGGATCTTTGAACTTCATTCCAGCTCTAGATCTGTGCCTATGTACCTAGTCTTTGTGAAAGACACAAAAGCACAAAATAAAATCACTGCCCTCAAAGAATTTGTACTCAAGACACAACAAATACATGTGTAACAGGAATACAAGATAACAATAAAGTGTGTTGTTAAAGTATGTGGTATAGAATACAATGAACATATAGATGTTCAGGAGAAGGAATACAATCAACAAGACAAGTCGACAAGCATTTATTAAGCACTGGCTTGTGGGTCACTGTTCTAAATGTTGGGAACATGCAAAAAAAAAAAAAGAAGAGAGAGAGTTTAAAAAAGTCCCTACTCTCAAGGAGCTCAGAGTCTAACTCAGAGATAAAATGCAAACAACTAGGCATATACAAGTTATACATAGGATAAACTGGATAATCAAAAGAGGGAATGTACTAGCATTAAGGGGTATCAGGAGGAGCTTGTTGCAGAAAGTAGGATTTCAGTTGGGACGTGAAGGAAGCCGGGGAAAGTCAGAAGGCAGAGAAGAAGGAGGAGAGAATTCCAGGCATGGGAGACAGGAAGGAAAAATGCCTGATGCAGGGAGGTAAGAGTGTCTTGTTCTAGGAAGAGACAGGAGGCCAGTGTTACTGGACTGCAGAGTACAAGGAGAAAAGTAAAGTATAAGATGACTGGAAAAGTAGGAGGAGGCCAAATTATGGATAGCTTTGAATGCCAAGAGGATTTAATATCTGATTCTGGATGTAAAAGGGAGTCATTGGAGTTTACTGAAATGAGGGGAGAGGGAAAACAAAGGGAGGAAAGAACCACCCTTTAGGAAGATCATTTTGATAGCTGAGTAGAGGATGGCCTCAGATGGGGAGAGAATAGAGGCAGGGAGGTCAACCAGCAGACATTACTCCCCAGACTCCCCTTCCCCCTAACTGGCTCCTCCCAGAACCTCCACATTTCAAGAAGGTCTGAGGCAACTACGTCTTCATTCCTCTTCAGGCTGCACCACTGACTCATCTCTACAGGACTTCCTCTACCCTCCACTTTCTTTCAACTCCTTTTTATGTACTTATTGTCTTCCAGTGTAAGGGCTGCTGGCTGTCTTTCTGTTTATATTTGTGTTCTCAGAACTTGGCACAGTGTCTGGCACACAATAAGTGCTTAACGAATGCTTACTGACTCGATTTTACTTAATTTCCTGTGTGAAATGTGAAGCTTTACTCCTCTGAATGGTCAAAGACCTCATTAAAGATACCCTGGTTGTACCCCCTGCCGGGAATATATTCTTTTCTAACTACCTCTTGTCATCCTCAGATTTCATCATGGCTCAGTTCAGATCCCACTTGCTTTTAAAATCTTTCCAAGTCCCTGCTAGTTGCCAAAGCTTTTTCTATTCTCAAATTACTTTGTATTTATTTACCTGTTTCTATAGGTGAAAATATAAACTTCTCAAGAAAATATAAACTCCCTGAGGACAGGAACAAATTTTTTCATTTTTATATGTCTATCTCCAGTGTCCAGCATAACAGTGAATGATTAATAAATGTTTGTTGAATTGAATTGCCATATTGTTGGGCCTGGTGCATTATCACATATAAATGGAAACAACTGTACAAGCTGATCATGTACAGGGGGTATCTCTTCCATCTGGGTGGCATAGCTGGGTTGCACAGTGGATAAAGTGCCTGGCCTGGAGTCATAAAGATGCTTCCTGAGTTCAAACAATAATCATCTAGTGATAATTTCTATGAATCATGGGACACCACAATTTCAAACATATTAAAACTATGAATAACCAAAAGAGTATGGGCTGGGTAGACCCTCTGTGTGACTGAGGGAATGCCAAAGATAAGAATAACTTAGGATGAGCAGTTAGGAATAGCTTACCATCCTTAACTATTGCAGAAACTGCTTACACTCGTGTTCTACACTGAAGAAAGAAGAGTAGCTAAACACTAAAGTATTCATTCTCTCATACTCTGTAATCCAGGGACACTGGCTTTTTTACTGTTTCTCAAACAAAATACTCCATCTCCCCATTCTAAGCATTTTCTCTGGCTCTCTCTTCTCATCTCTCCCTTCTGGATTCCTTCAAATCTCAGCTCAAATTCTAGCTTGTAAAAGAATACCCTTTTGATCTCCTCAAATGTTATTGCCTTATCTCTATTGATTATCTCCAATTTAAGCTGTATATAATTTGTTTGTACATAATCGTTTGCCTATTGTCTCCCTCATTAGACTATGAGCTATGTGGGGGCAAGGAGTTTTGCTTTTCGGGGTTTTTTTGTATCTCTAGCATTTAGCACTGTGCCTGGCACATAACAGATGCTTAATAAATGTTTATTGTGTGAATAACTTTATATACATCATGTTATCTTATGTGGTCCTCACAACAACCTTGTACATAGCTAAAAATAAATATTACTTCCTTTTATAGATGACTAGGCAGGACATCTAGAACAAAGAATAACATGAACAAAGGAACAGAGCTAGGAAGGACAATAATTCATTGTTTTGTCTCAGGGACAGAGAAGAAACTGGCTGAAGCAGAAGAAAGGTGCTGGGCAATAGTGGAATGTAATCAAGGGGAAGGTATGGATCTTAACTGCCACTTACACTCTTACACTGGTATGGCTTTGTGCAAATCATCTCAAATCTCAGAACCCATTCTCTCACCTTTAAAATGGGGCTAATACTCCTACAGAATACATCACAAAAAAAGCTATTTACAAACATTAAATGCATTACACAAATGGAAGTTATCATACAAATGTGAATTATCATCAGAAGAGGCTCACACTACTGAAAGTGAAACAAAGGGATCAGATTTGACATTGTAGGAAATAAGGCCCCAAAGATGCTATATCTTCATCCAGTTATAAGCAATACTAACTGCTTTGGGGTAACACTGCCGTCGTTTTGTGGAGCCTGGTCGACCTGGAACGCTGGTTTCTTCTTCATCATGCAAATCAAGCTCTTCCTCATATTTAACAGTCTCTTTTCCAACCGGCATCAAATGATCATCTAGTTCACCTTTTCATTAACAAAAAAAGAAAAGAAAATTAGCATAAATAACCTAAACTTCACTTCTCTAAATAGTTAAAATTGTACTCTATAAGTAAAGTACATTTTGTACTTTTGCTGAGTACATTTACTAGTGAGACTCTAGAAGAATTTAACATGAGTTCATTATCAATTACATTTCTGAACAAAGGATCCTAGATTCAGAACTGGAAGGGACCTTAGAGGTCAATGGATCCAACTCCTTATTTTACAGAAAATGAAACTGAGGCATAGAAATGTCAATTGACTCGCCCACGATCAAAGAGCTAACAAATGTCTGAGGTGGGATTTGAACAAGAAACGTTATCTTATTCCCATAAAAATTGCAAATGCTAACAATTAAATTTTGCTTTTCATAAGTGGGTGGCTGTCACAACAAATTTTCCACAGCTATCTAAAGGAGAAACATCATCTGGCTGGATCATGGCAATGACAATAAGTGAGATGTCTGGAATACATTTATAATTATGCTATTTCTAAAATAATACAAATCAATGGCGGGCATTTTTCCACACAAAACAGTCAGATCATCCCTATATTAAGTCTTTTTTAAGGATATTAACTAATGTACACCATCAACAGTAATAACATCCCTACAAATTTGAGTCCCTATAAATATTCAATATTTTGATCCAAAGGGGTTTATTCATGCACTTTCTGTGTTGATGCTGCCTTTCACATATCCTTACCAATTTTGTGCAGTTTTTCACAGCAAATGAGAGCTACAACTCTTTCAGCCAGTCTTGCACAACTCATTGGTGGACCCTGAAAATAATGAGACCTTTAATTTGTACATGAATATCACTAAGTTTTCAATTCCATTAATTTAAAAATAGGCAATACATGTTTTGCCTGAAAACATTTTTTAAAGTTTCATTTATCTGACATTAAAAATTCTGCATTTTAAGAAATGCTGGAAGGTCTCCATTTAACAGAAGAAGAATTTTAATAAATTCTTATGGAAGAACAAAAGGAAGTTATTGTTATTACAGTTTAAATTATGATTCAATTAATTAATTTTAATAAAATTAAAATAGCTTTTATACACAGTGAGAAGAAAATCTTCATTCCAACCAAAAATTATAAGTATAACAGAATCAATTATGTAGCTATAGGCCTTTTTTGAATATATGTAACTATAATACAAATCATTAGTGATGATACCTAATTTTTAATGTGGAATAGGGAATAGGCTTTATCTTTGCTATTCTAGATAGCAAGTTTAGGTAGGTGCAATAGGTAAAAGCTAGGCAGATTTCAGCACAGTACAAATAACCATTTACTTTAAATTTATATTTGATTTCATGTCATAAATTTAACCATAAACAAACATGAACATTTCAGGACACAAAGAAAAGAACGGTATATAAAATCATGAACTTCCGCTATAGAGGTCATTAGAAAATACATTAAAGCAAATTATCACTCACAAAAGAGGCAAGAATAAATTTATTCAATGTAGAAGAAAAGGGAGGAGGTGAGAGGAAAAAAAGTGAAGCTTAATCTCTTCACATTTGGCTAAAGGAGGGAATAACATGCTCACTCAATTTGGTATTAAAATCTATATTACACTACAGGAAAGTAGCAGAGAAGGGGACAAGGAGGGTGAAGGGGATGACAGAAAAGAGGGCAAAGGGAGAAGGGAGTAATTGGAAGTAACACTCTCAGGGAGGGACAAGGTCAAAAGAGAGAATAGAAGAAATGGGGGACAGGATGGGATAGAGAGAAATATAGTTAGTCTTACACAAAATGACTTTTATGGAAGTCTTTTGCCAAACTATACCTATATAGCCTGTATTGAATTGCTTGCCTTCTCAGTGGGGATGGGTGGGGAGGGAGGAAGGGAGAGAAGTTGGAACTCCAAGTTTTAGGAACGAAAGTGGAGAAATGTTTCAATTGGGAAATAAGAAATACAGGAAATGGGGTATAAAAACCTGTATTACCCTACAACAAAAGAGAGAAGATGGGGATAAGGGGAGAGAGGAGTATGACAGAAAGGAGGGCACACTGAGGGAAGGGGTATGCAAGGCATTATGGGGTGGAGGAGAGGAGAAATGGGGAGAAAATTTGGAACTCAAAATTTTGTCAAAATGAATGTTGAAAACTAAAAATAAATAAACATTGAAAAAAAGAAAGAGAAATAATAAAATTCAAAAAAAATACATTAAACAACACAACTGTGACAGTTACCTTCTTGGCATCCCCTTCTATGTGATTTGTATGTTGTGTGGCATCATACTACTACATTCCTGTATCTCTATCTCTACCTGCCTTGCCCCAATAGATGCCTATCCTTAAAACAAATTGGTATAACTGAGCAAAAAAGTATTAAACAACTGGCCAATTCTGAAAATGTGCATGTCATTCAGCACCTCTAGTTCATCATCATTCTGCCAAGAATTGAATAGTATTTATCACTCATATTCTGAAGTCACAATTGGTCACTGCATTTAAAAAAAATTAGAGCCATTCAGCAACTAAATGTGGTGTTTCAGAAACACAAATATTCAAGCAGAAGGTGGATGTACTTGTCAGAAATACTGAAGAAGGGTCCTCTGAAATGGTTAGGAAGTAGACTAAATGACCCACAAGAGTCTATCCAACTGTAAAATTACACAAATGATATAAAAATAATTCTTAGCTATTTCTGCTCCTCTTCCACAAGGATGTTTTTGTGTGCATGGTGTCCTAATTTTTATTTACCTCCTACAAACCACATTAGCTATCTTAAAAGTACAAGATTTAATCACAGAACAAAATAATTGGAAGGGTGAGGGAAAAGGAAAAAATGAAATATAACTTGTATAGCTTCCTCTATAATAGAAATTGCAATAAAAAGAAGTAATACTGAACAGATTCTACACACAAAGGCATTCCTAACTTTTCCATACTTACAACAATGGCAGCTCGGAGAGGTGAGTTAATTGGCAGATAAAGAGTTGAATAAAATGTACCATCTGGCAATTCTCGGGTTTTACATTTAGGAGCTAGATGAGTAAATGGATCACTTGGTAATCTTGCACAGTATCTATGAAGAAAAAAGAAATTTAAAGTTGGGAAATAGTGGGGTAGAACAATAATGGTGTTTATTGTCATTACCTTGAAAATGAATTTGACTTGCAACTATAAACAGTACTGAAGGGAGTGTAATTTTTAATTCCTGTATACAGGATTATATCAGTTTTATTTTAATATAATGATCCTTTTATAAACTTGAATAGGAACACATCATACTACAAAAGCTAGGTATGTATATTCAAACCTTTTTCTAGCCAAAATGAGAAAACTACTTGCTCAGACCAAAATAAATTAATACCATCTCAAAAATACAAATTGGCATAAAAATCTGGTGTCACTGTTTTGAAAAAATATGATTTCCCCAGATATTTATACACTTTAAAAAGGAATTACTATAGATCAAGGACAATAAAATATAATCAAGCAGACATCCGTTAATCCAGAGTTGCCAATGAATGCTTATACATTAACTCATCTTTTTTTAAACTTCCTGACCAGAATCTGAGATTTTGTTTAAAATGTATTTTCTGCACATGTAATGGTTTGGCTTGGTAGAAATAGCTGACAAGTATCTGCAAAAGTACATCACTCATCTGGAATAGGATATTCAGTATGATTTAGGAGAATCTAAAACGATATTGCTCACTTTTCAAAATACAAATCCTGTAATAGCAGGTTTTTAGTCTTAAAATAAACACAAATGATTTAGTACCATACCTATTGATGTGTCCAATGGCTGTATTAATTGTGACTCTTGGACTTCCATCATCTTGCCTCAAAACATACGGTGGGAAAATGTCATCATCATCCACAATAGGTTCAGTTTCAGTCTCACCAGTATCAACTGACTTTGAACATTTGTTTCTTAAGATCTGTATGTTTTAAATGAAGAAGTTCTGATGAACTCTCTGCCTTTATACATGCTAATCTTTAACAGGAATTCATTTCTTTATTCACCACTCTTTCTCACTTCAAAACCCTAAACTCACACATCCAAAAAGGCTTCCCCAATCACTCCTACATCATATTCCCTCAACATGGAAGTACAAATTCTCCACTATATCTGCATTTGTATTCCTCTATAAATGTTCATACATTTTTAAATAAATGCAATTGCTGAACTTTTCCCATTATGTTACAGGTTTATCAAAGATAGTCTCCTAGGAAGCAAAGGGGCTAGAATCAGAGGGCCAGGGTTTAAGCCCTGATTCTGTCACTTATCAGCTGTGCAATCTTAGGTAAATCATTTGATCTGGGGCTGTTCCCTCATCTGTCATGTAAAGATGAGAACAAAGGTACTACCTACTTTACTGAGTCTCACAGAAATTGGAAGAAATCTTAGAGATTTAGTCTGGAAGAGCTTAACCTGAGGTCCATGAACTTGTTTTAGTTGTTTTCTTGATAAGTACATGTGAATATATTTCCCCTTAAAATACATCAAAGTATTTTGTTTTACACATTTCAAATTATTATCTGGGAAGAGAAACATAGGCTTTACCAGATTGTCAAAAGTGTCAATGACACAAAAAAGATTACTCCAAGTCTTTCATTTAACAAAGAGAAAACCTACTCAAAAATGTGGGAGAAGCAGGATTGAAAGCCAGGTATGGTGTTCCTTCCACCAAACCACTTTCCTTTCTTTGTTGTAAGGAGCAAAGTAAGATAAAGTCCATGAAGAGGTATGTAAACATTAAATTGCTAAATAAGTGTCAGTTACTACTATTCAATTTATCACACACTCCTACACTAATGCAATCCATACCCAGTGAACCCTTGAAGATAACTCAAAACTTCATCTTTCCCAGGAAGCCATTCTCAGTCAAAACACAGTTTCAATTAAATCACCCATTTATTCTCGCTGATTTCAGAACCTCCAGTTTACACTATTATTGTGCCATACCTCTTATGCTATTTCAAGGAACTTGAAATCCATTCTAATGTGTAAGACTTAGTTCTTCATCATAATAAAAGGTTTGTTTCCTCTATACCTTTGTTATGCTCTATAACAGTGCTGACTACAATGCTCAACATGTCATTATATTCAACAGAAGCTTATCACTATACCTGAGTTCTCTAGAAGTGCTGCTGATGAATACTGCATTATTTATGAAAACCTACCTTTTCAATAGCTTTGTAGGTTTTAAGATCTTCTTCAAAACTCTTGATTTTGTCTGAATCAGCTAACATGATATAATTAGAGATGGGAGCCCTTGCTCGTCCCTTGGACTGTACATAAGATCGGTATTCCATTGGCAAATCAAAACGAACCACCAAGTTGCATTTTGGTATATCAACACCTTCCTCTACAATACTGGTTGCGATCAGTAGGTTGGTCTCATGTGCCCTAAATTTCCTAAGTACCTGCAAACAGAAAAAAGTCCCAAGACAGAAATAGTTCTTAAACTGTACAACCATCAATATAATAGAAGTCAAAACAAGAAGAGGTAGTTAAAACAATTAAAAACCAGTGAGCAAATTGATGCCATTATTTCTATACATGTGATATACTAAGTATTCAGACAACAGGCTAAAAACAGTAACAGCAGAGTAAAGGAAAGAAAAGCAATCTAAACACGCTAAGTACCTTCCAAATGAATACCTCAATGTGGCCATAAAATCCAAGCATTTAGTTGGGCTGCAGTAACATAAGTTTATCCAATTAAGTGACTAAATGCACCATAAGACTCTTGAAGTATTGCTAATGTAACAACCTTCCTAATTTCTTTTACAAATAGTTTTTCAAATATATTGATCTCAATATTCTAAACCTGTCAAATCATTCACAATTATATATTGCAGGCACTTGTTTATTTTATTTTTTGGAGGCTCATCAGTTACTAGAAATTGTGATCAGCAATGACAGAAGGAGTGTTCTAAGCAAAAACATTCATTCCAATTTTGTATAAAATTTTCTAATATATCAAGTTTAACAGTTCCATTTTTTCTCTTTACTGGAAAAGTTAAATATTGAGCCAAGTTTCAAAAAGGTGAAACAATAGGATCGGTACTGAACAGTGCTATAAAAGTTTCATCTGTCAAAATGATTCCGTAACTATACCACTCTAAGTTCTTTAATTGAAAACAAACTTATAAACCTGAAAATATTTTATTGTTTTTCCAACAAGAGTATTTTACCTCTAGTTTAAGTTTCTTTACAAGGATATAACTGAAACTTGGGCATTAAAGATGGTAATAAGAATCAAGTCTGCAAATTATGTAAATGTAAAGTCTCTTTTAAAAAGCACTCAGAGAGGTGGCAAATGTTTTTTGAGTTAACCAAATAAATTCAATGTGGTATAACTTGTTTCAAAAGTCTTCAGCTATGGTTTATAATTCTAAACAAGAACTAAATTTTTTTCTCTGAAACTGAAGTTGAAATCTTCATCAACCCTCTGAAGAAAAATGAAATTACTGATGAGAAGTCTTTTTGGACAATTTTTGAAATTCAGGGTCTGATTCAATATGGAGCTATTAAATGATAAAAATGTCTTTTGTGTAAATAAACTGTATTTCAAACAAATGCTAAAGATCTGAATAAAATTTCTAAAGACAGGGCTTGCTTGTCTATGTAAATCCTAAGTTAGTTACTAAAAAATGATTTTTTGTTTAAATTACCTCTTCCTGTTTTCTGAATTCCACTTCCATCTGTTTGTTACGAGGCTGATTCTTTCCAATGCCATGCCCAGTTATAAAATTGCTGCTAATATAAGCCAGCTCTGGATCTTGCTTACCAGCTTCCTTTATCAACCTAAGAAAATTATACATTAATTGGAAAGTTAAACACACGTGAAGGTTTTAAAGAAAACTTTCTGCTTGTAAGGTCCACATGAAAAATATAAATTAGTGTCAATCCCCAACTTCTCCCAACATACATTAGATGGCCTTGGTATTCTGTACCTCCTCTTCCTAACTGCTTTGTTTGTTAAAAAGAGGTTTATAAAGACATCAGTGGGGCTAATTTCTCCATGAAATAATGGAAAACAACTTATGTAACCCTATGGTGGACAGTTTTACATAGTGAAGAAAATGCCATTTATACAATAGGAAGCTGGCATATTGATGCTAAAGAGTTTTCATTCATTCAATATTTTTTTTTTCAAATATTTATTTAGTTTTAGTTTTCAACATTCACTTTTATAAGATTTTGAATTATAAATTTTCTCCCTCTTTCCCCTCTTCCTTCCCCAAGATGGCATTCAACCTAATATAGGCCATACATGTAAAATCATATTAAACATATTTCTACATTAGTCATCAAGAAAAATTAAGTGGTTATTACATACTGTGTTAGATGCTGAGGGAAACAAACAGTGCCTACCCTCCAAGGCCTTACGTTCTATTGGGGAAATAACATATATACAAATATAAAGTAATTTCAAAAAGAAATGAATGCTCACAAGATCAGAAAAAGATCAGGAAAGACTTCATATAAGCGGGGGCTCTGAGATGGTTCTCTGAAATAAGCTATAAGGATTTCACATGGTAACAATGAATGGGGAGAACAATGCAGGTATGAAGGAACAACAACTTAAAAGCAAGAGATGGAATGCAAACTACAGGAACAACCAGTAGGCCAGCTGGATTATAATAAAGTATATAAAATGGAAGTAATATGAAATGACTAAAGGAGTAGGTGTGAACTAAATGGCAGAAATCTTAAATAAGACAAGTTTTCATTTATCCTAGAGATAATATGGAACCACTGAAAATATCTATGTAGGAGAGTGACATTTTAATAAGAATTATAACACCTACAGCCTCAAATGTTTAGATTATAAGGGGTTACAAGGAAACATTAAGACCTGAAGGATGTGCAGTCTAGTAAACTGCTTTCTCTAAGGTTTTCTAGAGCCATCAGAATTCTTGAAAATAATGTGGATATTTTATTTCCTTTAACTTGGGCATTTTATCAAAAATAAAAAAATCAACTCAATCTATAACTTATTAGGTAGTACTAGTATTTCAAAACTTCCAAGGATCTGTGATTTAATTAGTTCTATATATCTGAAAAACAAAAACATCTATCATTCAAGCATATGGATACTGTCTCTTCCTGGTTTCCATCAGTACTACTCAGAACAGTGATTTTCAAAGTGTAGTTTTTGAACCAGACAATAATGCAATGTTTTAAAATCATTTTATACTGCATATTGAATTGAAAAAGCAGAAATTAATATTTTTAATAAATATCCCCATTGTATTGTCTAAATATCCAGAATGAAAAAAAATTTGAAAGCATTGTCAAGTCAGCCATTAATTAGTCATGTAACCTAAGTAAATCATGTGGCTCTGAGCTTGGTTCTCCCTTCCCTATAAATTGGAGAGTTTAAACTACAGGATAACAAATGAATTCTCTAATTCATGCATTGTTTGTTCTTGAGCTGGTCATACCAAATAAACTCAAAGGGTTCAAAGTGTGTTTCTTTGTGACTTGCCCAGAGTCACATGAGGCCAGATTCGAACTTAGGAAGATGAATCTTCCTGACTCTATACCTAGCACTCTATCCACTGAGCTTCCTAGGATGCCCAAACATCCTGTCAACGAACAGCTAAAGAAAATTAAACCTATCACTTTTTTATTACTAATCCACCAAAAGTAATATATATTTTTTAACATATATAAATTAATTTTTAAACCTTCAGCTACAGATCTCTAATTCTACTGTAAGAGATACAGCATTTTGAATTAGCTTATCCTATACTTCTTGTACTCTTTTCAGAATTCCCAAAATGTACTTTTCCCCCTTTTCAGCTGTTTTTTAGTAATTAAATAAAAATGTGATGTTACCACATTTATGTAATTCTTATATTTGCTCTCAAAGGCTTTTCTGTTTATCACTTTAAAAATGCAAAATACTTCCTTTTTCTACTACAGAAAAACTATTAATCATAAAGTTTTACCTGTTTAAAACAACTGCTGTATATCTTCTCTCCACAAAAATAATCCCACATAAAATATTGGTAAATGGAGAGGGAAAATTTGTCTCTGGTTTTTCTTTTTCTTCAATTTCTTCATCCTCATCATCATCTTCAGAATCACTCCAAGATACATAATTATCTTGATTTCTATTATTATACCATTCAACGCTCTCAAACTGCTGCCGCTCATATGGTTTATATTTGCGCAAAATTTCAAGCAGTTTTATTACTTTTGGGGTTACAAATTTCAGGTCAAGTGAGGCAGGTGAGAAGTGCTCTTCACAGAGTGCATGTATTTTCCTTAGGAAAGTGTCTGTAAACAATAAAAACTTTCTGTGCAGCTCCTCTTGTTCATGTTTGATATATTTCTGAAGTTCTCTTACCATCATTCCAGCTACCTTATCTGTACACCAGGGTCCCAGAACCACCAATACTGCTCGGCAGTCTGAAAGAATCTATAAAAAATATATAAACTTTTTTTAAATAATGAAAAAGGAAAAAAGTCAAAGAGAAATGATCTGACAATTCACAGTGTCAAGCCTCCACTTCTCAAACTATGCAAATAAATTTATCTCACGACACAAAGATTAATTACTTAAGAATTAAATCCCCCTTCCAGATTTACTATTCCATGATTCAATTCCATCCCTCAGATGAGTCTATTCCATATCATCTGACTTCAGGCTATAAAATCATAAAACATTAAAAATAAAAAATTCACAGCATAATAAGCTTTTAAGTTCATGCAGTAAGAATTATGACCTCTTCAGCTCATTTCTAAGTAAATAATACAGTAAGTAATGAGGAAGGATCAATTTAGTTTAAGAAGCAAAAGAAAAATATTTCCCCTAAATTTTAGTGCACTATATAAATACTATAATGAAAATATAATTATTCCTGTGATGATGATGATGATGAGAAAATAGTAACTCCCACTTGTAATATGCTTTAAAGTTTACAAAACATTTTGCTCAGAACTTTGTGTTAGGTTTTACAATGACATTCCCATTTTACACATGAGGAAACTAAGGCTTAGAGAGGTTATTAGGTTATCCTTCTAACAGGACAGGATGGGATCAGACCCTGTTATAAAGTGAATAGATAAATTCCGGAGGGAGTTCCAAAGGGCAATGAGTGTTCCCCTTCCCCAAAAAAGGAGGACTATTTTGGAGGAAGGAAAAGAAAAGTTTCCCACTAGTCACACATTTCCAAAGAAGCTTAGGTTTGTAAGCTTGACAGTCTAATCTAGGACTTTAAACTCCTTTGCCCTTACCTGGTCCTGCCATCTCCCACATTTGGTATGTTTGGAGTAGAGCAGAAATCTAAACAGTCTTTAAGAAAAACAACACTGAAGGAAAATTTTAGATTAAATCTATCCATAGAGAAAGTCCTTTACTACAAGTGGTTTCAGTAAGATAAGTCCAGAGCATTTCTACCCAGGATCAGTATAATATTACTATTATGTTTGCATGTGTTTTGATTTTTCTGAATTAGAACAGGGATTCTTAACCTGGAGTCCATAGACCTCACCTTCCCCAAGGCTTCAGGGATATGTATCAGGGGATCAATGAACTCGGGTGAGAAAACAATTACAAATTTATTTTCACTAGCCTTAAATGAAATTTAGTATTTCTTTCAATTATTCATTTTAAAACCAAAAATATATAAATTATCCTGAGAAGAGATCCACAGCTTCACTTAATTACCAAGAGTCCACAACACACACACACACACACACACACACACACACACACACACATACACACACACACCAACCCTCGACTAGAGGAATAATTACTGAAATGAATAAGAAGTATTTTGCAGGGATTGACATAAAGACTAACCTTGATTAGAAAGTATAAATGCAGATTTCAATCACATCTGACAGTTAAATCCAACTCTATCTCAATCATCACCTGACCTTAGGAAGCAAATTCCAGAAGTTGATTCCTTGGTTGTTTTTATGGATTAGTCTTTTTACTTTTTAAAAAATATACTTAAGAGCAAAGCTATGTGGTGTAGCAGATATTCCACTGGATTTTAGAGTTCAATGACCTGTATTTGAATCGTGCTACTATGTCACCTAGGCAAATCACTTCTCTTTGGGTCTCAGTTTCCCTACATGTAAAACAAGTTAGTAGGATTCTATTAACTCTAAGGTCTCTTTCAATTGTGGGTCCCTATAATCCACTATAATCAGGAACAACTTAAAGAACCATCTTAATCCAGGTAGTTAACACAAGCTGATAAAGATCTTTTTTCTAATACTGAACAACATGTATACACATATACATGTTACATATACACATACACATATATAAGATAGATAAGAATTAACTCAGTCTCAGAGCTCAAAACTAAGAACTCAGTTATGACATAAGTGGTTGGAAAAAATTTACTATGAAATCTTGCAGCTGAGGAAGTTGTTCTGAAACTATTTCTCTAAAATAAATATGCTTAGCCCAAGAGTGCCATTGCCTTTCTAATTTACAAAAAGCTATGAATTCAGGAATTAGAAATCCCACTCAAATATGATATTAATAAGAAAAATGTTGAAAAGAGAAAAAGATTTATAAATTTTAATTTGAGATAAAAAGCTGCTTTAGAAGAATTGTCTTTTTTTGTATTAAAAAATTATTGCTATTATTTCTATCTTCCACTCCTAGAATATCATTGAAAATTTCTTTGCCTAACTTCTTAACCATAAAATTGAAATGTTTCAAGTCACAAGGTTATAATATTCAGTTTAATGCAAAATGATTGACAAAGAATGAATAGGAAACAATCAAAGCAGTTCTTTTCTATTACCAAATATTTATGCTCTTACCTGTTTAGAAATTAATATAGAATCTTTTTCTTTTGAATGCACAGATATGTTGCAGTCATTGAGAAAATTAAGTGCTTCATCCAATTCCTTTAGCAGCCTTTCATAGAGCCCACTAGTATCAGTATATGGTCCACAATCTACCACAATCTCACATGGCTGAGAAGTGTATCTTCAGGATTAAAACAAACACAAATTTTCATCACCAAAGAAAGCACTGCTGAAAATGTGCACAACTTGAGAGTCATAAAAACTGAAGAACAATCATAAGCTAGACTTACTGTTCACCCACCACGGAATCTGTCTGACAGTGACATTAGGGGGCATAATGTGAGGGAGCATGCCCGCTCTCCATTACTGTCAACTTCAAAAGGCTAGGCATTTACCCAAAACATCTCAAGCTTCTCTTAATTACTCATCAAGGGGGCTTTCAAATATAAACCTACCTGCAAACTTCTTGAAACCATTTATACTTTCAGCACATATCACACTTCTTTGGATTGTAACTTCTCTAGGCTTACTATTTTTCTTGATCCAAAAAAGAGGTTCTTCCCCAAGACTGGTCCCAGGAATTGAAATGAAGAAGAGACTAAGCTAGATTCCATTTGGAAAAATACCAAGCCCAAAAATTAGTGTCCCATTCAAATGTGGTCCTGGATAACCTTTTAGGCTAAGATTCTTGGAATACTGTGATCTTCAAAGAATCGAAGTTCTGAGTGACATAGAGGGCAGTCACATTAGATCAGAAAAGTATAAGAAGGCCTTGAGGGGAGCACAGGTTATGAAGGGCTCTGAATATCAAATGGAAGAGTTTATGCTTGATCTTGAAGTTGATAAGAAGTCACTGGAGTTTACTGAATGGAGTGGGGGAAAGGTGGAGTGGGTAAAAGGGATAAAATGTCAGACATGTGCCTTAGGAAGATCACTCTGACAACTGAGGAGAGGAAAAACTGGAATGTGTAGGAAAGATTTGTGGCAGGGAAACCAACAAGCAGACTACTGCAATAATAGGTGATGAGAGCCTATATCATAGGGGTGGGATGTCAGAGAAAAGTGGAGGTTCCATTTGAGAAAGTAAAATTGACAGGCCTTGGCAAGCAAAAATCTATGTCGAGGAAGTTATGAACAGGGGAAAGTTTTGGGGGAGCTGAGCTTAAAATGTCCAAAGGAAGTCCAGTATGAGATGTGAGTCTTAAAGTCAGCAGAGAGGTTCAGACTGGATAAGTAGATTTGAGACTTATTAATATAGAGACTATAACTGAATCTATGAGAGCTGAGGAGATCAGAAACAGTACAGAGAGTGAAGGGAAAATGGCCCAGGACAGGCCCTGTGAGCCATCCACAGTTAGCAAGCAGAATCTGGAAGAAAATCAAACAAAGGAGACTGAAAAGGAGCAATAATAAATAAGAAAGGAAACAAAAGAAAGTAATGTCTTGAAAATCTATGGAGAAGAGAATATTTAGGAGAAGAGGCTGAAAGTGTCAAAGGCTGAAACAGGGGGAAAGAAGGATAAGGATTGAGAAAAGGCCAGTAGATTTGGCAATTAAGGGATTATTGGTAACTCTGGTTACTAACTTTTGATTGAATGAGGCTAGAAGCCAGACTGTAGAGAGCTCAGATTGACACAACTTCCTCAAGGACTTCAGCCACAAAAGGAAAGAGAGATTATGGGATAACAGATGGCAGGGATGAATGGATCATATGAAGGGGGTTTTTTTGGATGGGGAAGACATAGGCATGTTTGTAGACAGTATGGAAATAGTAGATAAGAGACTGAAGTGAGAGAGTGGGGA
The DNA here is from genome assembly GCA_028658325.1 of Potorous gilbertii. Lineage (NCBI taxonomy): Eukaryota > Metazoa > Chordata > Mammalia > Diprotodontia > Potoroidae > Potorous > Potorous gilbertii. The sequence continues at coordinate 400,820,647 of CM053769.1, forward strand.
TGACAGAGGGGATATTATGCCAGAGAAGTAGGGACTAAATGGGATTATTTGTGCATGTTTGCTTAGGCAAGGAGAAGGATCATTTCTTCATCTGAGATAGGGGTAAAGGAGAAGATAATGGCAGAAGGCATCTGGGTGATGTGAGATGAAGAGAAGAGAGGAAAATAGGGAACTCTCAGCTGATGGCCTCAATACAACGTAAGGGAAACACCAGAAAGCTCCTCTATTTAGTCCAGAACTGAAAAAAAGATACCTAGAAACATGAAAATGTTCAGAGAATATGGATTGCCAAGAAAATCAAAACCCAGACTGAATGCAGTAAAAGGGGATCAAAGTCAACAGGATTTTAGTTCTGACCTGATGGAGCTACTTTAGGGGAAAATCCACCTCCTAGTAGGTCAGTGGGAAAGGAAACTGAGAGCACTCCACTCTGGGTCATACCTAAGGCTGAAAGCCAGTTTATGTGACTGCCCGAGGAGACACATAAGTACAATACCCATAAAAGCTATTCTGAGAAACCCTCCAGGAGGCATGAAGTGAATATAATTTCCACTATTTGGCAGGAGTCTATTAATGCTTCAGCAGAGACAAAGTCAACTCCCACTTGGTGACTGTGCAAGGAAATGGTCATGGAGATAGAGCTAAGATCAATACCCAAGTTAAGTCACCAGAATATGAATGACAAACTAGGAATTTCAGCAGATGGCAAGCCTGGTCCCAAATCTGCCTATTCAAACAGACAGGAAGGGGGGTACCCAAGAGCCAGATACATGATCCTAAACTATATAAGGGCAATGGCAGTCAAAACATCTCCAGGACAGAACTAAGTAAGGTCTGGCCCAGCACAAAGATCCCGTCTACAAAGGGAGGCTGGCTGTATGATTTTAGGCTTCAGTTCTATCCTTCCTCAGCCACTTTTTTATGAGACTTAATATTACTAATTTTTTTTTAATAGAGTGATAGGCAAAAGCTCCTAATTTCAACTAACTTCAAATCCTACCCCAGATACTAGTTGTAGGGCCCTGATCTCTCTGCCTCAGTTTCTTTATATGTGTATATGTATACAAACATAGATGTACATATTTAAACTATATAGATATGCAAGTATACACACACATATATATCTATGTCAACGTATTTGCATATGTGTGCATGTACTTTGTAGCCATATTGATATACAGGTAGATATATGCATGTAAGTGTATATATAACATTACTAATTTTAAAAAATATTCTCATATGCCTTACTCATTTTAGCTATCTTCTATTCTTTCTGTAGCTCCATTATATTTATTTCAAAAAATTCTTAACAATATCCTTGACCCCTTCATGAAAAATCTTGAACTCTAAAACAGTTTCCATGACTTATCTTCATAAGCAAGAACTGAAAATAGAAGGATCTTAATTATAGACTTGGAGTCAGCAGTGGGATAATTGACAAACCATGGGACTAAATTCAATTATTTGTTAAGCACCTACAAAGTACAAGGCACTGAATTAAGGGCTGGAGATACAAAGAAGGGATAGGAAGGCCTTCAGGAAAGGTTTAACAAAAAAAAGTGTTAACTGGGTGAGCCCAGAAGGACTGGTTAGGATCCTAAAGGTGGAGGTAAAGAGGAGTGAAATTCAGACATAAGAAAGGGAAGAGCAGTAGATAATATATAAAAAGTCTGCAAAGGTAAACTGGAACCATATTGCACTTTAATTCAAAAGAAAGAAGTTGATAATTTATCCTAGAAGTAATAAGGAACCATTTGAAGTTTTTAATTTAAAAAATGACAAGATCAGATTTGTGCCTTAGAAATATTATTTCAACAATAACACAAAGCACAGATTAGAAGGAGGAGAAACTGAAATCAAAGAGGCCAATTAACAAGTAATTACAATAATCCAGATAAGAGGTAATTTTTAAGAGGCTGAACCAGGGCAGTAGCTATGTGAGGAGAAAGGAAAAAGATGCAAGAAATGCTGTTGATGAAGAATCAACGAAAGTTAGCAATTAAACGGATAAAGAAGAAGGGAGGAAAAGGAAGAAGAAAATGTCAAATATGCCAAGAATGATGGCAGTGCCCTCAACAGGAAAAGAAAAAAAGGTAAATTTGTATGAGAAATGGGTTTAAGGAAGGAGATAAAGAGTGCCACTACAGACATACTGAGATGAAGATGCCAAGAAGAAACCCAAGGGGATGATAAATGGCCAACTATCAGTCCCTGTGATAACCTCAAAGGGATATAAATAAAGGTGACAGGGTTGCTGGAGCCTCTTCCAAGTAAAGGTTAACTCCAGCTGAACCATACTCAAATGACCTGGGCAAGTTTAATAAAAGCTTTCATTTAAATTGAGAATTGATCTAAGAAACTAAGATAGAGGGGAGTTGATATCTAAAAGAATTTTTTAGTTAGGTCTAAGGACTTTTGTAAACCAGGGAGGTTCTTAAGGCTGTGTAGTTCTGTAACCTCCATTCATGAAGACTTCAACAATTCCTTGACTTCTTATGCTATGCAACTTTTTTATGTTCTTCTATGAATATTCCATAAAAAATCAATTTCCACACATTTATTTTGAAAGCACATGCCATACATGACAGAATGTGGATTTCAGTACCACAGATTAAATTATATAGTAGGCTCTATAATTTATAGATGAATGAAATGTATCTGACAAGAACTAGTTAAAAGTATTTGTCTACAATCATGCAAATCACATCAAAAGGACTTTAAGCTAAAAAGGAGAATGGAGGGTGAAAAATTGTCTAAATATATCCACCAAGTAAGATGCCATAAGGAGGAAATATAATGTAGATAGAAGACTGTAGAAGAGTAGAAATGCCAAAAAAAAAATTTAAGAAAAAAAAAAAAAACAAGGAAAGAACCAACAATACAACCCAGACAAATGTTTTGAATACATCTCTAGAAAGGAAAGCCCTATTTCAAAAGAAAAGAGAGACTAAAGTGAAGTCAAACAGTTTGGGATTTAATATATATCACAAAAGATGTACTCATGTGAGGAAATCCAGAGAGGAACCAAGGTAGAAAACATCTGGATTAATAAGTTTACTTGTACAAAAGACAAAGATCAGAAGCTTGGTCCTGAGGAATGGGATATAGTTAGTGGAAAACACATCAATTACCTGGATGATAGATGTTTATCTCTACACAAGGGAAACAGCAAAAAATTCCTGGTTAGTCTCAATAATTTCATCCAAAAAAAAAAAAAGAGAGAGAACTCAAACACAAGAACTCAGATACTTACCAAGGACAAATTGATTGAGGAATTATGGGAATCTTGGGATCTATGGGAACCATTCCATTTTAGAATATGTAACAGAGGAGAGGAAACAGGCATATTCTGAAAAAAATATATCCTAAATTTTGGCAGAGCAGATTTCAAGTACTCTAGAGAAGGATAAGTAGGAATTCATGATCTAAAATCCTACAGAGAAGTCAGATCAAGAGGCATCAAATAAGAAGTTCTTAGGGATGCATTTCTGAAGACAACAAGAGGAACAATTCCAACATGGATCAACAAGGGCAGTTGTCTAAAGAGACTGACATGATTTAACTTCAGTTTTTAAAAAAATAGAAGCAAGGACAGGTAACAAAGGATGAATACAAAAGCATGACAAAGTTCTGTAAGAACACTGTGAAGGAAGAGTCCACTTCACCACCAGTTTGCCCTGTCCACCTCCACTAGCTGCTTGATTCCCAAGGGTCAGGATCGGCTATCTGAACGCTACAGGCCATGCCCAGGGGCACACCGTACAGGGGAGGAACTAAAATCATCTACAATCAAAAATTCCTGCTGGAATATAACAACTCACCCATTGCCCAGACACCACCTTGCTACACCTCCCTCAGATCCCTGGGGTCACTGTCCCACCACAGGCCCCATTGGCCAAACTGGAGGAATTAAAGGAGCAGAAAGAAACTGAAGAGATCCTAAATGAAGCACAATTTGAAATAGATGTCTGACCTGGAGTACTCGACCCTGTAAACACAAGCATTCTGCCCAGCCCCTGTATGCTACTGCCAGGTGGCTCTTCTTACTGAAACAAGCAGGGCCTCAACTTCCCCAGGCATGAGAAAGGCTTGTTATTTCTAGTGGCACCTACGTGAGTGAGCCCTAGGTGTTGGGGGAGGGCAGGTTCAGATTTGGGGTGTGGGTAGAAGGTGCTATTCTACAAATGGAGGTCAATGTGGATTTGGAAATTCTTTGCACAGCCTTTAATACCTATTTTTTTCTACTGGGTTGTGGGACTGGAAGCTGAACCTTCTCAATGCTTAATAAACACAATGCAAGGCTTAAAAAAGGGAATACTGTTAGGAGTGCTAAAATTTAGAATGAATTGAGTGCCTTGTCAAATGCTAAGACAACAAAAAAGGTTTTTAAAGCTATTTGGGGTATGAGGAAGCTCAAAGAAGAAATAGTACCACAGATGATGGTGGACAGAATTATGCCAACTGAGGATATAGAGAAGGCAGAACTACAAAACTCATATTTCACCAGTTTTTCCCTTCCATGGAAATTTATCTTTTATGGTGCCTTTGCAAAAACTATTCTCCCCATGTCTGGGATCAATCAACAAAGCATTTTTTTAAATGTGTACTATGTTCTAGGTACTATTAGGCAAAGGGAATACAAAGTCAAAATGAAACAGTCCTTGCCCTCAAAAAACTTAGTTTCATTAATAGAGACAGCATGTAGATATGAATATATACAAATGAATACTAACTCAGGCATGTAGATATGAGTATACACAAATGAATGCAAATATAAAAGTGAATATACAATGAAAGAGGTACTAGTAGGGGAAATGAGGAAAGGGTTCATGTAGGAAGTAGCATTTGAGCTGAGTTCTAAAAGAAAGAAGAGATCCTAAGGGCAGAGGTGAAAAGTGAGACCATTTCAGGGCATGAGAAAGAGAGAAGGCAAAATAAACAATACTATATTCAATCAAGCAAAATAAAGGAGAAAAAACTTTTCAAGAGGGAAATTCCCCCATACTCAGTTTATCCACAGAAGGCTTCTGTGTAAATATAATGCCAAATATAGAGACCTTCATTCATTCAATAAACACTGAATACTTACTATGTTTGAAGCATAGGATTAAGTGCTAAAAACAAGAATAAGGAGCTTGTCCTAGTAATATAAAGTATGCTACCAAAGCATACCTGTCTAAGACTACCAAATCAGTTGCAGTTTCAGCATTACTCTTAAGAATTTTCTCCAGTTTCTGAATCTTCTCCTCCAATTCTGCAGGATCACACTTTCCATTTAAAATAGAAGCAGTTAAACCCAAAATTCGAGGACACGATGGACAATCTTCACAGATCTAATATAATAAAAAAGTTATTAGGAATATCATTTTGCCCTAGTACAATTACTACTGATCCTAAATCTGAAAATGAAGATTTAACATCTGATCTGAAAAAAGAACATAAAGATTTATGTTGCAGGAATTCTAATGAAAATTCTGGTGCAGGTTTACTATAGGGCTACCAAATTATTATTTCCCCTGATTTACTGTAGTGTATTTAAACAATTTGTTTATCAAATATTAATTTAATTATATATTGAATAGACAAACACTGTTCCTACAGATTATCTGAATTACGTTTAGTAACATTTCAAATTATTTAGATACCCATACAATTAGAGCTGGAAAGGAACTTAAGCTATCTAATCAAAATTCCTCAACTTTAGGAATTAAAAACTATTGCCCACAGAAGTGAAATGATTTTTCCTAGGATACCCCATCATTTTTAGTAATAGCATTAAGTCTAAAATCAAGAGGCTTAAATTACTGTTTTTGAGACCTGAAGAGAAAAGGGAATTGTTACTTCTATGGTTCATGGCTATTGTTATTTGGAGGATAACCTGTCGCTGTAATACACAATTAATTAGGTACACAACTGAATTTCAAGAATCAATGACGCTAATAATTTAAAACACTGACAGCTGAGCATCTTTTAAAGCCATACCTTCATAATTTCTCGATAGGGATGGTCCAGGATTGCAAGATGACACTCATCAAATACCAACAGGTTAATGTTGAAAAGTGATAAGTAATCATTTTTTAAAACATTCAAGGCGACTTGGCAGGTCATAACCAGAACCTAAGATGAAATAAATGTAGATATATAAAGTGCACCATCCACTAAACAGATTAAATTACACAAAATAGCAACTGGTTTCTTTTTTTAAAGGCTTCTATTTCAAAATTTGGTACCCAAAGTTAAACAAAAAATTCTGAACTAATTCGTGTACTTATTTTACATGAAAAATATAATGATGAATTACATGGAAGCAAAACTGTAATACAAAGACCCAAGAACCCAGTGATGGGGGCTGTGCCCATGTGATTACATCCATATCAGGATTTCTGGGCCTTTTATTGAATTTACTTATCAAACAAATAAAACACCAGCCAATTCAATCTTCTAGACCAATTTTTTTAAAAAAATAAACAATAAGCAAGTCATTTGCTTTGGTGTTAGTATACCAAATTACTTCCCATCTAAATTCTAATACTCATTTGATACTTAAGCAGAAATTGAGGAATTATATCAAATTCTAATAAATACTGTTATATAGGCTTTTTAACTTAAGAGTCCTTCCAAACTCAAAAGAGTTGATAACAGTCACATTAATAATAACATTTTATAGTGCTTTAGGATTTGCAAAGTATTTTATAAACAGTATCTCATTTTAGCCTCCCCACAATCCTACCAGGCAAGTGTTGTTATCATCCCCACTTTACAGATGAGGAAACTATGGCACAGAGATACATACCCAGCTACTATGCATCTAAGGCTTGATCTGAATCCAGGTCTTCCTCACTAGAGCCAGAGCTCTACCCACTGTAACACCTAGATGCCTCATTTTATTTCCTAGTCTAGTACTTTGAAAGTAGTTCCACCTTTTGTCACACAAAGCTGTGGAGAAGAGGTGTTATAATAATCCGTATCTCCCCAACGGGCCTCCCACTGCCTAGAATTACAGGGTTAGAATCCAGTAATTAAGAGGCAAGTCATAGGTAAAACACCCTGGAAGTTCAGGAGAACTGGTATTGAAATACTGCTTCAAGGTTTACAAAGAGTTTCACACGTGTGTCCCAGCTTGGCCTTAATAGCCCAGTGAAGTAGGTACCACAGGAAATATCCTTATTTTACAAATAAGGTAACTGAGGCTTAAAGGGGTCAAGTGACTTGTCCACGGTCACACAGTTATTAAGTGCCAGAGGCAGGATTTGAACCCAAACTTTCCTGACTTCAAATCTAGCCCTTTGTACACTAAAAATCATTCCTACCACTCTAAACAAACTGTGATATCGGACTTCAAGACCAATAGTTTAATTTAATAATCATTAAGTTCCAATGTGTGCCAGAGAAAAAAATATTTCAGTTAGATGTTATCTCTGCACTCATTCACCTTACTATCTAATCAAAATGCTGCTTACAGTGATAAAATCAGGACAAAGAAACTTTTAATTATACATTTATTCTTTTAATTCCTAACTCAGGCTAAGATCACTTTATAAACAAAATTTAAAAAATACTTAATGATACATATTATAACAATCTCTCTACACCTTACCTGATGTTTAATAAACTCTTGGTTCCACTTCTCCTTTGTCCAAGATGCACTTGTTTCTAAGCTTGAATATTCTCCAACCTTGAGATCTGAATGTGTTCTGACAGCTGATGCTTGCTGAGCAACTTGGTTTGCTGAATACCAACATATAATTTCATATGAGGTAAAATTAACACTTCCAAGCTGATTCTATTACCTAATAATACGTTTCAGGGCTCTTAACTATGATTTTTATCAGAATGAGGAGCCTCCCAAAGGCAAAGCACCACGTACCTTTGCAGACAGCCTTGCGCTATCTTAGAGAGCAGGTTAAAGGCACTGAAAGGGTTTAAGTGTCTCGTCCACAGTCACATAGCTAATACACTTCACAAGTAAACTTGAACCCAGGTTTTCCTGGCTACAAGGCCAGTCTTCTTAACTACTATGCCAAGTTACCTGCTGATAATAATATTTATTTTTCTAGACTGAGCTACGTAATTTCATTAGCCCTGGGAGTTTCCAGCGAGATCCTCCTGATCCAAAGCCAATCTAATACTTCCCATGAGAAGGAAACTTCTCTATCATGTAAGAACTGCCCAGAGCATTAAAAGATTAAGTTACAAGAATCAGGATGTGTCAAAGGCCAATCTGGAATGCATGTTTTCCTAAGGCCAGCTCTCAAACTACTACTATGTTAACAGTACTAGTTTTAAAAATGTGGAATCAAACTTTATATACTAAGTTTAAAGAAAGACATATATTAAAAAGCTAGTATTTAATCAATCATACAAAAATATCAATGTTCTCAGCCCAAATAATATTAACTAGTGTCATTTTTCTAACCATCCTCATTCACTTGGTTACAGCCTTCAGTCAGAAAAATCTTTTCTTCCCAACTTCCACAAATGAATTCTACTTTCCAGAATTCCTAGTCACCAAAGGTTGCCTTGTGCTAGCCTAAGGGAGCAGGAATGAACTTAGGCAGAAATGACAGTGATTCTACACTTAATAGTGCTATTTTCAAGTCTTCTGATCACTTATCATTTTGTCACTCAACAAGAATTTCAACTTTTAAAGTATTATATAAAGCATCTTGAGCATTGCATATTTAGTTAAGCTAGAATATAAAGAACCTTACCACCCTTACTTTAATTAAAAAATTTCTTTGTACAACTTGAAAAGGATGTTAATTGATTGTGTTAAAAAACAAATGCCATCCCCAGTCCCTACATGTCAAAATCTTGGGGACTGTTACTTCTTTTTGTAAATTTTGTGTCAGGAAAAAATAATGTAAATCAAAAAGTTACCAGACATAATCATTTGAAATTGCAAAGCATTTATTTCAAATTAAATACAGGTAAATTTAAGAGGAAAACCAAAAGGTAATATGACTATTCTTAGGAATTTGAAAACCCATTATTAGTCAAACTCCTTCTATCGATAAACACCAGAAAAAAATTCTTTATGAAAAACTTACACCAATTTTTACTCCAAACAATTTTTAGACAAAAATAACATTTTTTAAAATTACCAGAGTTGACCAAGAACACCGTCCTTTTTCCATTTCTGTTGAAATTTCCCCTGATCTGATAGGACAGCTCTTTAGTGAGTAGTACTGCAATAAACGTCTTCCCTGAGCCAGTGTTTAAACAGACTATTGTATTATGATCCAGAGCTGCTTCAAGCAGTTCAACCTAGAAATGTTAGAAAAAAATAAAGCTTTTTAGTAGTTAAATGTAAAATGCAACAACAATAAAGAATGCAAGAAATGTATACTTGTTTCCTGCAGAAATCACAGAACAAATTCACAAAAAAAGATTCCAGAATATGTAAGAATGACAGCTAGATGAGATGCTTTTGAGAATTATCTGATAAAGTTTCATATTTCATATAACACAGTTTACCAAAGTTTAAGAAATTTTACTTCAATATTAAAAACACTTACTTCTAGACAAGAAAATCTAAAGTTAAAAGGAAACTGTTCTGCCAATTTAATGCAAGTTATTTTAAATACAGTTAGATTCCTGAGTTATTAGGACAAAAGTAAGGCATCTACCCAAATTATCTAAGAAATGGATGTTCAGGTACAGTGAAGTCTTTAAACTGACAAAGAAAAATGAGGAACTTAGGAAATAATATCAAATCAACTGAACACAAATATTAACAGAAAATGGAACTCTGGAAAAAAGGCGTTTTGAATAAGAATGAATCAGAACAGGATTGCCTAACAGAAGTAAAACTAGATGTACATAACTCATGTCAAGCAACTCTACTCCACATCAATGAAAAATGCTTAACTATCAGTATTAGTATTAGTACCTGATATTTTCTTGGGGTGTAAATGTTATCATGAATTGCTTCTTGTTGCCATGGTAGTCCAAAAAAAGGACCCATTGGTGAGGAAGCAGGGGTCATGAGCTGCAGTCCCGCCATGCTGAGGGGTTGCAAAGCAGGGCTTTTCATTCATCCAGTGTTTCTTTCATTGCATTTTTGTTCTAGCACAGCTTACTATAAAGAGAAAAAGAATACCATTACACAACCATGCATTATTAAAAACATTAAAAAAGGAGAGAAAGAAAATGTCACAATAACATGTCTATGGATCTTTTTCCACTCTTTACCAGATGTATCATTTCTTCAATCTCCAAAGAACATGTTCAAAAGTCAAGTATGGCATTCTACCTAAATACTATATAATAAGGTACTAATACTAATAATAAGGTACTCTATCAATACACTATAAAAAGTCTTTGAGTGTCAGATCAACTTCAAACCAAAAGAGATTACCACTTTGCCTTGTTGTAGATAAGAGCCTCAAGCCGATCAAGCATTTAACTATTTAAACAGTATGTATATGAATGCATGTATACAGGTATGTGTGTATGGATACACACATATATCACATATGTATATATATATATATATAAACATTATCTAAATGTAGGTTTTAAAATAAATAAAATTTATTTTAAATAAATAAATAAATACTATTTACATACTTACATATTACATACAATAAATACATACATACATAAATACTACAATAAAAACTATAAGCAACGGCAAAACTTAAAAGCAGATGCAGAGCCAAAACACAATAATATATACAATGTTTCTATCATATATTATATGGTAAAATGTAATACTGATCAATATAAAATTTTTAAAAAGAAAAAAGGAATTGAACTCTTGTGCAGTTATAATAACAAAGGCTGACCACAAAGAAAAGATGAGAGAAAGCACCTCTCTTCTTTGCAAACTACATATAGAATGATACACAGACTACCAAGTTTGGTTAATATATTGGTCAATTTTAGTAAAATTTCCCCTCCTCTTTCTTTTTTATTCTAAGTGAAGATTAACTATGTAGACAAGTAGGGAGATATAATTTCCAAGCAGAAATGATATAAAAGTGATGGAAAATTCAAAACTATAGGCAAAACAAGATTAATAAACTGCATTTCATCCAAGTATCTAGAAACCTACCTACCAGCGATACACATGTTGGTAACAACGTCTACATATTCTTTTCCATGGACTTGACTACTTAAAATCATAAAATATGAAAAAATTATTGATTCTAATTTTCCAATCCATGGACAGGAACTCAAGCATCACTGGCTTTATAGTAACAGAAAGGAACTGCCTACTCAGTGTGGGAGAATCCATCTCTTCTACCATCATTCATAATAGAAGTGGTCAGAAGAAGACTTTTCTCAATTGCACTACTGGTCACCTTCCCCTAAAACCAATAAAGAGAAAATAATGTCCTTGTTCTGTGACAAGAGCAATTGTGCATACCCTGATACTAAATTCACAATGCTAGCGTAGCGTACTGACTTGGTGTTTTTCTACTTAATTCAGCCAAGTACATAATGACATTTTTATACAGGGTCACTTCAAAGCAATTCACAGGTATATAATCACTGAGTTCAGAAACAAATTCAGCAAGGGAGGAATGTTTATGCGGCCTCCAAACCCCTCTTTTGAAAGTAGACAATACAATAGCACCATCACTGGGAGCTGAGGATACCCAGAGATCAGGACTGTGGGTCATTACTACTTCAGCTGTCACTCTCAGAGTATTTTTCAAAGTAACAGAGCTTTACAAAGGGCATCTATGTTCTTAAAAAAGACCAAGCACTTGTTCTGTCTATATAAGAACAGACAAGTGTCCTACATGAAACATAATCTGTCCATTATTCACTGGAATACAACCAAAATGACCTTTGTCTTCCCTCAGACATAGATTTTATTGTTTATGTCATTTGGACACAAACTGTATCTCCTATCCATCATCTCAAGACTATCCAACCAATAGTTCAATAACATTACACAGATTTTGATATACTTCTTATGTAAGAAGAGCAGTCTAAGGCAGATAATGCCCAGGAATTCTACTTTTCTCCCTGCTGGAACCCTTGAGATTTTCCTCTTTTTGTCTCTTCCAGTCTCATAGGGACCTCCCAATGTGCCTCAGGGTCCTCAAAGCAGAAAAAGTGACTATGATAGGATGCTAAGAAAAAAAAATTCTGGAGGAGTTGCTTCACATACCCTCAAGCCCTCATGCCATCTTCTCCTTCCTCCTTTATACTCCATTAACATTTTTTTGTTTCTTAACCTAGAACCCTCCTTTCTTTCATTAGAAACCTAGATTAGCCTCACTTTGTAAAGTGAAACCCTTAAAGTAAGAGTCTGGTTTTCTCTGCTCCCTTTTATACTCCCTGCCTTCACATCCTCTCCTCTCATTCAGAACATAATCCTTTGCAATAGAGCTTTCAATCTGATCACAATCAAAATTTCTCTCTTTAAAGTTAAGGGTTTAACTATTGTCTCTAGGCAGATGCCTTCCAGAGCCATATATCTAACCATGCACTCTCCTCCACGCTTCAGGTCAGGAATTATCTATTGGTCCTTTCAAACTGGATGTCTCAGAGAAATCTTACACTCAATATGTCTAATAATAATTAAAAAAAAAACACTTCTACATAAGGACGAGGACCAGAGGGAGAATGGATGACTTGGGAATTTCTTTTGTTTCTATATTTTTATGGCTGGCATCATGAGCTATCCAACCCAGTCACACTCAGGCTTGCAACCAAAGAGACAAAAAAGTGCTTTCCTTACAATAACTTTATGAAGCAGGTAGAATAAATATTATTGTGCCCCAGGAACTCCCTTAAAACTACTGCAGAACAAATGCCAATTTGCAGCAATAGAAGGGTATCCTTTGCCAAGAAGCTGCCAATATCAATGAAATCACAGTTCTGACATATTTTTTAAAGTATAGCTTTGGACAGTGACTCTGTCCAAAGTTCCAGTCAGGATTGTTCTCTGTTCATTCACTTTCCTTTCATAAGACTGTAGTTAGTATATATTCTAACAGGTAATAACAGCTAACATTTATTATCAATATTGAGGTAAAAATTGGCAAAGATGACAAAAGAAGGGAGTGGCTCTTGTTGAAGGGCATGCAGGAAAATAACAATAGCTAACACAGCTAACACAGCTAACAAACATAGCTAACACAGCTAACACAGCTAACATAGCTAACATAGCTAACACAGCTAACATAGCTAACATAGCTAACATAGCACGCTTTAAGGTTTTCTGAACATTTACAAACATTAGTTCCTTAGTGAGGACTCAATAAAATAGGTGCTATTATTATTTCCATTTTAGAGATAAGGAAAAGGAGGTTAAGTTAAATGACTTGTCCAGGGTCACAGAGGTAGAAAGTATCTAATAGGGTTTGAATTCAGATCTTCCTGACTCCTAGTCAAGCATGCTATCCTCTAATCAGGGGTGGGGAACCTGAGGCCTTGTTGTGTGGACTTCCAGGTCCTCAAGTGTGGCCCTTCAACTGAATCCAAACTTCACAGAACAAATGCCCTTAATAAAAGGATTTGTTCTGTAAAACCTGGACTCAATGAAAAAGCTGCATTCAAGAAACTAGAAGGCTACACATAGGCCTTAAGGGTGCAGGTTCCTTGCCCCTGCAAGACTAAGTCAAGCTCCCTTCTTTCCTCTACTTTGTTTTAGTTCTGTTTTTATTGTGCATCATTTCACAGAAAGTTCTGTAGGATTTCTTTATGTAACATAAGCTTCAATTGCCTTTTATTGTCTACTGAAGAGTCTACACTGTGACAATTTAACTACCATTCCCTAAAGTGAATCAATGGGGCCGTGTGAATATTTTATCTGACTTATGAGGAACCTATGAGGAGATAGACACTTGTAATTGCTATTTGTAAAGGGACTTAATTATTTGTAAAGAGAGAAGAGTTTTAAATCTTATCTATGAAGAGACTGTTAGCTGTCATGGCTGAAGAGAAACTGAGGTACAGAGAGAAAAATAAAGAGAGTTTCTTTACCAAAAGAACTGTTTAACTTTCACCTCTGACTAGAACACTATAAAGAAAAAAATTTAAGGACTCTGGTAGCTATCCTGAGAGCTGAACAGTGGCACTACATTCCAGAAGTAAGAAGAACTCAAGGGTAGCTCTGATAGTTACAAGTAATTTTTTACTGCAATTTCACAGCTAAAATGTAAATCAATAATTATGTCTATTTTATTTGTTAATTGCTAGAATCTTCTAAGGCAGGGGGTCAGCAAACTGTAAACCAAGAGCCAAATTTAGCTAAGAAGTTGTTTACATTTTTTTTAATACAATAGAATTACAATTAAAAAGTAAAAACCATTTGGCCAAATCCCCAGGCTATAGTACGCTGATGGAGCTTGCACTCTACTGTCACAGCCTTCAAGACTCAAGGATCACTACCACAGTAAATCAGAATAGGAATTTTGTAAAGGCATATATATACATACATATATACATGTATATACATACATATATGCACACAAAAATGTATATATATTTATTATGAGACATGAAGATACATACATACACACATATATATGTATATGCTGAAATTTTTAATTTCTTTGAGTCATTTATAATATTCAGAATTTATTAGCCTGTGTATTTCAGTAATCCATGGTTTTATTGATGTTATCACACCCTCGAACTACATAAACTGCAACCAGTCCACTAGTAAGTATTTTTTCTACGATTGAAAAATTTACCACACTGCAATGATGCAATGAACCTTTCCACATCTTGCTATACTGATCCTTGGACAACAAATATGTATTACAGTTTGTTGCTAGGTTAGAATCCAAAGTCACACTGGTTTCATATGGCCTATCAGAAGTTTGTACTCCATCTAAGAAACCAGAGGCAAAAAGTTATTCCCTAATAGACAAATGGTCAAAGGATATTAATAGTAAATAGTCTTCAAAAGAATTATAATCAATGACCATATGAAAGTATATTTCAAATAACTAATATTAAGAGAACTGGCTGGTCCAGATCTGTGATTTCACTGGTACAGAAAATTCCCAGTATGAAAACTTCCTTTAACAATGCCGACCAGCACCTACTCTGAATTTAATAATCTTAAAGAACTACTTGGGAACACTGAAATGTAAAGTAACTTGGACTTGCTCCCATTATCAAATAGGCCATATGAGTCAGAGTTAGGATGTGAGGCTCTCTGTCAATTCACATCACCAAGCAGCCTCTAATAAGAGAAATATTACTTAAAACAACCATGAAGTTTCACCTTACACCAAGTAAATTGGCAAAAATGACAAACAAACCAAAAAAAAAAAAACAGAAACAGTTAATACTGAAGGGACTTATGAGAAGGGCAAATTAATACACTGTTAGTGGAATTGGTTCAACTGTTCTTGACTTCAGTTTGGAATTATGTAAGAAGGATGATTAAACTTCATTCTCTTTGGCCCGAAGACCTCCAATTAGTAAGGATATACCACAAGGAGTTTTTGTTATTTTTTAAAAAGAAGTCTAACAAAGAGTAAAACATTCATAGCAACATTTTATTTTGTGATAGTAAAGGACTGAGAGGAAAGCAGGTTGTCATTTATTGGAGAATGGATTAAAAAAATATTGTATAAAAACGTAATAGAACATTGTTGCATGTAAGAAATGACAAATATGAAGAATTCAGAGAAACATGGGTTTTGTATGAACTTCCAGATCCAGAGTGAAATAAACAAATCCAAAATAATATTAAAAACAAAGTAAATGAAAAGATTCTAAAAAAAGGACGCCAAACTGAGCAACAACAACAAAAATAGCAACGGTCCTAGAGAAGAAGCAGAGACAAGAATGGTCTATTTACTGTTTTTGTTTAACATTTTCTGTTACAACGGTGAGTTCACTTCCAAGGTAGGGTGGGGAATAGAAAGGAAAAATCCCCAAATGACTATGAGGTAAAGACAAAAGGCATAAATAAAACATTACAACAAAATTAAAAAGTCAAGGCTACCACTGGACAATACTGAAAAACTGACAACAAGAAATAAAATGGCCTTCTGTCTTTAGATGCTAAGACTAAATTATAAAGTACAAATTATTAGCACTACATTGCAGCAAGGCATGTTAAATACATGAATATGGTCATGCCATGGGTCAATATCTTATACCTTCAAGTTTAACACCAAACAAACAGTATCTTGATACTATGTAATTGGACCTAGGAGCATGCTTGTTGTTTGGCACAAAGATACAAGCCTGAAATTTTTAAAATTTCATGAAATAATCCCTATTGTAATAGCTTTCAGAAAACCATATATGAAAGGTGAGGGGAAGGAGCATTTTGCCTAAGACTCTCCTAAATGCCAAAGAGAACTGAAGGCTACATGTCTACCTGAACTAGACATCTGGCATGAGAGTTTTTAAGCTCTCATTAAAGCTTCATTCCTGCTTTAAAAGACTCATGTGGTTCCAGATTTTCAAGGAATCAACTCTAAAGGAAAAAAAAAAAGAAATACTCTCTTTATAGACATGTAAGTAGAAGGTGAATGTCCTTACACGTAACCTGATTTGTAGTTTGCCTCCGTAAAGACTTTGTGGGAATTTCCCCTTGAGTGCCTCTCTTCTAGCTGAGCAAGGTCTCAACTTTTTCTTATCTTTTCTTGTATTACTTAATCTGTAGAACCTCTCCAATTTCTTTTTACTATCTGCTGGAATAAATGGATTTACTCACTACTCACTATTTGAGATGGTCTTTTGTGTAACTAGCACTTGGTGGGAAGGAGTAAAGCTTTGGTTACCTTTTTCCTTTAAGAGATAGTTAGGTGATAATGTTTAATATAAAATTTTGGAATAATCTCTTTGTTCTCTCTGAAGTTAACTCAGAGAATGCCTCTTCCTATGTCAACAAGAGTCAGCCAGGGCTGACTTAACATTCCTTAAGAGACCTTTAACCTAAGACACTATCTTGAATAATGGGACGTTTTCCATGTCTTAATATTTGTAGACATATACTATGTTATGGCATGTTAATGGTAAAGAAAACACAGACATCTTGGGTCGTAATTTCCATGTGAAACTTTGTCAAACTCTGTTATCTTATTGTATTTACAACCTACGCAATTAAGAAACTCCTTTCTAATGATCTAGTTAATCACT
Source organism: Potorous gilbertii (assembly GCA_028658325.1). NCBI lineage: Eukaryota > Metazoa > Chordata > Mammalia > Diprotodontia > Potoroidae > Potorous > Potorous gilbertii. Next base: position 400,837,720 of record CM053769.1, read on the forward strand.
TATGGAGACCATAAATCTGGAGGACACAGAACACTTCTTTGTCCTAAAACATATTTAAAGCTGCTCAATTCTTTGTATCGGTAGCCAGAACATTTCTGGCTCCACAATGCATTATGTTACTGTTATCTTTAATGGGGAATTGATTAATTAATTAATTAAATCATAAAATGCATGCATTGTGCCGGTTGCCTTTTCTTTAACCAAGTTTTCAGGTCAATATAGGGAAATGACTGGCTTTGCTGTTTTTGAACCTAACAAAAAACATTATATCTTCAGACCAGAAATATTTGGGGTAGGGGTTGGAAGGAGGCTTCAGGGGCAAAATGATAAAATTTCTATCCAGTACCCCATTTAAGAAGAGAACTGAGTGGTCAATTCCACGGTCCCTTCTCCTACACCTTTCTAGGAAGGAGTGGGTAAGATTTTAAAGACATCTATCTATGCCCACTCATGAACTGAATTTAGAAAACCTATGCCATCTACATGTGACATCTTACATTAGCAACACATACTTTCGCATGTGTATGTATATAAATGTACACATATATGTATGTGTGGTTGTGTATATATGCATGTACGTGTGTGTGTGTGTGTGTGTGTGTGTGTGTGTGTGTAGGAAAGGGAGAGATGTACACATATATGTATGTGTGGTTGTGTATATATGCATGTACGTGTGTGTGTGTGTGTGTGTGTGTGTGTAGGAAAGGGAGAGATGTTCAATTTTTAGCGCTCCTCTGTTATTTCTTTCCAAACTACAGCTTTATCCTGACAGACCTAAATGGTGAAACTAAATATGGCTGCATGAATTGTCAAGAAGATGGAACAAGTTAGGATATGC
>CM053769.1:400839057-400858560 GCA_028658325.1 Potorous gilbertii
TCTCTTCCCAGTTTTTCCTCCCCCTCTCTTATTTGATTTTCAAAATTCTTTTTGAGCTCTTCCATGGCCTGAGACCATTGAGTATTTATTTTGGATGTTTGGGATACAGAAGCCTTGAATTTTATGTCTTTCCCTGATGGTAAGCATTGTTCTTCCTCATCAGAAAGGATGGGAGAAGATATATGTTCACCAAGAAAGTAACCTTTTATAGTCTTAATTTTTTTTCCTTTTTGGGGCATTTTCCCAACCAGTTACTTGACTTTTGGGTCCTTTGTCAAGAGTAGGGTATGCTCTGGGAATCTATAAGATCTCAGTTCCTCCAAGGTGGCACAATCAAGCGTGTACTGATCTGGGTGTAGGCAGGGATTTTTGTGCCCAGAACCTTAGCAGTTACCTCTCCATAGCCACCTGTCCTCCAGTTCCACCAAGTCAGCACTGGGGGCTGATTCTCAGATAAGCTGGATGGACAGGGCTGCCATTCAGTGTGAGACAAAGACCAGCTCCCCCAGGACCTCCACACAGGGCCAAGGCAAGAATCAGCTCCTCAGTGCCCCCAGGGTTTTTACGCTCCATCATTGGATGCGGCTGCTGAGCCTGCAGATGTGGCCTCTATGGCAGCTGCCTATGGCTGGAGCTATGGGAAGGCCCTTCTCCCTTCCCGGTCAACTGAAAAAAAAGCCCTGTCACTGACCTTTGGCACCTGTGGGTTAAGGGATCTGCGAACCTGCTGCTGCTGTGACTGGGGATAACAAGGCTAGAGGTTCTGCCCCTGAGGGCTGTACCACGACCAAGGCTGGGCTGGGCACAGCTCCACATCCCATGCAACAGATGTTTCCTGTGGGCCTTTCAGGTCACCCTGGGCTAGAAATCTCCTCCACTCTGTTGTTCTCCACTTCTGCTGCTCCAAAATTTGTTGAGAGTCCCTCTCTACAGGAATTTTACGGTCTGTGTGGGGCAAGCCTCCGTATCTGTGTCTTTTTACTCTGCCTTCTTGACTCCACCCCCACTCTTCCTGATTTTGAAAGGATATTTTCCACAATTCTACCTCCGTACTCTTCCATCTAACAATCACATTCATTCTCATATTTTAAGCAATGTCTAGCTACACAACTGACTTTCTACGTTAATCCTGGTATTTACTCTGTATACATACTGGTAGATATGTGGTCTTACTTGTTTCTAATCATTTAATAAAAATTTTTAGAAAAGAAAAAATCTTGCAGATTGAAGCATACTTTTTTAAACTATTTTTCTTGGGTGGTTTTTTTTTTTGGTGTGTTTTCTTTTACACCTTGTCTAATATGGGAATATGTTTTGCATGACTGTACATGTATAATTTATATCACATTGCTTGCCTTCTCAAGGGGGGAAGGGGAAAGAATTTGGAACTCAACATTGAAAAAAAAGAATGTTAAAGATGTTTTTACATATAATTGGAAAAAATATCAAAATTTTAAAAATTAAAAAAAAGAACTCACAGTGTGTCACACAAATGACAAAACCTGAAGATTAACTATTCATCATTTTAGAGACTTTCATAGGATCATCTAGGCCAACTCCCTCACTTTACAGATGTGAGAAAATAGAGGCCCAGAGAGTTAAACAGCCTATTTAGGTTCATAAAAGTACTAAGTGACAAAGCCAGGATTCAAACTCAGATCTTATAATGCCAGTCCAGGACTCTTTCCCTTCAAAACCACTAGTAATTATTCAAAACCAATAATCAACATCTGCCAAGTAGCAGATTATAATAAACTAGGAAAAATTTGAATTACTCATTTAATTACAGTTTTAAGATATAAGCATAACAATTTCACTAGGCCATAAAGAATTCAGGTTACATTAGAGAGGTTTATATTACTTATTTTCATATATATATATATATATATATATATATATATATATATATATATATATATATATATATATATATATGTATACTTATACCCTACTTGCAAAGACAACAGTCACAGTATATCAAAAGGTTTTAATTTTAAAAAGAGAAAATAAATAATAAAATAAATAAATCAATAAACAAGACCTAAGATTTCAGGATAACTATTTCTCAGTGTCAATAACAGTCCCATCACCAAGAACTGTCATATATTCCATTCCTCCCTGTGCTATTCCCGGGCCATAGATACTCCCTCTTCTGTCTGTCATTCAGTGTCCACATCCCTCCTAAGATACTCCCAGCAGGCTGGCCCTGCCACATACTGCCTGACATTAATGTCATCCCTCCACATATTACCATCCTGACTACCCTCAGTCTAGACCAGCAGGTCCCATGAATAATCCAATCACCTGGTTCTTTCACTATCCTGTGGCTACTAAAATTCCACCTCCTTTCACATCTTCCACCATCCTTGATGTCCACTGTGCCCTCTGGAACAAAGTGCAATCTACAAACTCCCCTTCTCTTTTTAGCTTGTGAGTCTCCTAAAAATCTAAATTTCACCACATGGTCCTTATGTTTGTCTACTTTTCTAGTGGTCTGCTCCTCTCCTGCCCTGCCCCTACTCCCAATTCACATGTCCCAGGAATACACAAAGTGCCATGCAGAGAATCTGTGCACTTCCTCCTACCTGGCTCTTCTATACCTTTCTCTGCTTACACTACACTCTGCAATTTCCAATATGGCAAATTTCACTTTGTCCATATCACATAACCTTGCCTAGTCACAGACTATCATGCCTTTTACCAGTCTCTTCATGTTCAAATGCCATGCCACCATGAACATATTCTTCTTGCCTTCCTTTCCAACTCTGGCTCTAAAAACAGAAACCATGTCAGCACTATCATTAATAAAGGGACAAATCAATCAGCTGCCCTATTATTCATATCGCCACTCTGTTTGACTTCCCTCATCAAAATACTCTTCCCTGGCCAACACTCTCCTGGATATGCTGTTGTCCCCCCTTAGGATGTAAGCTATTTGAGGACAGGATCTGTTTTGCTTACTAATATTTTTATCTCTCAATTTAGCACAGTGGCTTTCACAAAGTGAGTGATTCATAAATGTTTTTTCTTCATTCATTCATTTTTATCAATTTGAAAAATGCCCACATCCAGGTCACACTTTCTTCTTTTCTCAAGATACCCAATAGATGGCTCAGCCTTTCTCTCACAAATCTAACTTGCATTTTTATTTTTTGAACTTCAACATTCAAGTTGATATATCATATCCTGATCTCTCCTTTCAGCCTCAACTCTCATGATCTATGTATCCATTCTTACCTCTACCCTCTAGAGTGCCTTAGTACTCTCACCACCACCCTAACCTGTGCCATTTTCAAGATTCTGAACTCTCAATTTCTCCACTATTATGGCACCTTTTCCTTGCAATTGTCCTTTCTCACGCCTTCTTAAAACTATCCCTTTCAACTCAACTTGACCAATACTCACTAATAAGTCAGTTATTAAGAGATTCTTATCCTTTTTTTGGTGTTACAGACTCACTTCAAAGTCTAAGAAGCCTATAGACTCCTTTTAAGCATAATGTTTTTACATGCATAAAATAAGACCTAAAGGAAACAATTATATTAAAATACAGTTAACAAAATATGAAAAAGTAGAAGTTCACATACCACAAATCTTGCTCGAGTCTCATTTATCTCGATTTTTAATCTTGGTGACAAATTCACCAATTAAACTAAAGACTGTCATCCGTCCCTCGATCCCCTGTCCTTGCTTCATTCACATCCTGGCAATAATCCTCAAGCTGGGCTGACCCCATTTTACCTCATCTGTGAGTGCTGCTGGAATAAATATTTGTGAAATGAAGGGGTTAAGATTAGATGACCACTAAATTCTAATCAATAAAACAAAGAAACCATTCAGCCTAGGTCTACTACAAATTCATGTAACCTCATTTCAAATGCATCCTTGCTGCTGAACAAAACCTCTTTTATTCCTATCAGATCTTTGTTCCAAACTTCTGTATCTCTCAAACTCTTTATCATAATTCTATCTCTCCTGAGTTACAGACTACTTTTTAATGCCTAAAATTTCACCTTTTTAAAATTAAATTTTACTTTTCAATTAACAAGCATTAACTTTCTCTCCTTCCTAAGTTTACCCTGCCCCTGAGGGGAAAACAAGAAAAAAGAAAATCCCAGCAACTAATATAGTCAAGCAAAAATGCATTCCTCTACTGGTCAGGTCCAAACTTGTGTATCTCAGTCTGTGCATTTAGTTTTCCATCTCCCTCTCAGGAAGTGGTGAGCATATCATTGATCTTTTGAAATTAACACTGATCATTACATTGATCAGAGTTCTTCAGCCTTCCACAAAGAGCACAACTCCGACGGGCTGGCCATGTTGTTCAAACCCAAAATATACCCTTGCCAAAAAAAGTGTTTTATGGAAAACTTACACAGGGCAAGTGTTCACATGGTGATCAGAAGAAGCAATATAAGCACATTCTCAAGGTATCGCTTAAGAACTTTGGAAATGATTGTGTGACATGGGAGACACTGGCACAGGACCGCTTAGCATGGCATGCCCGTATCAGAGAAGGTGCTGTGCTCTATGAGCAAAGGAGAATTGAAACAGCTCAAAGGAAACACAAGGTGCACAAATTCAGAGTATCCACTCCAAATGTTCACACAGAGTATTTTGCCAGACCTGTGGTAGAGCACTCCAAGCTTGTACTGGTCTGATGAGCCAGTCAGGCATACTTAAACTTGACTCTAGCACGGTGATGTCATTTTGGTCCTCTTCCTAGAACTAAGGACAACAATAAGTACTCCACCCTCTAACTCTTGGTAAAAGGTGACAGGAAGTGCTAGTCAAGGCACAGTGATGAGATTAGAGGTGATGAGGTTAACCTGGAAAGGGCATCTTGTTTCTTAGAGTTGAAACTAAGCATCATTTCTTCAAGGAATTCTAAATGATCTTGTGAGCACCTTACATTTTCTTTAAGATTTTGCTTAGAGGTATTTTGGAGTTATTTTATTCTTCTGGCTTTATGTCATGGGCATCTCTAATCTCATAACAGCTCTTTATCTTTTTTTTATTTAGTTATTCTTCCAGTAATGTGCTCTGGATGACCTAGCAGACCTAAATGGGGAGCTCTTTCAGGTGTGAATCTGTGATCCTGGCACCTCTGGAAGATCCTTCTACAATGCATTCCTGGGTAGGGGACCAAGTCCATGATCTATTTTGAATGATTCTGTGCTGGGAGCCACTAGGTACTGTGTCTGTACTGAGTCCAACTCAAGGCCCTGAGCTGCTTGGCTGGTCAGAGCTCTGGGCACTGAGGAGCTGTTGGCCCAAGGAGACATGGGGTACTAATTACACTACATGCTCTAGGCTGTCCTAACTCAGAGCTCTGGCAATCCTTCTGAGAAATTTCTTGTGTTGGGCCAGGGTCAGTAATCAGCTCTGGGTGTCCCCACACTACTGCTAGAGTTCTGAGCTTAGGAGACCAAGTCCATGTTTCCAGGTTGTTTCATAGTTATTGCCCTGGTCACTTGCTTGTAGGCTAAATTTATAATCTTGGGCTGGAAGGATGAGCCTCTGTAGCTTCTCCTTTAATTTCTCATTCACTACTCAATCTAGCACTCTCAGGTCATTGCTGTGAAGTAGCTGTTGGAAAAGCTGGGCTATATGGCTTCCTCCTACTATACCATCTTGGCAGACTTTGTGACACTTCAGACAGGATATTCCATAAGTATCTTAAATTCAATGTGTCCAAAACATATTCATTATCTTTCCTCACAAAATCTTCCTCCCTTCTAAAATTTCCTAAATCCTCTCAGCCACCCAAACCCTCAACTTCAGTACCACTGACTCCTCACTCCTATTCACTTAGCACATAGAAATCCATTGCCAAATATTGTCATTTTTACTTCATATCTTATGCATGCCATCACACAACTAACTCCCAGAGCCACTACCCTAGTTCAGGCCCTCATCACATATTGACTGGACCATTGTTAATAGCTTTCTAACTGGTCTTCCTAGCTTGACTCTCTCCCCATTGGAATCTATCCTCTAATTAGCTGCCAAGATGACTTTTTTAATGTGTAGATATGACTCCCCATTCATTACCTCTAGGATCAATCATAAAGCCTCCTCTTTGACAGGTAAAGTCTATTATAGTCTGGTCTCTTCTTATCACTCCAGTCCTCTTATACTTTACCACCCTCCATGAAAAGTACAATCTGACTACACTGGCTTACTTTCAGTATCTCAAACACTAGACTCCCATTTCATATCTTTCATATTTGCAGTAGCTTTACCCCATGCTTGAAATGCTCTTCCCCTCCACATTGGCCTCTTAGCTTCTAAAGCTTCCTCAAGACTCAGCTCAAATCTCACCTTCTGCAACTTGCATTTCCCCATTCCTCCAGCTACTAGCACCTTCCCCTTTGAGATTACCTTCCATATACTCAGTATGTATCTACTATGTACTTTCTAATTTTCATGTCTTCCCCATTAGAATGTAAGCTCCTGAGGGCTGGGACCGTTTTTTGGCTTTCTTTTTATCTCCGGAACTTCCTGTGGGACACAGTAAGTACTTAATAAATGTTTACCTTATTCTCTAGCGCAACACCCCCTTCTCAGGAGATAAACCTACCTCCTAATCTCACTGAGGAAATAGACTTCATCCTTTGTGGTTTCCCCAACCACCTCTACTGTTCACTTCAAAACACCTCTACAACATCACCTCTCTCTTTCTTTGCTACAGTCTTTGAGGGAGAGGTAATTCTTCTTTCCAAAGACTCTTACATATAACCTTGAACTATCTACCAGATCCTTTCTCACCACCTAAACATGATCAATTCTTTACTCCATTCTAAAAAAATTTTCATTTGACCCTGACAGCCAATGATCCTATAGTTCTGCTCTCTTTTACCACAAAACTCTTAAAAGAGAATCAATCATCTGTAAGACTTCTTATCCTGGGACACAGGAACTCTTAAAAAAAAAATTTGTTAACTGCACTTCAACATAACTGGGTTCCATTATAATCCTACGCATTTAAGAACATTATCTGAAAAGGGGTCCACAAGTTTCACCAGATTGCCCACAGAGTCTATGGCACAGTAAAAGTTAACCCCTGATCTTTACTCACTGTCTCTACTTCCTCAATCCTTACTCATTTCTCAATCCCTTGCAATCCTACTCTACTGAAAGTACTCTTTCTAACGAACGATCTCTTAACTGCTAAATCCAATGTTTTTTTTCAGTCTTTGTCCTCCAGAACTTCTGTAGAGCTTCTGACATGACTGCTCACATAATCCACCTGGACGCACTCTTCTCTTTTCAAGCAATCTACAACCATTTATTAAGTGATTATATGCCAGGCATTGTGTTAGACATGGGACTACAAATACAAAAGTGAGACCGTTCCTGTTCTCAGAGTTTACAATCTACTAGGAAGACATGATATGGTCACACATAAGCTAATGTAAGATATACACAAAATATACAGTGAATGAGGGAACAACAGAAAGACTAGCAACTTAAAGAATTAAGATTGTTCTTTGCAAGAATTATTTGCTAACTTCCCTTTCTCAGTATCCTTTGCCCATTTATCACCTGTTATCAGGTTTGTAAATTCTGAGTAACCCTAGATTTTTTTTCTCTCTCATCCACCACACTCAATTCCTTGCTAAATTTTGTCAATTTTACTTCCAAGATATCTCACTCAAGCCATCATCACCACTCCTCAGACCATTAACAGCCTTCTAATGGGTTTGCCTGCTTTCAGTCTTCTCCTCTCCCATCCATCCTCCAAATTGTGTCACTCTTCTAACCCAAAAAGTTTCAGTAGGTCCTTACTGCCTAGAGGATAAAATACAAACTCCTCAGTCTGATATAAAGATCATTGACAATCTGATTATCAACTTACTTTTTCAGCTTTACTTCACCTTATACTCAAGCACACTACCCAAAATACACTACTAGCTTTTCTCCACAACTGACACTCCACTTCCTATTTCCATGCATTCACCAATCATCCCCAAGTCAGAAATTCATTCTCTCCTAGAAATTATATATGCCTTCAAGCCTCAGTTCAAGTGCTATATCCTTAGTGAAGCCTTGTCTGATCCCAGCTTTCTGTCAGTGCTCTGTCTCTCCTCAGATTATTTTGTACACAGGTAAAACACAGTTTACCCATAGTAAGAATTTAAGCATTTACCGGTCAAATCAAAATGCTTAAAGATATCACTCAGATCACATAAAAGAAAACTGCCTATTATATGTTCTGTTTTTAAAAACCTTTTTTTTTTAATCCTGGTCTATCTCTTCAAGCTATTCTATTTCTTTTCCTTTTTTTGTTTTCTGCCTACTTCCACCCACTTACAACTTGCCTTCAGTCTCTTCCCTCTTTAATCCAACCTATAAAAAACCAGTACACTAATCTTTCTTAACTCTACTTTCATCACTCACTCTTTCTCTGCAAATATATATATATATACATATATAGACACACACTGTCTCAGAAATAGGTCTAGTTCATTTTTTACTGGTATAAGGTGGCTCAAACTGATCTATGTTCCAAATCAGAATACTCTTTATCCTTTCCCAGCTACCAAGTCTATTCATCCTTCAAAGGCCACCAAAATTTCCTACTCCTCCATTATCCCTTCCAGGGTTATGCTGATATATGCTTAATAACTGACTCTACAAGGGGAAAAAAATACTTTTTAAGTATTTGCATTTAAGTATATGCATTACTAACATTTTCTCCATTATTTTCTTCAGCCTAGACAATCAACAAAACAATAAATCAAGCCCTTATTTGGGGTGCTTGCCCATTTCTGAAGTATAAATGCTCACAATGAAAATGTAACAATCAATGAGGTTTAGTAAGATCAGGCTCCAGCATACCCACCCCTCCACTTCCCCCACACACTTAACACCCTTCCACAAAAACTCCAGCATCTTTGATCTCTCCCCTTCTTTGAACTACTAAAGCCCTTATTAGTAAGCTTGTCATTCCTTCAATAAAATCACATCTTTTCTTGTATTGTTAATTAATTTTTCATGTGTTTCTCTTATCTCTTCAAGTAGACTCAGGGATACTGGGGAAGAGAGGAGGTATGTTGGTACTATGTATCTCTCTGCAGTCTATAGATATTTGCTGAATATATAAAAGGACCCAAGGTTCAAAAAAACATCTTTACAAACTACGACTGGAATACACCTATGTGCAGAAATAAGGCCAATGGATCAAAGTCAGAAGGAGGCTAATTTTCATTTAATAGGAAGTAAGGAAGTTAGTATTACAAGTCTTCAGGTGAAAGCCTGCTTGTCAAGTATATTATAGAAGGGATTCACTCTTCAGGTATGGTTTGAACTCTAAGATCCCTTCTCCATTTAAGTCTGAATCTTTATTTAGAAGGAGGAACAGGAGGGATGAGAAAGACAGGAATTTCTGTAACCCTCAGACTTTTGGGGACTAGCATTTTTAAGGGACACGAGGAGTCTGCCTATGTTGTAAATCAAATTATTATACAGCACTCCTGCCCCACAGATATCAGTATCTCCAAAATATGCAGGGGTATATTCTCATTATCTTTTTCCTATCTGACCTACATTGTTTAATCAGAAAGAAGGTACAATTGCAGTCAACATATACATTTTAAGATCTAAATATCAATTCCATGAAGTAGGTATTACCACCACTACTTTACAGATGAAGAAAGCTAAGGCTTAAAAGTTAAATATATTGCCAAAATCACAAGACTAAAAACAACTCAGCTTTAAATTTAATTTGAGGTATGATGGATAGTCTAGGGAACTAGTGAAAGAATAACAGAGTAAGAAGCTAAAAAGTACAAAGAGCTCATAAGAATAAGGATTACTATCTTAGGACAAAGCTGACAGACTCTCTGATCTCTCCCTCTACCCTGAGTCTATTTTGCTGCCACCCTAAGGAAATCAAAGAAAGGAACCACTGCAATAAACAGAACAGCAAAATTGGCAGTTACAGTATTTTATAAGCTAGGTTAATTTTAATTTCCTCCATAGTACTAATACGAATATAGGCGACCGGAAACAAGACCTGGCCAGCTACTGAAATGGCCGTTAGAAGCATTTAAGAACATTCTACTTCAGCAGCTGCCTTCCTGGCAAAGGGTCAGTCTTTTTCTTTGTTTTCAATAGGACACACTCAATGAATACTAATCAAGCACCTACTACATGCAATGTACTGCACTCAAAGAGCTACAAAGACAGACCAGTTTCTTGCCCTCAAAGTGGGCATTTCTACTGAAAACCAAATCAATTACTACGCTAGGCACTGGAGATACAAATACAGAAAGAATTCCTGTCTTCACAGACCTTACATTCTCCTAGGAAAATGTAATATCTATTCACATACAAGTAAATACAAGATAAATACACAGGGATGAGGAGGAGATTTTGGAGGAGGGGGAAGTCAGGAAAGGCTTCTTGAATGTGGTTCTTCAGCTGAGACTTGAAGGCAGCCAGGGGATCCAAGGGGCAGAAATGAGGAAGGAGGGCATCTCAGAAATGAGGAGAATCTGAGCAAAGGCTAAGATGGGATGGCATTTATAGGGAACAGAAAGCAAATCAGTTTGTATGGACCAGAGAATGTTTGAAGGAGAATATTCTATAATGAGACTGGAGAAATGGGCTGTAATGAGATTCTGAAAGGCTTTAAATGAAAACAGAGGAGACTTATTCTCAAGATCATTGAAGGGAGTTACTGAAGTTTCTTGAGCAGAGGAATGACATGGTCTTTAAAAATCTCAATTTGGCAGCTCTGTAAACCACTGCTCAGACGGAGGATAGACTGAATGCAGGAAGACTGTTGTAATTGTCTCATCAAGAGATCATTACAGCCTGAACTAAGGGTGATTTTGATGTGAATAGAGGCAACAGGACATATATAAGATATACTTTAGTGGTGAAATCTGTAACACTTGGCACAACTGATTCAATAAGAAGGGTGGAGGGAGGAGTGAGTGAGAGTGAAAAGTGCAGCTGACAGTTAGGTTGTGAACTAGCCTAACTGGAAGAACGTTGGTGCCTTTCAAGTAAAGTCAAGGAACACTTATTAAACACCTACTGTGTATCAGGCACTGTACTAAGAGCTGAGGGACACAAAGAAAGATAAAAACAGACCCTGCCCACAAGAAGCTTACAATCTAATGGAGGAGACAACATGTAAACAACTATGTACAAATAAAATAAATGTTAGGATAAACTGCAGATCATCACAGAGGGAAGATAATAGCATTAAGAGATCCAGGAAAGGCATCTTGCAGAAAATGAATTACAAGCATAGAGATGATATCCATGAGATTAGCAACAGTGTATGCAAAGAGATGAGGGCTCAGGACAAAGACCTGCGATACACAGAAGGGATAAAACGTGGATGATGCTCCTGCAAAGGAGATTCAGAAGAATTCATTGGTCCAATAGGCAGGAAAGGAACCACAACACAGCAGTAACAAGAAAAACAGGGGAGGAAAGAATGCCCAGGTGGAGGAAAGGTGATCAATAATGTAAAATGCTAAAGAAAGATGATGAAGTTTGAGGACTGGAAAAAGGTCATTGGATTTAGCAATAAAAAGATCACCACTGACCTTGAAGCGAACAGTTTATATTGAATGGTAAGGAGGGAAGTAATATAACAAGAGGTTAAGAAATGAGTATAACATGTAATAATCACTCTTCTTGGTTATAAAGAATGTCAATATAATGGGCTCTAAGTAAACATATGCCATTGGATATGAGATATAAACCAACTTGCCTGTCAAGAACCAATGATAAGTATTAGCCCCAAAGAAACCAAGGGCAAAAACAATGACAGTCCAGATAGGGGCTATGGGTTTAGCTAACTCTTAGTATTAAAAAAAAAACAATTGCCTATACTGACTTAACACTAGTTTCAGCACTATCTGCCTGCACTGCAACTCTCATCATTGCTACACGATGACTCTGAGGGTAGTCTATTCTGCCACGGACAAAGAAAAATACATTATGCCCAAAGAATGCATATGAGTAAGACTTTTCAAGACGATGATTCACTGTAAGAGACATTGAAAATAGGACCTCTCTAAAGAAACTTTTCATCCTTCAAAAGAAACATCAGTGCGACTTGTTTGGATTAATTTGTTTCAAAGATGAGTTTATTTTTACTAAAGTACTAATATTCCAAATCCAAATCAAATTATATTAGTGTTTGAGTTTCCTTGGTTTCAATGGATTAATTTTGACCATGTTAATCATTCTTACACCTAATGCTTAGAGACATAAAATTCCATTCAGCACTTATTACATACATTATATGGCAACAAAAAAAAAGATTTATCTTAAATTACTTCCAAAATGACCCTTTTGCTAATGGAGAAAATTATTTTGATAGAAAAAAAATCACAGTCTACCTGTTAATTCCAGATCTATCTATAAAAACCTTAAGAAGAAAAATCCACGCAAGTAATCTAGTCGTTTCAGTTAAGTCCAATTCTTGGTGACCTCTTTTGGGAGTTTTCTTGGCAAAAAGACTGGAGTAACTTGCCATTTCCTTCTCCAGCTCATTTTACAGATGAAGAAACTAAGACAAATAGGGTGAAGTGACGTGCCCAGAGTTACATAATTAGTAAAGTGACTGAGTCTGCATTTGAACTCAGGTCTTCCCAACTCAACTACACCACTTAGCTGTTAGTTAACTTGACATTTTCACATATTACTCCTGGTTTTATAAAACTAAATAAATAAGCACCAGTTTTCAATAAAGATTAGAACATTATTTCTATAGAGAAAAATAAATTTCATCTTAGATTCTAAAACCTTTTTCTAGATATAAGACAAAGAATAACTATCTCAAAACATACCTCAACTAAACGACCTAAACAGAATCTTCACTTAACTAGGGTTTTTCCCCACAGTCCTTATTTTCTGGAAAAAAGAAATCACAAGGAAATAAGTATATGTAAGGAATTTTGCTTAAACATATACACAAAACCATCAAGGCTGTCCTAGGGACAATTCACAGGCTATTAATAGACCTTCAAAAGACTCCAGTGAGGGCATCATTATACCCTCTTTGAAATTTACAAAGCTGGGGCTCAAAGAGAAGAAGTGATATGCCCATAACACTGTGACTAGGAAAGGGTTGGGAATTAAACAAGGGTCCCCCTGGCTCAGAGTTCTTTCCCATATATAACTCAGCTTCTTGAAACATGCAAAGGAACAAAAAACAAATTACAAGGGAAGATGGAAGGAAATGAATGCTACAGACTGACAAAACTGAAAGAAGAAATAACAGTTCATAGCATAAAAGAAAAGAGACATATTATTCAGTACAGTAACAGCTGTCAATAATGATATTGAGTTGCTAAGAAAGGATCAAGCATTCAATATACTTTTTATGTGTGCCACACACACAAAAAAAATATTGCTGCTTAAATTGATCAACTTTCAGCTATCCCGAAAAAATTTCCTAAAAGTTTCAAATAGCTAAGATTTTTCTTTTAACACAGACTGGTACTATCAATTGAAATCAAATTAATCCATTGCTACATTTAGCCCAGTAATAGACAGTATACTGACATGTAAAACACACTGACCCCTGACAAAGTTAGTTTTGCAATAAATACATTAATATATTGTAACAGTATAACCAAACCCTATTGTGAAATCATGAAATTCCACTGTAACATCTTTTGGCCAAAAGTCCAAGATAGAAATCAGATTACAAGATCAGATACATATTCTAACTGGAAAGGCGCTTGGGACATCACACTAAACTCCTCATTTAAACGATGAAGAAGCAGAGGTCCAGGGATGTAAAGTGACTTGTTCACAGTTATACAGTCACTCAGAAGCATAGGCAGGATTTGAGCCCAGACTCTTCAACTAAATGATCCAAAGTATTCAAAGCACTAGGGATCAAATAATATTTTAGGTCATAACCTGCCTATCTGAATTCTTAAGACAAGATTTCCTACTAAAATTCAGTCTCTTTACTATAAATAAATGGAAATGGCCAGAGAAGAAAGCATACATGGGAAAAAAAAAAGCTTAATTTTAAGTGAAAAACTGCAGCAAGGATTTAATATCTGTAACTACAGAAGTACAGTCATTCATCTTGGTAGTTTCTTGAAAGTAATCTGTTTCATTTCTGCCTTTGTGAACACTGTTTGTCACATGGGAGACACTTAAATGCTTGTTAAATTAAACTAAACTCTACAACATAATAACTATCAATACTTTAAACCGTTATAGAACAATATGAGGGATTTGAAAATAAGTCTTCCACAATCAAAACCAAGAAGGCTGAACTCATTATCAAAAGTGTTACTAAAGAATACATGCACCATACTGATTAATTATATTTATCAGTAAA
The DNA here is from genome assembly GCA_028658325.1 of Potorous gilbertii. Lineage (NCBI taxonomy): Eukaryota > Metazoa > Chordata > Mammalia > Diprotodontia > Potoroidae > Potorous > Potorous gilbertii. The sequence goes on from CM053769.1 coordinate 400,853,393, forward strand.
GTACAACAGTCAAGGGTTGGATTAAGTCTTCAGTAATGTATACTATACTCACAGAATTTCAGAATTAGAAGCAACTTTAAAGAGCATCTTACTTGCTTTGATGGATCCGTGATTTCATCAGTGTAGGTCTTCCCTCCACCAATGCAGATCAAAACTCTTCTCATGCCTTCTCATCCTGCATGATTCTTATGCGTGTCTTTCCATAGATCCTCCAGAGAGAGTCTACCCAACTCACTGGAGGCCTTTTTCTTATTCTTTTAATATCTTGAAAGGTACCAATGTACCACTACTTGTAATTGCAGGAGGTGGAAGTATGAAAAGAAAATCCCTAATCTGCACAAGACATTTGCAGAAAAAGGAATGAAAAAGATTCTTCTCTCAACTATTTCACTTTTTCCAAACTCTAATTGATCAAAAAAATAACTTGGTTTAAGAAAAGGGCAATGTAAACTTGGCTACCAATCAATGAAATGACAATAATTTGCAAAATTATCAATAATTTTTATGTTACTTTCATCCTTGAGACTAAAATGATTTATGATTATTACTAATCTTCAAAATAAATTCATGAAACAATGATCATTAACTGTATACCATAAAAAAGTCAACTACCATTAAAAAACTCATATTGCAAAATAAATTGAGGATTTCAGTTTTGACATCAGTCTCCATAAATATGCCCTTCATCACAAATAGGTTTGTTCTTCATATTATTTAAATTACTTTAAGGAATACTGAGGGCTCAGTTCTTTTTTAAAAATTAGTTAATAAAAAATATTTACTTCAGTACTATCAACATCACTATTTCAACTCATCAATGAAAGAAAGAAAACTGTACATATTGTTTTTCTTTTGAATTTACATTATTCCTATTTGGGAACTTTGATTTCCTTTGTAATCAACTCCAAAATAATGGCTACCCTAGACTAATATGGAAAAGGAGTAACTTTAAATAGTAATAAATTCTAATTAAATTTTAAAAGTCAAAGTGATAAGAATAGAAGAATAAGGCACTGCATAAAAGTATGTCCTAAATGTTTAATATTCTGGTCATAAAGTTAATACATGTCTGATGATTCAATTATATTTTTTCAATCTATCAGACAAATATTATGATATGGTATATGGTTCAACGGAAGGAAGATTAGAGTCTAGCTCTACTTGCTAAATGACTTCATTTAAATCACTTATCTCCTTCACAGAGCCTCAGTTTCATCATCTGTAAAATGGAAATACTTTTTCATAGAGTTGTTCCTAGGAAGCAATTTGAAAACTAAAGTTATGTAAATATGAGTTACTATTATGAACATAAGGGATCACACATATAGGGTGTCTACCTATTTCCCTAGAGGGCTTTTCCATAAAGGTTAATTAACTCTTAGTATATTGATTATGCTAATTAAATGAATGTACTTAAATGTAATACATTAGAATTTATTTTAGAAGAGCAGAGTATGTACTTAACACGGGGTTTTTTAAACAGCCAGAAAAATATTAATGATGCACTAACTATAGGACAACACGATCAAACCGATCACTTGAGGGAATCGATCCAGTTTTTCTGAAAAAATAGAAATCAAAATTGATGGGCCTTCTTTACTTAAAAGTATCCATTTCCCACTAGGCCAAAAAAAAAAAAAAAGGCCTCCTGGGATTGAAGACCCCCACCAGCTCCTAGCAGCACAAGCCATGCATGGAAACTGATAAGAGGAGGAGGGGCAAAAGATGGCCTCTACCCACCTGCCAGTCAGGACTCTCCCCTGGGCATCTGCCAACAAGCACAAACAAGCTTCTCACTCTAGGTGATAGCACAGCCTCCACCTCCCCTTCCTGCCCGTTTGGGGAAAAAAGGAATAGAAGCGAGGCCAACAACGGGGCGGGGAGGGGGAGGTGGACTGAACTCACAGCAGGAGACCACGGGACTGGCTGTGGGCAGTGTGGCGCTTCCACGATAAACAGGGTTTTCCCTATTCTTTGTGGCTGACTTCACGTTTGGAGTGCTTTAACGGTGCGCATCCCGAAGGGGATGAGGGAGAGGAGTTCTAAGGAGAACCGAAGCATGGGCTGGGGCTTTTGTTTTTTGGTCTCCCACTCCCCCTCGTGTAAAATGCAAAAACATTCGGCAGAAAGGCCGCAGCTCCGTCCCGGCTGCTTTTTTGTTTCTCTTCTTTTCCAGGAGGTGGGATGGAATGGGGGATGGGGCCGGGGGGATGGATGGCCCGCACGGGGAGAGGCGGCGGGAGGGACGAGCCTGGAGACAAGGCCGCCAAAGAAACGGAAGGCCGCTCGTGCTCAGGCCCGGCCCGCGAGGCCGCGGGCGGCCCGGAGGAGGCACGGAGCGGGCCCGGCGCCGGAGGCGGGGAGCCCGCGGACGGCGGCCTCGCGCGGCCTGGCGCGGCCTGGCGCGGCCTGGCCCGGCCTGGGCCAGCCGGCGGGAGGACGGGCCGCTCCGACGCTGGCTGGCGGGCAGGCCCGGCTGCGCGGCGCTCTCGCCCCGCCATCGTGGTTCATCCGGGGGCCGGCCTTACCTGCAGGATGGGGCGCAGAAGGGCTCCGGGAAGCATCGGACCCCGATCTCCAGACTCCCCCCTCCCCTGGGCCGCTACAGCCCGGGCCTCATTGTGCCGCTGCCCGCCGCCGCCACCGCCGCCGCCGCCGCCGCCGCCATTTGCTCTCGCTCGCTCCCTCTCTCGCTCGCTAGTCGCCGCCGCCTCTTCCCCGGGCTGTCAGGTTACTCCATTCACCTGGGCCTGGATCAGCCTCCGGCCACCGCCGCCGCCGCCGCCGCCGCCCCTCCCCGCCGCACTTGCGGAGATAGCGCAGCGGCCGTACCCGGCTCCCCGCAGCTCCCCGCGCTCAGCCTGCGACAGCGGCGCAAACAGGCTCCGAGAATACCACTGGCTCTCAGCCACCCCCCCCCCCTCCTACTACTTCGCTCGCTCCCCTCCCTTATTCTGCAGCCAGTCACAGACCCCCTGACTTCCCTCCTCACTCACGCAGTCACCCCTCCTTGTCCTTCTGAGAGCGAGCCTGCGATTGGCCGAGGCCCGGGGAACCGAAAGGTTAACCCGAAGAGTGGCGAGACCGAAGAGCGCGAGGCTGGAGTAGAGGGGGGAGGTGTTTGCGGCCCTGAATGAGACCATGGGCTAGCCTAGCGTAAGAGCCCGGGAAGCCAGGGCTGCTGCTGGGCGCTCTCCCCCTTGAGGGCTCGGGAACCTAGGTTTCTTTTCTCACTCCTTCCTACGTCCCTCGAGTGCCCCTGAGGACCACGTAGAGTCGTGAGAGAGAGAAAGAAGCTTAGAGATCAGTCAGCCGTCATTTATTAAGTGCCTACTGTGTGCCAGGCAAAGGGAAAGACCCACCAATCCTGGCATCCGTTGTTAACTTGTCTTAGTTTCTTCATAAACGTATTTGAAAAATTAGTTTCCCTTCTGATCGGATATATTTTATTTTATTGACTTAAAACATTATTCTGGAGTCTGTAAGACTTGCAGACCATTAACAACCAGATGAAAAAATGCCCCAATTCACTAATTAGGGAAATGCGAATCAAACAGCTCTGAGGTTTTACTTTATATCCAGCATGTTGGCAAAGATGACAAAAGACGGGAGCTGTCGCTATCAGAGGGATAGGAAGATAAGGACGCTGGTATTGTTGGAGATCTTGTGAATCAATGTTTTGCACATAGTATGACTAAAATGTCTATGCCCTTTGAATGAGAGACTCCACTGCTGGCCTTATACCCCAAGGAAGTCTTCCATAAGAAGATTGTTCCTATCTACAATAAAATATCTATAGCAGCACTTCTGGTGGTAGTAAAGAATTGGTTATGTAAAAAAAAAAATCAAAATAATTTACATTTTAAATATAACAAAATTTATTTTAAAATGAAGACCTGGTCTAATCTAACCTCTTCATTTTATATATAAGGAAACAAAGTCCTAGAGAAGTAAAGTGATTTGTCACATAGCCTAGAAGTGGCAGAACCAAGTTTCAAACTTAGGTCCACTTTATTCCAAACCCAACACTCTACTATAGCAGCTGCTCATTCTTCATGCAATTGATTCATCCTCAAGAAATCAGAATGTTTAGAATATTAAAGCTAAAGGGAATATGGAATGTCAGAGCTGGAAAGGACCTTAAAGTCATTAGAGTCATACATAGAATGTTAAAGTGGGAAGAGATCTTGGACTTACAGGAAGTAAATGTTAATGATAATAAGGGACTTTTGAGATTCCTCTCCCAAATCTCTTAATTGATGAAGAAATTGAGGTTCTTCAAGAGAAAGAGACTTGTCAAAAATTACATGGAAAATTAGTGGCTGGGCTAGGCCTTCAGATTCTAAATCTTATGCTCTCCAACTAGGCTGCCTCCCTTGAGTCATTATTAGATGATCTTACCTGCTCCCTACCATCTTTCCATGTAATGCCATGAAACTTTACCCTGGTTGTAATCAAAATATTTAAACAACTTTTGACCCTTCTATATTCTTTCTGATTCTATTTCCCCTTCCAAAACACTCTATCTGGACTTAGCAACTTCATGTCACTTCTGTGTGTCTTAATTTCCTCTTCTGTTGCCTTTGAGAAGCCATAGTTATCTTCATGTAGGAGCATGTTAGTGGAGTATGATGATTTAATTTGCTTTGTATTTGAAAACAAAATTTTTTATGTGTCCCTGAAGGGTTGGGAGAAACCAGGATTAAATATGGGAGGACTGACTTCATACTTTTTATAATTGTGTACCCCTTTATATAGGATTGCATACTAAGTTTGCTGCTGTCATGACTTTCTTGGAGTTGTAACTTCTGAGATGTGTTTATAAAAGTGAGACTGAGGGCTTTTTTTGGTCTTTATTTTTAGAAATATCTTAAAACTTACAAATCCAAATGAATGGAATTCTTTACACCTTTCACTTTTGGAAACCATACATTTACTTCAAGGGGAAACCCATTTTACTTGGGGCATCCTTTTTTTCAGTATTGCCTTTAAAGCCTATACTATGTTTTCAAAAATAATCCTTGGGGATTCCTAGTGTGAGAAGTAAAGTAGATTTAGACCAGACTGAAGACGAATTTCATGTACAATGTACTACTAAAGGTCAGTTTCAAAAAATATATTTGACTTCTTCCCCCAATAAAACTTTATCACATTTGCTGATAAACTTT
>CM053769.1:400859060-400886893 GCA_028658325.1 Potorous gilbertii
AATAAAATAAAATAAAAGCCTTGGACTTTCCACTCCCCCCATCCTTCCATCGTTCTTCAATAATTAATATTCTGCCTTAAGAGTAGCTGATTATTTTCTAAATGGGGCTGCCTGAGTTTGCCTTTTTACCCAAATCAGCTCATACTTTTATTGAATAGCTATTGAAATCTCCCATTTCTATACAAACTGGTTGTTTCAAGTTTATTTATACTTGCTGAAATTAATTTAAAGGAATTATTTCTACAAATTCTCTTGTTTACAGTTTGTATTTTTGCAGTTTTTTGTGAGCAACTTTGGATGCAGATTTTTTTCCCAAACCATTTTTTTGTGCATATTGATGAATTCTGAAGTCATCTCTTTTGCCTCAGTTCTTAGTTAGCCCTTTGTAACTAAATGGGTGTTGCCTCAGTCTAAATGGCTGGGATACTTCTTTGACTTTAGAAAGTTTCAGGCAATTTTAACTCCCCTGTGGTCAATTCTATCTTAGAAGGAGTTTGTCTTAACATACTAGAAAATACATTTTGTTCATGTGTTGTTTTTTTTTACTTTTTTCTTCATAAGAAGATTTTTTTTTTTAAAGAGTCATGGGTAATTTTCTTTCCCTCTGGTTGTTATCTTGGAATTGTTTTTTAATGTAATTATTATGTCTGTTTTATAGGGGTATTTTTCGTAAGTGCAGCAAGTTTATCCTGACTTAGCTTCATCCTACCTGAAATCAGTGTTTATTGATATGCTGTACCTCTTACAATTCTGAATGCTATTATTATATGTAGAATTGTTATATGTTGATACATGGGAAAAGTCACTTGTATTGTTTTCATAATTTGAATTCATGACTTTTGTTACACTGTTGTATTGCTTTGTTGCTGTAATGTTGTATATTTGCTAATTATATGAACATTTGTATATTAATGTGGACACACGCAGAGTGAGCTCCAGAAAAAATGGAATAATTTTGTAATTGTCATGCTTTTGCAGTTGAAAAGCACAGAGGTTTCTGAATATAATGAATAGACCTAAACTTTAAGAATAGGGACATTTTAAGATATTGACCAGAAAAGGCCATCGACATAAAGTCAGGAAAGATGACCCAGGAAGTTTTTCAAGTCCTACCTGGGAATTTTGAAATCAGAGATATGCTTGAAGAATTGACAGTTATGCGTTGTTCCAAGACTATTCATTCCACTCTTGGAAGGTGAAGAATTGTTTGAAGAGGTAAAAAGCCCTTTTAACCAGAGGAGTCATTTATATAGAGAAATAGAAGTCCAGGAATTCTACCTCATCTATGAGTAAGGATGAGGCCACACCCCTTTGGTAGAAAGATACCATAGGCATATTCTCTCATCTTGAACTGTGTCCCTTTGGAAAAAACCTTGGGAGACTTGGATTGGAGAGGCAAGGGTACACTCGGACTACCAGAAAGCTCCTACATTAGACAAAATGATGAAACTGACAGATAGCCTAAGGAGGATAGCTGAAGTGACCGTGAATAACCTTATAAATGCAAAGCCACATTTTACCTGGCATGAATATATACAAACTTTAGCTGAGGTGTTCAAGGAGGATGAATCAGAAGACACCTATGCTACTTTTGTCTCCAATTCTGTGCAGTGAAAAGGAGAAAAGCCTGCTGAGTTCCTTCTCAGGATGAAGCAATATGTGCAGAGACAGGTGTTGTGGAGGAGAATGAAAGAAAAATTGCACTGCAGAAGTTGTTCCAGGGCTTAGTACATGAACTTCATGCACTTGATGTCATTAGAGCTATACAGACACAAGAACCAATTGCAATAATGTCCATGTTGAGTTAAGACAAATACTCTTGAGTTTCAGGCATGAATATAATTCACAGGGTTCAGCCTCAACAAGCTCCAGGCCTTTTCAAATATGGCACAGAACCATCACCACTGCTGAGTTGCAGGCACAGAACTCAAGATTATCAAGTGAGAGACGGAGCAGAGCAAAATACTATTTTTTTGGAGAGGGAGAGGACTAGGAAAATGGAATACATGAAATGAAACACCTTCAAGTAATCACCACAGTAACAGATTCACTTTTTGTTATATTTGTGGATTAGATGACCTGACTTATATTGAATGTACTAAAAAAGAGAATGCAGCATTGGTCATGAAAAAAGTTAAAACCTTTTGATTCAACTTTGGGAAACTAGAGTGGGGTCAGAGACAGAAATTCTTACAATTGGGGCCCAAAGACAGTTACACTGACCACATAATTGACTCCTTAAAGGTCTATTCTACCTGATTCATAAGACCTCATGCTGAAATGATGATAAAAAACTGAGAATGTGGACTGCAATGCTGTCCTGTATAGTAGATCTTAAGTAACCATCATTTTCCAATATTCTTATGACTGGTATTTGGGTGAAATAACTTTAAAGTCTATGATAGGACTAGGTCTCAGTAGCCAAAATAATTAAGATCATCTATACCCAGTATACATTCAGGTGAGCTTGAAATTTCCGAAGGAAATTGTTGATGTTAACAGAGAAGTGGACACTGTGACTCAGGTATATCCAGGCCCTCCAACACTCACCAGAATGTCAGCACTGATTAGAGTTAATTCTCGTCTTTTCAAAGTTCTAGCAGGTAAGCAACAAAGTTAGATCCAATACCTATACATTTGGACCATCCATGCAGATTGCTGAAACTTACATGAACTTAGAGTCACACCTTTCTTTTCCTTTCATAGACATGGGTCAGTTATTCATTCTAGTTATTCACTCGTTGAGCTGGATCTTTGGAGCTAGGCATCATGATGTCATGGTCTAGCACAAGTTGGGTACAAATGGTCCATTTGAACATTTGCGATAGAGATGCCTAGATTTGTGCATCTTATGTTTCCTTTGTGCTAGTGCAATTCTGGTTTGTTCATGGAGCATAGCACCTTCTTTGATGTGAACATGCCCTGCGGGGCAGTCCTGCGCCAGCATCTTCCATGTCTCACAATCAATGCTAAAGAGACATTGAGAATGTCTTTGTACCTTGAGTAGAAAGAGAAGCTGAGGCTGGAACTCAGCAAGAAGCATGTTCTCCTTGCCCAAGTGGAATGTGGGATGTGCTCGGTACAACACAGAATCCAGAAACAGCCATTTCCAATCACTTAGAGGATTCTTCTATCTATAATAGAAAATCTCAGAAATCATCTCAAAGAATTACTGATTAATGGCATCATCACAGAATCCAGTAGCCCTTAGGCATCATCCGTAGTAGTGGTGTCTATGAAAGGAAAAGAAAGGTGTGAGCTTTGAACAAAAGAACTTAAGTGGAGTAGCACACTATATCATGGGTGCAAGATGCCCTGGATTGTCAACTAGGCAGCCAATGGTTTTCAGTCTTGGATTGTAGATAATATCAAATTTCTGTCTGAGGAAGACAAGGAAAAGATTGCTTTCCTCAGTTGATGGGTGTATAAATTAGTTGACCAATAGAAAACTAATTCATACAAAGTTACCAACAGACGAAGTTACTTGCCTATTTGCAAAATACCCTCAAAGAATGGAAGAGACCTTATCAGGACTATTCACTGAAACTTCCTATTGCCCATAGGAGAGTTAATTAAATTTTCTGACGAGCAGGTATATTTACCAGGATGGATACTCACCTAGACAAAAGATGAGAAAAAGAGACTGTCCTCCCATTATGCAAATACTCTGTGCACCTTTGAGCACTGAAAGTGATGCATCCAGTGAAGGAGAGACTGTGTACATTACTATAAGGCAGGAAAATTGAACCCAAAGGCTTTCTTGTCCAAAACTGCAACAGAGACTCCTAGGGCACAGATTCAACCCACAGAACAGGAACATACAGACAGCCAACCTGGCATGGCTACCAGAATAGGTATAGACAAACAAATCTGATGATCAACCCATATTAACTACTAGCTCTGGCACAGGAGCAGAGAGATCAGCCAATGACAAGAAAACAATGATCAGACCAATCACTAGGCTAAGTTATAGTATATAGGTAAATCTAAATATATAGTTACACGTCTCTAAGCTACAATTCTAGAAACTGCCCATGTGAAATGTGTTTTATATGTGATTGAATATGTTTACTGCAGTCTATGTGAATTACTGACTGTTTAAGTATGCTTTTTTTATTTTGTTGTTATGTTCATTTGACTATTGTATGTTATGTTTGTGCTATACCAATATCTTTTTGTTTGTCGTTTTGCATATACACTAATGTTTATAGTTAAACTGTATTGTATATGTGAACTCTAGGTAGTTTTATTGTTACAGTTAGCTAGCTTTGCTTTGTTAGTCATACTTGTTGCTTTTGATTGATTGCTGTGTACTCTGCATATGTGTGCACTTTCAAAACGTGCGTGTATTATGCCCAGGATGTAATTAGGCATGTTGTTACTGTACTATCCTCCCAGGTGATATTCTATACAGTGCTATGTCTATTGTATGGACAGATAATGGATACAAAAGATAGGTTTCCTGGAACTCCAAGAAAATTCCCTTTGTTCTAAAGTGCTGATGTTTGTGTAGAGTTACAAATTTTGAACTTAACCTATCTGATCTTCATAAGGGACTGCTCATATCTCTTAGAATTATAGAGAAAAATGGAAAAAGAATCTTTCAGCTATCTACTGAAAGAAATCCCAAATGACCAGGCCTGGGAGTAGTTCTATTATATCTTAAGGATCTTAGGCAGCTAGTCAAGAAGACCTGAATTAAAATCTGCCCTCAGATCCTTACTAGCTGTGTGGTTCTGGACAAGTCACTTAACCTTTGTTTGCCTCCAGTTTACTCATTGTAAAACTGGGTTAATAGAACTTACCTTTCTGGATTGTTATGAGGATCAAATGAGATAATAAATTATCAAGTACCTCAGACACTGTATGGCATATAGTAAACACTATATAAATGTTGGTTAATATTATCATGAGATGGAAAAGGGAAGGAGGTAGGGTTGGAGGGAAAGGAAGGTTGTGGAAAATGATCCTACACAATTATTGTACACAAGTAGACATCTGTTCAAACAGGGAGGAAGAAATGAAGGGAACAGCTGGCACTTCATATGAACTGATTAAAGAAAGAAGGAATACATACATGAGTGGGTGTAGAAATAGATTTCATTCATCTAGGAAACAAGAGGGAAAGGGAGAACAGGGGAGGGGAAATTAGAGGGAAGGTAGAGTAAGGGAGGGCTTAGTACTAAGCAAAACAAACTAAAAGAATGTACAAAAATATATGAAACTCTTTGATGTGGCAAAGAATGGAAATCTGAGGACGTGCCAATGGATTGGGGAATGGATGAACAAGTCGTTGTATATAAATGTGATGGAATACTATTGTTTTATAAAAAAAATAATGAAGGGCATGGTTTCAGAGAAGACTTATATGAACTGACAGAGCAAAACAAACAGAATCAAAAGGACAATTTACATAATAATTTGTATATTTACATACAATATTATCTATAATATATTACACTAATATATTATGTATAATTATTAAGTTTTATTTATTTATATAATATATAATGTGTAGTTATATAATAATTTATGTAGTAATAGCAATATGGTAAAGACAAACAACTTTAAAGAATTAGGAACTCTTATCAAGCATAAAGACCAACCACAATTCCAGAGAACTAATGATGAAACATACTACTCACCTCATGATAAAGGTGAGGGTCTCAGAGTACAGAATGATATATGTATGACATATATGGATATGCCTGTATATATGTACATATGTGTATATATGTACATAGACATAAATATAATTGTAACATGTGTGCATATATCTGTATATATGTATACACATGGACGTGTATGTGTACATGCATGAATGCCACGGCCAGTGTAGAAATTTGTTCTGAGCCATTTTTTATATTTGTCAACAAGTTTGTTTTTCTTTAGTTCTCAAGTAGGGTGGGGTATTGGGGTCGAAGATTGAAAAGGCAGACTTTTGCTGTTTGAAAAAATAAAATATAATTTTTAAAAACCCATGTAGGTATGGTAAGCTAATAGAGAACACCTATATAGGGACACACATTGCCAGAGTACATGTGTGGCTGGAGCAACTTCCCTGTCTAATGCTTAGAGAACCATCTTTACTGATGGTATTGTGTCACTCTATTTTTGTTTAATAGACATCACATTTTCACTCTCTCTGGGGTGCATTTTATCTTCTGGCTAGTTTCACTGGTGTAATAGTCACTAAGCTACTACTACTATGTATCAATTTTCAGCTATTTAGCCTTGTCAGCGCTATTAGAATCATTTTTAAATTTTCTGTTAGCATTTACTGAGGATATTGGCTACAAAGAATCTTCTTAGGAGAGGGAACTATACAATGCCAAGGGCCATAAGTCATAAAAATTATGGAAATGTCTCTGACCAAGATTATCTATCTTTTTGATTGCCTCACTTCTGGTGCTGATTAGAGTTTCTTGATTTCAGACAATTATCTGACTTAAGGTTAGGATATTCCTTTTAATTTCTATTAGATCCCTGATTACATGTACCTCCCTAAACCCATTTTGAGGGTTCCACAGGATGTGGGAACTAGGGACATTATGGCTTCCTTTCTATCCAGAAATTATTCCAGATTATTATGTAAAATAAATTGGGATAAGAACAGAAGACAACCATGAATTAGACAAGTCAATCTTTGTTCTTTTCTGGTCCACATTCCTGCTTTTATTATGTATACTTGCCAGTGACTTTTGGCCAGCACAAACCTCAGTGTTTTCCCTAGAATTACAAACAGAGTAAAGCACATTCCCAGAATCTCTCAGTTGAGAAGCACTGCCAAAGTCATATAATCCAACTTATTCTTGAGTAGCATTCTCTCTGTACCACCAAGGGACCACAGAGTTACTGATATTTTCTCGATTGCTTTATAAAAATTTGAATTTTTCCAAGTGTTGGGCATCTTCCCTTTTCATATAGCTCGAAAACCGATTCTCCCAATCCCCTCAAAGCTGTATTGTTTCTAGTGTAAATTACCTTTGTACATATCTGATCTAATCCAACTGTTCTTCCCATCTTTTTAAAAAGTTAGTGTTATTTCTACTTCCTCATTTTGCAGATTGGAGACTGTAATGCTAGAGTCCAAATATCACTGATGAATAAAGGAGTTTGTTAAAGAAATGATAGATTTTTCAATTTTTATTTTGTTTCTTGTTCTTCTAGTTCTGTCCTTAAAAGTCCTTGGGGTTTTCTGGTGCAATTGATTCTCACTGAAATTTTGGTAAATTTGGTTTTTCCTCCACTTCTTTTTACAGTTTTATGAACTAATAATACTCCTAATCTTCCTTCTCTGAGAGATGTTACAAATGAATTTTTATGCTAACTTAGCATTACTCATAGCTGCCGCATCTTTCTATTTGGCAAGGAAATTAACTGTTCACTAGATAAGGTGTTCTTTGGATTCTTCGCATCTTTTTCTTAGGAAGTATAATTTGTATCAATTCATTTTGATTAGGAAATAATAATAGTCTATGTCAACTTCTGTTTGTTTATTCACCTCTCATTCTCTTCTACATCAGATTAGAATTGCCTAAATCACTTTCTGTATCTTCTCATTTTTATTCTTCTTTTTGATATATATATTTTTGATTTTTATTCTAACAATTATACTAATATTTTCTGACATGGACCCCTTTAGCAAGCTAGTGAATATACTCCTTTTCAGAATTAAAAAAAATGTATAAAATGAAATATATTGGATTATTACAAAATATAATAATTTTGAAATCTTTGCCAAAATATTTTTGAAAGCAAGCTCATAGACCCTAAGAAAAGAATCCCTGCTAGGTTATCTCTACCCTAAGATTTCATTGGCACTACATTTTCCACTTATCTCAAAACAAGCTTATCTTTCCACTGAGTCTGTTTCCCCTTCTGGTCTTACTATTTCTGTCTATAGTACCACCTTACTTGTATGGGATGTACCTAAAGATTCCTGGATTCTTGTTGCCCCATTGATGAAGAATTTATTTTTACTTTGATGATGTTTCCCTTTGTTATTGTTTAGTCTTTTCAGTCATGTCCAGCTCTCTTGTGACCTCATTTGGGATTTTGACAAAAATACTAGAGTGACACCATTTCCTTCTCCAGCTTATTTTACAGATAAGGAAACTGAAGCCAACAGGGTTACATGACATGCTTAGGGTCATACAACTAGTTAGTGTCTGCAGCTGGATTTAGTCAGGTCCTCCTGACTCCAGGTCCAGCACTCTATCCACTGCATCACTAAGTGATGTCTCCATATATGAAATCAAAAGCCTTTACTGATCAAGATTTTGTTTTAACATTGATGATGTACCCTTAAGAAAACACAAAGCAAATGGCAAATGTCCTGTGCTCATCTGGATGAATCTGAAATATAAGTTTATGGATTTCAGATTCCAATTGTATTTATCCTTTCTGCATTTTTTTCTCAGTTTAGATCAGTGACTGGAGTTACTGGGGAAAGTTTTCAATGCAAATTCTAAAGCTCTCAAGATATTAAGACTTCCTGAGTTTAAGAATTAGGTGCTAGACTCCTAGAAGAAGGTATTCCTGTTAGTTTCTTAACAATGCAGGTCTGAGGTGAGCAAGTTGTACTTCTTCAGTAGGTCCACAAAGTGGGTTTATCCACTTAGCAGTGTCTAGTGGATTATTTGAGTACTTAATGTTTCTGAATTTGTGGACTCCTTTGGATCCTTTAATTGTCATACATTCTTTGTAGTGGGTGAAATAAAGGCTGTCCCATGCCTAACATTCATAAGATACAGTGTCTGTACAGGAATTGGGGACTTACTAACCAAATGTAGAAAAAAAAACGAAACTGAGACATTAACTATATACTTGAATTTTATTCAGATTTCCCCCCAGTAAACCTCTGGAGGCAACAAGCCAAAAAGAGAACTGATTGAACCCAGGTCTGTGTGAACCCAGAGTCACTGGAGGGTCCCTTGCTCACATTTCCTGATTCCATTCTTTCCTCTTCCAATACATCCCTTGTATCATTACTAGAATAACCTTTCTGACTCTTGGATCTGGCCATGTCACTCAGCTGCTTAAAAATCTTCAGTGGTCTATCAAGTAAAGTTCTTATTTCTTTGCCTGGCATTCAAGGTCCTCTCTACTCTAGCACCACACTAGCTTTCTACCTGTTTTTCCTATTCTTTTCCTCTATGCTCTGGCAAAACTGAACTCCTCTTTCCCAAAGTATTTATCATACCCTTCTAACTTTGTTTCTTTCTTCATAATGTTACCGACCTTTTAAATACCCTACCTCCCATTTTTGGTTTGTTGAGTTCCTAGCCATCCTCTAGAACATCTTCCATTATGACATCCTTGTCCTACAGGTTGTAATGATTTGCCCTTGAAATTTGCATACCAGTTTGCTTTTTGTCTAATACGCTTATGTGACCTGATATATTATAGTTGTCTATGTTTGTGTCCTATTTTTTCAAGTAGAATATAAGTTCCATGAAGGCAGAGTTTAAATTTTATCCAAATTTTGTAAACATTTAATATCTAGCAAAAATGTCATACATGTAGCAGATCCTTTAGAAGCAGGGTTTTAAATGAGTGAGTGAATGTTATGCTGGGGAGTGAGAGGAACTTGAAGGGGAATTGATTTTAGTATATTAGATAGATAGATAGATGATAGATGATAAATAGGTAGAGAGATATAGATATCACTGTTTTGTGAATAGATGCCAAGAATGCTCTATTACTTTAAAATCCTAAATTAAGGGACCTAAGAGGCAATCTAGTCCAATCCTCTCATTTATAGATCAAGAAACTGAAGGCACAGAGGTTAAGTGGCTTGCCTATGGTAACCTAGGTGATAAGTGAAAGAGTCAAGATTCAAACCCAATTTTTATTTTAAAATCTATCACACTTTCCACTGCACCACACTTCCTTTCTATTTGATTGATTCGATATTATTTATGATGCTATCTGAATTTGATGGGGTGCTTGGGTGCATGTGCTTGGGTCCCAATTCTAAAATCACATTTCTCTTTAAAAATCACATTTCTAGCCTCAAAATACTATCCCAGGCAGTTTCTCCCCAATCCAAGGACACAGCCTGCCCCAGCAACAACTGTTATCTTCCTTCCTACTGTAGTAGTTTGAACCATCTGTGTACTGGCTTAACAAGCTGTGCACTGGGTCATAAAGACATTTACTACTCACTGACCATATGTATCCTAGACATAGACATACGTATACTCCCTTATATTTATCTTGTCTAACAAGACATTGATGAGAGCAACTTGGTATTTCTGAGCCAGTCCTGATCGCTAGTGGATTTAGTGACATTTCAGACCTAAAACCACACCTCCAGGTAGCCTTCCCCCGCCTCATTTTCCCCATGAATTTTGGGTAAAATACCTATGAAGTAGATACCAAAAGGGCATGTTCCTTTAAGAACTGACCACTCCCTAATCCCACCTCAAACACCTAGTTAGCATATTTGGCATCTATTTTCTATAGAATATCCTATATAAACTTTCCCTGTACCCCTCTAAGTTTGCAGGTTCCCTAAGAACTCTCACCTGCTGAAAAGCGTAATAAAGCATTACCTTGACCTCAACAATGCTTGATTCCATGAATTCTTCTCCAGATGACCTGCCCCTGGTACCCTGGTCTTTGTGGGGGTCTCACAACATCCCCTTTCTAGCCCTCTTCAAATTAAATGCTTTTGCTATTGGATTTATAGATCTCTGGGATATTCAGCCATAAACATCAGATAAGAGTTCAAAAAGTTTAACCACAAAAGAGCCATGTGGGAGTACCAAAGCTCTATGACCATTTTTAGTGCTGGAAAATGCCATTCTCCACAACATATAGCGGTTGATTTGTGTTAAGTCAAATTGCATGTATTATTGTGAAGATATGGAATTTGGGGTAAGTAGTAACACAAAGGAAATACAATTTTCCAGCCTTGCACAGGATATACATTATAGTCAAGGAATGCATTTTGTTTTGTCAAAACTTACATGTTAATGAAATAAAACACAGAACTTTAAGGCTGGAAGGGACTCAGAAATGATCTAGTAAGAATCATAAATTGCTAGAGCTAAAAAGGACTAGAGGTAATAGTTTAGGATCATCTAGTCCAAATCTCTATTTTTTTAAATGGGGAAACTAAGGTCCAGAGAGGTGACATTACTTGTTAGTAGGACTGTTTCGACAGCCTGCTAGTTGGTCTCTGCCTTACGTCTATCAACAAGTAATCATAACTTCATGAAACTTACATCAAAACTAGGTTAATTACAAAGAAATGAACATACATGTAGTACCCAAAGAGTTCATAATCCATACATAAGTTTGCATTTTTATAATAGTGGGACAAAGGGAAATATCAGAAATCTCCGTCTAAAGAAATGTGGCATGAGAGTAGGGAAAAGGTGTAGTAAAAATGAGAAAAGGACAAAACCCTCCCAAAGAGGAAGAGCAAGGCTATTGAAAAAACCACATTCTTTCCCTTGGGAAGTACTAGACTATGAAGATAAGATGCTCTGTTTATCTACAAGGGCCTAGTAGCACAAGCAATTTCTCAGCCTAGTGCAGACTAACTGGTACCTGTCTTGACTCCCAGGGACACACAAGTAGTCCAACTTGCTATGCAAACAACACATTATATCAGCTGAAGGGGTGCTTTGTTGATACATTCAGGATTCCTACATACCTTGGATCCTGTGTTTCTGGAAAATATGGCAATTCAAAAAGAGAAGTTCAAGGGACTCCTTAACATTTCTTAACAAGTTTTACCCCATTCAAAGCCATCCTCCACTCAGTTCTCAAAATGATCTTCCTAAAATTCAGATCTGACCATTCCACTCTTTTCCATCCCCCCCACCAATTCGGTTCCCTATTGCTCCAGGATCAATTATTAGATCTTCTGTTTGGCTTTTAAATGTCTTCATAACTTGGCCTCTTTTTACCTTTCTATCTCTTGACACCATATTCCCTACTATGTACTCTTAAGTCTAGTGACACTGGTTACCTTAATGTTCCTCAGATAAGATTCACCATCTCCAGACTTTGGGCATTTTCTTCTCCTTCCTACATCTCACTGACCTTATCTCTGCCACTTGACTTCCTAGTCTTGACCTTCAAATCTCAATTAAAATCCACTTTGTACAAAAAACTCTTCTCCATCCTCCTTATTGATTTTACCTTCTTCTTCAAACTGTCCCAGATTTATATCTTGTTTGTACCTAGTTTGTTGCATGTTGTCTCCCTCAAAAACCATTTTTTGTTTTCTCAGCATTAGCACAGTGCCCCGCCTATAGCAGGAGCATAATAAATGTTTACTGACTAACATAGCGGGTGCTTAATAAATGCTAGTTGATTGAATGACATTTATAGTTTGTGACAGAATTCAGATTACCACCTAGGCTCTCATGTCACCTCTTTCTACTATACCATTCTCTCATGGGCAACTTTCAAGTAATAGTCATGGCTACTTTCATACACAGCTGTTTCAGAACAGCTTAATGAGGGATTAAAAGCAAATCAAAAAGTACATAATAAGAAAGGGAGTGATAATTGCATGTTAATTAACTGAATTGCTAACAAAGACCCCATTGCAAGAAGTGGAAAAAGTATTAAACTTGGAGTAAAAAAAAATTGGGTTTAGGAATTGAGCTGTGATACATGCCAAGTGACTTTAGGTTACTCATACACTTTGAGCTTTAATTTTTTCATGATGGTAGCTCAGTGACAAAGTGGCTAGAGCTCTGGGCCTGCACTCAGGTAGGCTGTAATTCAAATCTAGCATTAGACACTTAGTAACTGTGTAACACTGGACAAGTACTTTATCTTTTTAAAAATTATTTATTTTTAGTTTTCAACATTCATTTCCAAATTTTAAGTTCCAAATTTTCTCTCCATCTCTCCCCTCTCCCTATCCCAAGACACTGTGCATTCTGATTACCCATTCCCCCAATCTGCCCTCCCTTCTATCACACCCCTCCCTTCCGTAGCCCCATCTTCTCTCTTTTCTTGTAGGGCAAGATAGATTACTATACCCCATTACTTGTATTTCTTATTTCTCAGTTGCGTGCAAAAACAATTCTCAACATTAGCTCCTAAAACTTTGAGTTCCAACTTCTCTCCCTTCTTCCCTCCCCACCCATCCCCACAGAGAAGGTGTAGGCTGTACATGTATAGTTATGCAAAGGACTACCATGATAGTCATGTTATGAAAAACTAACTATATTTCCCTCCATCCTATCCTGCCCCCCATTTGTTCTGTTCTCTCTTTTGACCTTGTCCCTCCCCAAAGTGTTTACTGATAATTACCCCCTTCTCCCATTTGCCCTCCCTTCTATCATCCCCCCACACCCTACTTATACCCTTCTCCCCTACTTTCCTGTAGTGTAAGAGTTTTTCATACCAAATTGAGTGTGTACGTTATTCCCTCCTTAAGCCAAATGTGATGAGAATAAGCTTCACTTTTTTCCTCTCACCTTCCCCCTTTTCTCCTCCATTGAAAAAAGCTTTTTTTTGCCTCTTTTATGAGAATTTGCCCCATTTTATTTCTCCCTTTCTCCTCCCAATATATTTCTCTCTTGCTCCTTAATTTTATTTTTTTAGATATCATCCCTTCCTATTCAATTCACTCTGTGCTCTCTATGTGTGTGTGTGTATAATCCCTCCAACTACCCAAATACTGAGAAAAGTTTCAAGAGTTACAATATTATTTTTCCATGTAGAAATGTAAACAGTTCAGCTTTAGTAAGTTCCTTATGATTTCTTTCCTGTTTACCTCTTCATACTTCTCTTGATTCTTGTGTTTGAAAGTCAAATTTTCTATTCAGCTCTGATCTTTTTACCAAGAATGCTTGAAATTCCTCTATTTCATTGAATGACCATTTTTTCCCCTGAAGTATTATACTCAGTTTTACTGGGTAGGTGATTCTTGATTTTAATCCTTGTTCCATTGACTTCTGGAATATCATATTCCAAGTCCTTTGATCCTTAATGTAGAAGCTGTTAGATCTTGTGTTATCCTGATTGTATTTCCACAATACTCGAATTGTTTCCTTCTGGTTGCTTGCAATATTTTCTCCTTGACCTGGGAACTCTGGAATTTGGCTACATATTCCTAGGAGTTTTTCTTTTCAGATCTCTTTCAGGAGGTGATTGGTGGATTCTTTCAATGTTCATTTAACCATCTGGTTCTAGAATATCAGGGCAGTTTTCCTTGATAATTTCATGAAAGGTGATATCTAGGCTCTTTTTTTCATCATGGCTTTCAGATTGTCCATTAATTTTTAAATTGTCTCTCTTGGATTTATTTTCCAGGTCAGTTGTTTTTCCAATGAGATATTTCATATTTTCTTCTATTTTTTCATTCTTTTGATTTTGTTTTATAATTTTTTGGTTTCTTGTAAAGTCATTAGCTTCCAACTGCTACATTCTAATTTTTAAAGAATTACTTTCTTCAGTGAACTTTTGAACCTCCTTTTCCATTTGGCTAATCCTGCTCTTTAAAGTATTACTCTCCTCATTGGCTTTTTTGACCTCTTTTGCCATTTGGGTTAGTCTATTTTTAAAGCTGCTATTTTCTTCAGCACTTTTTTGGGTCTCCTTTAGCAAGCTGTTGACTCGCTTTTCATGATTTTCTTGCATTGCTCTCATCTAACTTCCCAATTTTTCCTCCACCTCTCTTACCTGATTTTCACAATCCTTTTTGAGCTCTTCCAATGCCTGAGATCATTGCATATTTAATTTGGAGGTTTTGGAGGCAGAAGTTTTGACTTTTATGTCTTCCTCTGATGAAATGCCTTGTTCTTCCTCATCCAAAAGGATGGAAGAAAATATCTGTTCACCAAGAAAGTAACCTTATATAGTCTTATTTTTTCCCTTTTTTGGGTATTTCCCCAACTAGTCACTTGATTTTTGAGTCCTTTTTCAAGTGGAGGATATACTCTGGGGACCTGTAATTCTCAGTTCCTCCAAGGTGGCACAATCAAGGGACAGGAGTTTACTCCTCTCCTGGATGTGCTCTGGTCTGGAAGCAACCACAAGCTTTTCTGTCCAGGATCTGTGAGTAGAATTGCCTCTCCAGAGCCTCCACCAGCTCCCCCAAGTCTGTGTTCTTCCTCACCCCAGGGCTGTCAGTCAGAACTGAGACCCAGATCAACTGCTTGAGTCCCCCAGGGTCTTTAGCCCAAGGGTTCCAAAAGCAGATGTAGTGCCCCAGTGGCTGCCACTGCCCTGGGCCCAGGGTTGGTCCAGGCCTATTCCCTTCTCACCCAGGTGAAAAAGCTTTCTCAATGACCTTTGAAACTCTCTTTGGTGTTTGTGGGTTGAGGAATCTGGGAACCAAAGCTGCTGCCCGTGATTCCGTGCCTAGAAGCCTGCTCTAATCCTGACCCTGCTGTGCTGCGTGGCAAAGGCTGGGCTGTACTCTGCTCTAAGCCCAATGTGATAGACCTTTTCTGTTGGCCTTCCAGGCTGTCTTGGGCTGGAAATCTCTTTCAGTCTGTTGTTTTACGGCTTCTGCTGCTCTAGAATTTGTTTAGAGTCATTTTTTACAGGTATTTTAAGGGTTTTGGTAGTGGAGCGACAGCATGTTCATCCTTCTACTCTGCCATCTTGGGTCCACTCCCAACTTATCTTCTGTCTGCCTAACTTTCCTCCAAGGTAAAACTGGGACAGTACTTAAGGCACCTACCTTAAAGAGTGATTGCTAGGAAAAATGAGATAGTATTTATCAAGGACTTGGCACAGCGTCTGGCGCATAGTAGGTGTTTAACCAATGCTTGTTCCCTTCTTCTGTAATAATTATTATAATAACTTACTTTGGTTTTTTGACCTTTCTTGACTTGTACAGTGACAATAATAATGCCTGTTCTGTTTGTCTGAAAGGTTTATTGTGAAGATCAAATAAGATAATGGGTGAAAATTCCTTGCAGACGAAAATACTTTAACATTTCAAAACATTAATCCAGGTCCTTCTCTCAATAATATAGATGATGATTTTCCTCTCTCCCACTCCCCCCTTTCATCTTCCTGATTTCCTGTGACAAACAAATAAAGAAAGATTCATTAGCTGGTACCTATCTCTTCAGAAATAATTTTCTCCATATTTAGTTAAGAAGTCTTAGGTTGAGGAATAAAAGCAGGGATTTGCTTGCGCTCTCCCCCAAACCCCTCCAAATACTTGTAAAAATAACTCTAAACAAATTCTAGAGCAGCAGAACCTACAAAATGACAGAGTGAAACAACTTGCCAGCCCAAGACAACCTGGAAGGGTGACAGGAAAGGTCTGTTGCACCAGAGAGGAGCATGGTCCAGGGCTAAATGTGCCAGCACAGACCGGGTCCAGGAGACCGAATCATCAGAAGATATGGTGATTTCCAGACTTCTCAACTCACAATCACCAAAGACAATTTAGAAGGTCAGTAGGAAAGGTCTATTGCACCTGGGTGGGAGAGGAGCATGATCTGGCCCCAGCCCTGGAGTGGGGGTGGGGAAGAAGAGAAAGGGGGAGGTGGCTGCTTCCAGAACTCCTGAGCAACAGCCAGTGGGGGATTGAGCAGCTGATCAGAGGTGGATTGTAAGGATCTCTTTGCTGGTGCTGAGGCAGGATTCTCTTGCTTTGCCCACGCTTGGATCTGGGTCACAGTCCTGGGTGGCACTCCAGGGGCAAGAAGGAGCACTGGTGTGGCAGATCTTGTAGTGGTGGTGGAGAGGGAATCCTCCTCATAGCTCCAAAGCAGAAAAGAGTGCTTGTGGTCACTTACAGACCAAAGCACAAGGCAGGAGAGGAGTAAACACCTCTCCTTTGATTATACCACCTTGGAAGAACTAAAAATTTACAGGTCCCTAAAAGTATCTCTGAAAATAGCTGCATAAAACTCATGAAATTTGGGACAGTACACCCTCCACACTGGAAGCAGAGCCTTATCTTAACAAAAAGTAAAAGGTCAAGTAATTGGCTAGAAAAATTAGCAAAAGGCAGGAAAAAATACTCAGACTATAGAATCTTACTTTGGTGACAAAAAGATCAAAACATACAACAAAAAGAAGACAACAAAGTCAAAGTTCCTACCATCCAAAGCCTCCAAGAAAAATATGATTTGGTCTCAGGCCATTAGAAGAACTCAAAAAGTATTTTGAAAATCAAATAAGAGTGGAGGAAAAATTGGGAAGAGAAATTAGAGTGATGTGAGAAAATAATGAAAACTGACTCAACAGCTTGATAAAGGAGACTACACACAAAATACTGAAGAAAATAACACCTTAAAAAATAGAATAACCCAAATGGAAAAAGAGGTCCAAAAAGACAACAAGGAGAAGAATGCCTTAAAAAGCAGAACTGGCCAAATGGAAAAAGAGGTTCAAAAGCTCACTGAAGAAAATAATTCCTCAAATGTAAGCTAATGGCTTTATGAGAAATCAAGAAATTATAAAACAAAACTAAAAGAATGAAAAAATAGAAGACAAAGTGAAATATCTCACTTGAAAAATAGCTGACCTAGAAAATAGATCCAGGAGAGATAATTTTAAAATTATTGAACTACCAGAAATCTATGATAAAAAAAGATCCTAGAAATCATCTTTCAAGAAATTATCAAGGAAAATTGCCCTGATAATCTAGAACCACAGGGTAAAACAGATATTAAAAGAATTTACTAATCACCTCCTGAAAGAGATCCCAAAAAGAAAACTCCTAGGAATATTATAGCCAAATTCCAGAGTTCCCAGGTCAAGGAGAAAATATTAAAAGCAGCCAGAAAGAAACAATTCAAGTATTGTGAAAACAATCAGGATAACACAAAATTTAACAGCATCTACACTAAGGGATCAGAGGGCTTGAAATACGGTACTCTGGAGGTCAAAGGAGCTAGGATTAGAACCAAGAATCACCTACCCAGAAAAACTGAGTATAGTCCTTCAGAGGTAAAAATTGATATTCAATGAAATTGAGGACTTTTAAGCATTCTTGATGAAAAGACCAGAGCTGAATATAAAATTTGACTTTCAAATACAAGATGCTTCAAGATACTTGAGAAGCATGAAAAGGTAAACAGGAAAGGAAATCATAAAAGACTTACTAAAGTTGAACTATTTTTGGAAAGATATTTGTTACTTATGAGACCTTTCTCAGTATTAGGATAGTTGGAGGGGGATATATATGTATATAATATGTATATATATATATATATGTATATGTATATATAATATATAATAAATTATTTCACATAAAAGAAGCAAGAAAAATCTTTTACAGTGAAGGGGAAGAGAGGTGAGGTGAGAGGGAATCAGTGAACCTTACTCATCATGCTTCAAGATACTTGAGAAGCATGAAAAGGTAAACAGGAAAGGAAAATCATAAAAGACTTACTAAAGTTGAACTATTTTTGGAAAGATATTTGTTACTTATGAGACCTTTCTCAGTATTAGGATAGTTGGAGGGGGATATATATGTATATAATATGTATATATATATATATATATGTATATGTATATATAATATATAATAAATTATTTCACATAAAAGAAGCAAGAAAAATCTTTTACAGTGAAGGGGAAGAGGGGTGAGGTGAGAGGGAATCAGTGAACCTTACTCATCAAATTTGGCTTAAGGAGGGAATAAAATACACATCTAATTAGGTTTACAAATCTATCTTACCCTAAAGGAAAGTAGGGAGGAAGGGAATAAGAGAGGGGGGATGATAGATAGCAAGGAGGGCATGTAGGGAGAGGGGTAATTAGAAGCAAACACTTTTGAGGAGGGACAAGGTCAAAGGAGAGAATATAATTATTTCTCAAATGTAAATCCAGACCATTCACACCTTTAACATATTCAATAAACATAAGTATCTGAGGCTCAATATGAACTCAGTCTTCCTGACTCCAAGTACAATACTCTATCTGCTGTACCACACAGGTGCTACACAAATTATTCTCGAAAATTGAGAAAACTCTACCAAATTCTTTTTGTGAGACAAATATAGTCCTAATATCTAAACCAATGAATGATGAAACAAAGAAAGAAAATCATAGGTCAATATCACTAATATATACTGATGTAACTATTTTAAATAAGATCCTAACAAAATGACTGCAGGATATCCAAAAGATTATTTACAACAACCAAATTGAATTTATACTAGAGATGTAAGTATGGTCCAATATTAGGAAAACAAAATAGTAAATCACATTAAAAATTAAAACATCTCAAGTGTTTGATTTTATCAATTGATGAAAAGACTTTCAACAAAACTCAACATTTATTTATGCTCAAAACTCCATAAAACTCCACTTGGAATACTAAAATGATTGCAAGGATGTACCCAGAATATCAGTACTTGAAGGAACTTCAGAGGTCATCTAGTGTGATATGCTCATTTTATAGATGGGAAAACTGAGACCCCCCTAAAGAAAAAAATTACTTGCCCAGTTCCAGCCAGGTATCAGCAGAGTGGAACTTGAGCTCATTTCTCCTCACTCCTTGGCTAGAGTTTTTCAGTAATCCAGATGGACTCACTAGAACACTGCATGATTTTGCAGAGTCACCACCAAATCCAGGAAGATGATAAGTTTCAGCTAGTTTTTCCTTTGTTATGCTCTGAACTTTCACATCAGTGCCAAATTCAAACTCCAGTGCTCTGAGCTGATATAAATTTAAACTTAATCTCCTCATGCTCCAACCCTAATCCTTGGTTTCAAAACATTGGTGTTTACAGAATTGTTCTGCTATGAAAACATTGACAGAATCCAAAATGAAACCCTGTATTTCATAGGGATTTTATCCAAAGAAAATGCAGTGAAATAATTTTAAGTTCTATGAAAGAAGTGTGAGAGTAAAAGTAATTAAAGATATTGTCAGAGGCAAAAAATAAAAAATTCTGCTTAGCTCATTTGCTACTCTCAAGAAATTTGTCTTTCAACTAATATTATCTTTTTCTGACTACTTCTGCCTCCATAACTTTGTATAAGTCACCATCTATGCCCAGAAAATACTTTCAATGCCTATCTTAGAAATTCCTTTCTTCCTTCCCAACCTGTCTTCTCTATAAAACCATCCCCAAACCCTTGAAGTAGAAATTATTTCTTCCTCCCTCCCCAGAACTCTCCCTTCTCTCCCTTGTGCCTCTCTTATACATTTGTATTTTAGGTTGTATCGCAGCTTTTTGTGTACACTTCTCTCTACTAGAGCAAAAGCTCTCTGAGGATAAGGACTATGTCATGTTTATTTTTGTGTCAAGGTGAACAGGAAGAGTGCTAAACAAGAGTCCTCCAATCCACTTGAAGAAATTACAAGGTGTGAACCTTTTTCAGAAAGGGAAACCTCTGGTATTGTGGCTCTGTGCTAAAGTATATTCACTCTTCTGGGTTGACACACCATCTCCAGATTATTCCTCTTTATTGGAGGTGTTTGAGCCAGACCTGTCTCAGATCAGCCTGGTACTTTATTCTTGAGACTGGAATAAAAAAAAAGACCTTTATAGACTACTTAATCAGTCAATAATTAATCAGCAAACATTGATTTAATATCTGCTATGTGCCAGGCACTGTATTAAACACTTGGGATACAAATACAATGAATGAAACAGTCCTTGTCAATATTTAACAAAAAGGAAGTTTACTTAACAGTAGCATAGAAAGCATTTTCAGTAAGAGTACAGTATTGATGTATGTGGTCAAAACAGTCCTTGTCTCCATATGGAAACATGTTTCTTCAGAACGATGTGTTTTGCATTTTTTTAAATGTATTTTATTCTGAACATAAATAAAAGAAGCATTTATATAACATTAGAATAGAAAAAATGATGGCACATGAAATTGCAAATCTATTATATACAATTTTCTATTTCTTTTAAATATATAATAAAGTTACCATGTAACTTTTTAAATTTATTCTCCCCACCCATACCCCTCATCATCCTAGGGATGGCTACCATTAGACACAAATATGTATATATGTAAAATCATTTTACACATATTTCTATTTAACGGTTCTTTTCTCTGGATGCAGATAGCATCTTCCTTCATAGATCCTTTGTAGTTAGCTTGGGTATTTATAATAGTCAAAATGACATTCACTCAAAGTTGTTTTTAAAACAGTATTGCTCTTACTGTATACATTGTTCTCTTGGTTCTACTCATTATTTTATGCCAAGTCTGTCCATGTTTTTCTAAATCATTGAGTTCATCATTTTTTTATAGCACAATATATTCCATCATATTCATAAAACACAACTTGTTCAGCCATTCCTCAACTATCATTATCCCCACAGTTTCCAATTCTTTGCACCACAAAGAGAGTTGCTATAAATATTTTAGAAGGTATAGGTGCTTTTTAACCTTTTTTTCTAATTTTCTTTGAAAAAAGACCTACTAGTGGTATTGCTGGGTCAAGGGGTATAGGCAGTTTGATAACTCTTTAGTTATTAGTTCATAGTTCCACTGTTCCAATTTCTGCAACATTTGTCACTTGCTCCTTCAATCATATTAGCCAATCTGATAAATGTAAAATATCTCAAGGGTATTTTAATTTGCCTTTGTCTAATCAATAATGACCTAGATCATTTTTTCATGTGACTATAAATTGTTTTGATTTCATCAGAAAACTGCCTATTCAAAACCATTTATCAATTGGGGAATGAATTGTATTCTTATAGATTCTACGAAGTTTTTTACATAGTTGAGATATGAAACCTTTACCTGAGAAACTGTTTATAAAAAGTAATTCCTCAATTTTCTGCTTTCCTTCTGATCTTGGCTACATTGGTTTTATTTGTACAAAACTTTTTAATTTAACGTAATCAAAATTATCCACTTGACACCTAATTTTGCTCTCTCTTGTTTATTCATAAATTGTTTCCCTATCCACAAGTCTTACGGGTAATATGTTCCATGTTCTTTAAATTTTCATGTAATACCTCTTTATATCTAGGTCATGGATTTGTTTTGACTAAATCTTTGTCCATGGTGTAAGATATTGGTACAATTTCTGCCAGACTGCTTTCCAGCTCTCCTAACAATTTTTGCCAAATAATGAATTCTTATTCCCCACAACTTAAGCCTTTACACTTGTCAAACACAAGGTTACTATAGTAATTTACTGCTGTAAATTGTATGTCTGCTCTATTCCACTGATCTACTTTTCAGTTTCTTAGCTAGTACCAGATAATTTTGATAACTTCTGCCATATAATAAAGCTTAAGATCTGGTACCACTAAACCTCCTTCCTTTACATTTTTATCCCCATTAGTTCCTTTGGTATTCTTGACCTTTTGTTCTTCCAAATGAATTTTCTTATTTTTTCTAACTCTATAAAATAATTTCTTGGTGATTTAATTGGGATGTCATTAAATATATAAATTAGTTTAGGTTAAATTATCATTTCTTTCATATTGGCCCTACCTACCCATGAAAAATTAATATTTCTCCAATTATTTAAATCTGATTTTATTTGCAAAAAAAATTTGTATAAAAAGTTACAAGTGCAATCATCTTTTTTTTATTTTAATGTTATGGAAATGCTTGTTTTGTTCCACAAATTAAAAATAAAGGTTTTTAAAAATTATTATTTTGTTCATACAGTTCCTGGGTTTGTTTTGGGAGGCATATTCTCAAGCATTTTATACCATCTAGAGTTATTTTAAATGGATCATATTTTACTATCTCTTCTTGCAGAGTTTTGTTTGTGACACATAGGAATGCTAATGATTTATGTGGATTTACTTTATATTCTGCTACTTTGCTAAAAATTGTTGTTTCAACTAACTTTCCAGTTGAGTCTTTGGGATTTTCCAAGTATACATCATATTGTCTGCAAAAGGTGATAGTTTTATCACCTCATTTCCTATTCTGATTCTTTGTATTTCTTTTTCTTCTCTTATTACTATTACTAGGATTTCCAGTACAATACTG
This sequence comes from Potorous gilbertii, assembly GCA_028658325.1. NCBI lineage: Eukaryota > Metazoa > Chordata > Mammalia > Diprotodontia > Potoroidae > Potorous > Potorous gilbertii. Next base: position 400,881,942 of record CM053769.1, read on the forward strand.
AATAATAATTGTGACTGTGGGCATCCTTTTTTCATACATGATGTTAGTGGGAAGGTTTCTATCTTATCCTCATTACCAATAATGCTTGCTGATGGCTTTAGGTAAATACTTTTCATCAATTTAAGGAAAAAATCCATTTATACTTATGCTTTCAAGTGTTTTAATAGAAATGAATGCCCTTCATCAAAAAAGCTTTTTATGAATCTTGATATAATCATATGATTTTTGTTACTATTATTGATATAATCAATTATGTTAATAGTTTTTCTTATGTTAAACTATCTCTACATTCCTGATACAAATCCTACTAGGTCATAATGTATAATCTTTTTAATACAGTGTTGTAATCTTTTAGTTAGTGTTTTGTTTGGGATTTTTACATGCTTATTCATTAATGAAATTGGTCTGTAATTTTCTGTTTTTACAGAAAATTATACAGGTATCAATATCAATATTTGTTTCATGAAAGTTAGTATTTTGTTTGGGATTTTTACATGCTTATTCATTAATGAAATTGGTCTGTAATTTTCTGTTTTTACAGAAAATTATACAGGTATCAATATCATATTTGTTTCATGAAAGCAGTTTGGTAGGACCCCTTCTTTGCCAAATAATTTATTTAATATTGGTATTAGTTGGTCTTTAAAAGTTTGTTGGTTTCACTTGTAAATCCCTATCATTCTGGTGCCTTTTCTTTTTTAAAGGAAGCTGATTTATGACCTCAATTTCCTTTTCTAAAATAGGTCTATTTACATATTTTATTCCCTCTTCTCTTAATCTAGGCACTTTATATTCTTGTAAATATTCTTTTATTTCACTTAAATTGTTCAATTTATTGGCATATAATTGGACAAAATAACTCCTTATAATTGCTTTGATTTCATCTTTGTTAGTGGTGTATTCAGCCTTGTCATTTTTAATGCTAGTGATTTAGTTTTCTTCTCTCTTTTTTAATCATATTAACCAATGATTTATGTATTTTGTTTTTTTCATAAAGCCTACTCCTATTAATTCAATTATTTTCTTATACTCAATTTTATTACTCTTGCCTTTAATTTTTAGGACTTACAACAACTTAGTGTTTAATTGGGGATTTTTAGTTTGTCCTTTTTCTAGTTTTTTAAGTTACATGCCCAATTCATTGGTCTGCTCTTTCTCTATTTTATTGATGTAAGCATCGAGATATAAATTTTCTTTTGATCATGCTGTAGTGATCTTTCAGTAGTGGGTGGTCTGATTGACATGAGGAAGCACATCGGGCAGAAGTGTCTGTCTTGTCCTTATGGGAATTATATAACTCCTTACAGCAGCTCCTTTCCAGTTTAGACTGGAAATGAACTTGCTCCCCAAACTTTCTTAGAACAGCACAAACCTGATTTAGTTCCGAAGGCATATGAAAATTCTGATGGGTGTTGCCATATCCCACAAACAAACTCTATCTGAGGAGTTATTGGCAAACTTCCTCCATTGGTCTTAATACCCAAAGTAAGGGCCTTTAATTATCCAGTCTTATTCCTCTCCAGTTGCACATCACTTAGTCAGATATGACCACAACCCAGGAGCTATTGTAGATGAAGATCTTATATGCACTATCTCTCCTCATGTGACAGCTGTGCAGTCCAGTCCTTCCCATTGAAAGGATTTGCCAAGACCTTGATTTCCTCAGGTATGCTCCCTTAAGAGGATTGACAGCTTTTGAAATCCAGTGTACAACTTACCTCTTGCAGCCAGTGTAGCCATTGGTAAACTAGACAAAACAAGGATCCCCTAGAACCACATCCTAATGGTCCAGGGTTCATTGGGCTACCAGAAGAGTTAGGGTGTGAAGGTAGGTACTGAAAATATCAGCTTCAGTCATAACCTCCACCTATTCAGGAACACATAGACAGGGCAATGTGGACCCTTCAGCTCCACTTAAACCCAAAGCATGTCCTACTTTGCCTCCTCCACTTGAATATAAACTGCTGATGGACAATGGCATCCAAGTGACCAGTGAATGGACAATCTTCAAGAGGAATTGGATCATGTGAATCTTAGCATTCTTACTATAACTGAAACCAGACGAAAGAAGGAAGTATATGTCATCCTATAGTTTCTTTTGTTTTGTTTTGTGCAAGTATCACATACCTTTTCTAGACTAAATTCCTTGAGGGTAGGAACCAGGTCCAATCTAAATTTGTACCACCCCTGTGCCTAGTACATTGCCTCGAACACAGTAGGTAGTTAATAACTATTTGTTGAATTTCATGGTTGAATTGAGGGGAAGGGAAAAGCTAGTATAGCTTTTGTGTGAAAAGTGTATCTTCATCAATAAATGGTCAATCTTTAAATCTATATTTAAAAAGAACAACAATAACAACAGCAACAATATTTTACATGTAAAGAAAGTGCCTACTATGTGCCAGACAGACACTGTGCGAAGCACTGGGGATACAAAGAAGGGGAAAAACCCAGACAAACAAAAAGACCATTCTCTTCTCTCAAGGATCTCACAATCCAATGGGGGAGACATGAAACAATTATGTACAAACAAAGTGCTTCAAGAGAAAACAGAGAAATGCCTAATATGTAGATCAATTTCCCACATTATGTCAATGCCCAATATGTAGATCAATTTCCCACATTATGTCAATAGAACTTATTCCAGAGTGAATTTTGAATCTGTTTATTTTTAATCACTAGAAATAAACTAGAAAATCACAAGGAGAAAGAGCAGCTTAGATCCATTTCTACCTGAAACATACTTTTAAATTCACAGAAACTGCTTTTAAAATATTTGAGAACATTATTCAGTTTTGGAAAACACCAGGAATCAGATCGCTAAAATTAATCCCCGCCGAATTCCCCTCAAACTTGCTTTTCTAGATTGAAACACATAACACTTTAAGATGAAAACTTTCAAAAGTTAACTTTGATACCTTATGAGTCAACAGTTTGGCCCTGGAATTTATTTTCTCAAAAATTTTATGCAAATAAAATTTTGTTATTAGGACATAAACACATCCCATGATCCTTTAGTTGTCAACATACAATTAAAAACACTGGAGGGGGGTAAATCCCTGAGAGGCAAAGACACAACAGGCTAATCATTGAATTTATAGATCTGGACAGAAACTTAAGGACCATCCAGTTAATTACTTAGCTTTCTGGCTTCATTCAACACTTGGCTCAAATCTCATCTTCTGCAAGAGGGCAGGAACCACATTCAACCTAAATTTGTATCACCTCAGGGTTTTGTACATTGCCATGAACACAGTAGGTAGTTGGAAAATGTTTGTTGAATGTCATGGTTGAATTAAAGGGGAGTAAAAGTCAGTGTGACTTCTACAAGAGACTCATGCCACTACTAGTGTCTTCTCTGAGATTATCTTCAACTTACCCTGGATGTTATCTTATATGCATATAGTTGTTTGCTTATTATTTTCCACATTAGAAAGAGCTCTTTGAGGGCAAGGACAATTTTTATCTTTCTTGACATCTCCAAGGCTTAGCAAATATCTCTTATAAAATTAGCATTTAACAAATGCTTGCTGACTGACTGGGCAAATAGTCTGTAATTCTAAGTAGATCTCAGAGCAGAAAAACTAAAATTGTCCAAAGGGTGAAACATCGTTGAGCAAGTTTGTTTGCCACACATTCTGACTTAATAGTTGGGTTGGGATAGAAGTGTGTTTAAAAACAATATGGCTGCATGTGTCATACACAACAAAATAGGGTTTGTCTTTCCCAGAAACCACAACTGATTTCATGGAATGTCTGTTCCTACAACCCTGGTGTGGGAATTATAGACTATCTGACAGATTTTCATCAAGGTTCTCAAAACAACTTACAAACATAAATAAACAAAGCTTCTCAGTACCTTGAGTATGGTAATTCAAGATTGGGAGAGGCAAGGAATTTAAACAGATTCTGCCTTCTCAAGTGGAAAAATTGGCATCCTGACTAGAAAAAATCCACTGCACAAATACTTAGTTTGGGAACACTTCAAATCCTGTTGCGACTGCTACTGAAAATGACAAGCAACTACCATCCTATGGATGGAGTGAACTGGGAGTCAGAAGACCCTAATTCAGATATTTTAGCTCTAACCACTTGTTATCTGTGATTCTGTGGACAAGTCATCTTATCACTTATTATCTGAGTTTCTTTATCTCTACAATGGAGATCATTCTTGATATATTAATCTCACAATGTTTTTGTAGAGAAAGTTCTTTGCAAAACTTAAAGCACTAAGAAAAATGTGGGCTATTTTTATTATCTTATGGTGCTGTTAAAAATCCAGGTCCTAGGACGACTGCGGTAGACCTCTTTGCCCAAATAACCTTTGATGTTTGGACATTGTAAGAATGAAACTATTAATGGATTGCTCATCTTTTTAAAAAAATGAGAACTGAGCACTGTTTCTCCATATTGTTGTTATGTATATTAATAGACTTGTGATTTCATTATTTCATAGCTGTGCATATGCATATATATGTGTGTATGTGCATAAATAGACTTATGATTTCATAGGTCAGAGAACTCCCAGTGAGGAATCTCCAAAGCAGATGAGCAATTGCTCAATGTTTATGGTCTCCGAGTTGCCTGGGACACTGATGGATTAAATGACTTGCCTAGGGTCACAAAACCAGTATATATCAGAGGCAGACTTGATCTAAGTCTTGCTGACTGAGACTGACTCTCTATCTACTATAGTACAATAAATGAAAAATAATTCTGAAAATACCTAATTATCTCATGACTCCTTAGAGTTAACATAATAAACAAGGGCTTTAAAATAATGTGTTGAAAAGTCAGCTAATAGAACATTCTGATTGATAGAATGCTAATCTAGATTTTATAGGAGATGACAGTGTTGCCAATATGACATTTCAATATTCTTGCACATCTGTCTCTTCCTCTGTGAGGTGAGCCCTTGAGGGTCTTGCTTCTGGCATCAAGCATCCAGGAAG
>CM053769.1:400887393-400911647 GCA_028658325.1 Potorous gilbertii
CCCTGGCATGAGTCAAGTCAACTACAAAATTAATTCAATCTAATCTAAAACGGGTGCCTCACTGCTACACAGCAATCTTTTTATTTCTTTCTGATTGAATAACACACTTGTTCAAGAGGTTTCCCACTATCCAGTACACTGTGAGCTCTTACTCATCCAATTCTGCATCTTACAGTCTCTCAAAAATCATTGTCCTCTCCCTTGTCCCAGTCTCTTGAGGAAGAGATAGTCCCTTTGCCAAGGCCAACCCTTCTTTACTGGAGGCTATGATCCTATCCATTTCCATCTCCTCCTGGACATTGCCCTTTGATCATTCCAGTTTTCTCTTCTCCCCGCATCACATCATCTTCAGTTTCTCCTCACTAGTTTGATGCACACAAATAATAATCTGCATCATTATAAAAAATAAAACAAAAAAGACCTTCATTTAATGCAGCCATACCTGTAAACTAGTATCTTCTATCTTTTTTCCCTTTTACATCCAAACTCCAATAAAGAATTATCTGCGTTCACTTGCCTCTACTTCTTTATCTCCTATTCACTTAAATTTAGCTTCCTAATGCACTAACTCACAAGTGCTCTCTTAAATACTATCAATAATCTTTGAAGTGTGAATTTCTCTAGTCTTTTCTTGGTCTTCATCCAAACTTGACCTCTCTGCAACTTTTTGGTGGTGATCATCTCTTTCTCCTGAATACTCTCTTCTTCCTTTGCTTTAGTGACACTGTTTTCTCCTTTTTTTCCTCTTAGCTGACCGGTCTTTTCCACTAATCCTGCCTGTAGGATTGCTTCTTTTTAATCTCCTTTGTTGAATCATCATCCATCTCCCATCTCCTAAGCATAGATGTCCCCCAGTGCTCTCTCTTGGGTTCTCTTCTCTCTCCATATGCTCTCCTGTAGATTTCATCTGGTGCCAATTATCTTTAAGCATGAGGCAGCAAGGGGTGGTGGATAGAGTACTGGATTTGGAGTCAGAGGGCCTGGATTTGAATCCCAGCTTGACCACTCCTGGATGTGTTACCATATGGTAGCAACTTAAATACTCTGGGCTTCAGTTTCCTCAATTGTAAAAAGAAGGGATTAAAATAGATGACATTCAAAGTCCCTTCCTGCTCAATATTTATATTTTCTCATGCTTTGTATCTTTATATCCAGTATCAATTTGTAATAACTGCATTTTCATAATACCAATCACTTGTGGATCATCTCTACTTGGATATCCCAAAGGCATTTCAAAATTCAATATATTCACAATATAATTCATTCTATTTCTTTCTAAATTTACTTGTCATATAAGCTTTTTTTATTTTTATTGATGGTACTACCCAGATTTATAACCTTAGGGTCATCCTTAATGCTCCTCCCTATATCCAGTAAATCAACTGCTCAGTTTTATTGATCCTATCTCCACAACATTTCTCATATTCATTTTCTCATCTTCACATTCAGGCCACTACCCTTGGCCTCTCTCTTTCTAGCTCTTCCCTTTTTGATGGTCTTCCAAATAATCTTCCAAACTCAGACTTGCCTATGTCACTCCCATAGTCAGTTCTTTCCGATGACTCCCTAAAGTCTCTAAGATAAAACGCAAGCACTTCACATGGCATTTAATATACTCTACAATTTGGATCTAACCTACCTTTCCATAGATTTCCTACTACTTCCTTTCACATTAATTCATATTGCAGAATAGGATAATAGCATTATAGCTCATTTTTACTCCATTTTCATAGATTCTCCTCCATGCTTAAAGTACTCTTCCCCCTTACTCTGCCTTTCAGAAGTTGTTTCTTCCTTCAAACTCAATTAGGGTGCCATATCTTTCATGAAACTCTATCTAAACCCTCTAGTACTTATAGTTTTCTCCCTTCTCAAATTACATTGTAACTGATTATCATGGTACATTTTCTGTGTCCTTATAACATACAATTCCCTGAGGGCAAGGACTACCTTTCATTTTTGTTCTGGTATCCCAGAGACCTAGCATAATGTCTCCTACACAGAAAGCACTTAATAAATATCTTGAGTCAAGACATAGTGCAGAAGTTGAAGTTGGAAGATAGAATATGGATAATGAACTACTAGATAATAGAATGTCAATCTCAAAAAATGTTAACAGGGTAAAGATGAAATATGAGAAGGATAGGTGTAAAGTCCGATTTGTGGGTTCAAAAAAGAATTGAAAAAGTCCAGAATAAGAGAGGTGTGGCTACTGAACAAGTTATATGAAAAAATTCAAGGGTTTGAGAGGCCTGCAAAGTCAATGCGATGTGACTCAACAGTGTGATATGGAAGGCAGGCATTAATATAAAAAAGAACACAGATTGTTCTGCTATACTTTGTCCTGTTTAAGCCACAAAATGGTCTATCTTGTCTAGTTTTGGGTGAACATTTTAGGAAGAATACTGGTAAACCAGAGTTACCTGGAAGAACTGACCTGTATGGTAAGCAGACTTGAAACAATATTTTATGAGGAACAAATACGTTTAATCCAAGGGGAAAAAAAACAACTTAGGATAGTCATTTTAATAGTCTTAAAATGAATCTATTTTTTTCACTGTGGCCAAAAGAACTTTCCTAATGCGACCCTCCCCTTCATTGATTCCCAATAGTCTATAAGAAAACAAAAATAGAAACTTTAGCATTTAAGGCCTAATACTCTCTAGCTCCAACCTACTTTTCCAACCTTGTTTCTCAGTTCTCCTTTTCACATATTCTGTTTCAGGCAAGTAGTATTTATCATTTTCTGATCTTCTCACCTCTGGGCATTTGTATATGTCACTGTCCATACTCAGCTGGACTGGAGCACCCACATATCTCTTTTTATCGAAAACCTCTTTTTTCAAAATCTAGTTCAGTTTTCAAGCTCTAGTTCATCTCCTCCATAAATAAATTTCCCTGAGCTCCCGGCCTAGAAGTAATTCTTCCTTCATCAAATGTTCTGTGCCCGATTGGTCTGTTTATTTTATTTATTTATCTTATTCTACCTGCTATTACAATTACTTGTATATCTTCTTCATCCCCCAACTAGATTCTCATTGTTTTCTCAAGGGAAGGAACTGTAATCTTCCTTTGTTTTTCTACAATACAGCATGGTGCTCTGAACAGAGATTAGTTACCTAACAAATGCTTTCCGTTCGTGATTTCTGCTTAGCCACAGGGAGAACTAGGTCCAATAGATGGAAAACTGGGAGAGAAGGATAAGCTTTAGTTCAATAAAAGGAAGAGATTCCTAAGAGCTGCTCCAAGTTAGAATCAGTAAAATTCACGATTCATAAATGGGTGATAAGCAATGAGTCTAGTTTAACTTTGGGATCCATTCAAACTCTAAAATACTCAATGACAGCCTTAGGACCAAATTTATGGGACAGCTGGGGATTAATGTCTGCCAAATATATTCTTTCACATGTGAAGGTGTAAGAACCACCATAAATGCTCATTTCTTGGGTATAGAAGGCTTGGAGACTATTCAACATGTATGCTGTAAACCATAAGGTTTCACAGCACTTAAATCTGGAAGAGATTTTAGAGATTATCTAGTCCAATATTCCCATTTGGCAGATGCAGTCACTGAAACTTAGACTAAGGAAGGGATTTACCTCAGATCACATAGGTGTATAAATGGTAAAACTAGAATATGAACCCTGAGTCCTTTTTGAGCACTGAGTTTCTAAAGCTCTATCTTATGCTTTCTGAGCGATTAAAGAGACATTTAGGTGTTTACAGGCCCCTTTCAATGAGTTAGGGACCAGTGACTTCTAAATTAATCAGGTCCTTCCCTTTCCTCCATTATTATTCTGAGGTTGACTGACACCTCCACCAGAGGGGGAACATAGCCAGAAAGAGGAGACAAAATAGTAAATCCTCCTTCTTCGCTCTTTGTGTTACAGATCTCGTGAAGGTCTGACTAATGATACTGAGACAAATAATTAAAATCAAAATTCTGGATTGTAAGTTATAACTGTCCATGTAACTCCTTACCTCCCCATGATGGTATTACTGCTTAAATTTAAATAGGTTGCAATAGGCTTTCACATTTATTAACTAAAATGACAATATTTATATAGAGTTTTAAGGGTTAGAAAGTGCTTTCCCTGTAACAACCTAGTGAAGTAGACTATGTGGGAGTTATTATGCCTGTTTTAAAGATGAGGAAACTGAAGTTCAGAGAGATTAAATGACTTGCTAAAGTGATGTAACTACTGAGTGGCAGTTTGGGGGCTAGAACCCAGGTCTTGTGTCTCAGAGTCCAGCGCTCCTTCCTTTGGGCCAGGCTGTGCCCCATCATGAAAGTCAGATGCAATTAAGAAAGTCATTTTCAGGTTCTTGAATCTGAGAGAAAACTCTGTTAATATCAAATACCTTGAAATCACTTTGTGATCAATGATTTCTTCTTCTAGATCCTCTGAGAAATGAGCAGCTTTGGCTGCTACAAAGAGCGAATTCTCTGCTTGGTCCCCATGATGCCACTCTTTCTTCTTAAGGTTGCTGGCTTCTTCAGGTAATTTCTCCAAAGAGACATCTAACTTGCCCACATTTTGAAAGTCCTGGGACTTAAAAGAAATCAATATTTTCGACTGAGGTGTGAAATAATATAGCTTTGTCATGCTTCTGTCTCCTCTAAGTTCAATAGTACTTTCTTTACTGCAGTTCCTTCCGCAGTATCTATCCCAAATCCCAACCCAGGCTTCTTTTTAGATTTTTCCCACTACTTTCCTCTCAACTGCATTCCATACACCCAACTGCTAACACACAATTAGATACAAATAACTCAAATTTCTCTAGTGCTATTCGGTATTTACAAAAAATGCTTCTTAAAACAATCCTATGATTCAGATAGCACAAGAAGCATTATCCCCTTTTTCTGGAAGGAGAAACTGAAGTTAGCACAATTTGCATAAGGTCACACAGATATTAAGCATATAGTAAAGGCTTATAGCTAAATAATGTTCTTTTGACTCAAAGACTGGTCCATTTTCTGTCCATAGTAATGCCTATTAGTAATAATCTATATAATAATTCTATATAACACTTTGGCAGCATAGTATAGGGGAAGAGAATGCAATACTTGGAGTCAGGAAGACCTGAGTTCAAATCCTAATCTACTTTGTAGCTCTGGGCGAAACAATTTATTTATTTAAGCTCTAATTTTCTTATTTATAAAATGGGAACAAGATTTACAGCACTCAGCTCTCTGGGTGGTGGTACAGACCAAATGAGATAATGTATATAACGCTCTTTGCAAACCTTAAAATGTGACATGTTAGTTATTGTTATGATTTTTAAAGTACTTTACTATCCATCATTTGAGCTTCAAACCAAGTGAGGAGTAGCAGGTAGGACCAGGACATTTTTCCCTTTCTAACCAATGAGAGCACTAAATCTCAAGAGAGGTGAAGGGACATCCTTCAGCTCTGATTATTAAGTGTTGGATGCAGGACTTCTGCCTTCCAGTTCAGAATTTTTCCTACTTTATCTTTCAGTAGTTGATAAGGTTTCTCATTGCTGCTTACTTTTAGTAGGAAGTCAGTAACATAATTACCAGATGTGCTAGAAAATCCCAGAGTAATAGTTTATATAATTCATTTTCCCCACGAACACCAGTTGATTAAGCACTTACCACAAAATCCTGTCCCTGGTATAAGAGAGGTAAATAAAAACAAGATGTGGTATGGAATTCCCATTAAAAAGTTTAACTCAAAATGCTATTTCCTTCAGAAAGTTTATCTTTTATTCTTTAGATCTTGTACTACGTGCTATCAATTTTTGTTTTTGAGCTCTCCACTAATGTATTTATCATGTAATGTTGAGCATGGTTGGGATTTAAAACAAAAAGATCATCTCCAAGTTACTCTCGTTTAACAAATGAGGAAATGGAGGACCAGAAAGTAGAAGTGATTTTTCCGAATTGCAGAGTTCATATACAGGTACTCTGATCTCATATTTAATGCACCACGCTTATGCACGGTGTTCATTTTTAGTTATTAGTTCAACTCAATAATCACTATTAGATCACAAAAACCAAAGCGAGAGAGAGAATTCAGGAGGAAGGGTAGATAACAGTGTCAAAAATCAAACAGAAATTAAGAAGACTAAGGACTAAGTAAAGAACATTCCCATGAAAAGATCTTTGATAAATGTGGCAAGAGTAGTTTTAATTGAGGCAGAAGGTAGCTGTGTGGTACAGCGGAGAGAGCAATGGGCTTGGAATGAGGAAGACTCATCTTTGTGAGTTCAAATTCAGCCTCAGACACTTACTGGGCAACTCACTTAACCCTGTTTGCCTCTAATTCTTCATCTGTATAATGGGCTGGAGAAGGAAATAACAAAACACTGCAGTACCCTTGCCAAGAAAACGCCAAATGGGGTCAGAAAAAGTTGGATACAACTGAAACAACTCAACAACGACAACAACAAAAACAGAAGGCAAGTTGCAAAATCAATAGGATGTAAGGAAGTAGAGGCTAGGGCAGACAACCCTTTCTAAGAACTTGAATATGAATAGGGAAGAGCTACTGGATGTCAAGATCAAGTGAGAGGTGGTTTTTTTTTTGTTTGTTTTTAAAGAATAGTTGTGGTGGAGAATAGAAAGAGAAAGACTACAGATAAGATAGCCTACATAGAGGATTCAAAGGAGCGAGCTCACAGAGAAGTGAGATCGGGGCACAAGTGGAAAAGTAAAAGAGTTCACAAACTAAACCAGAGGAGAGAATGAGCTACTTGAGGGCAAGGAATAAGCTGTATCTAAATTGTGCACACAATGCATGCTTACCAAATTTTGTTCAGATGAAATCTCCAATAGGGAGATAAATCATGGAGACACAGTCATACCACAAAGCAAGATTTCCATTTAAAAAAGCGGGGGGAAAGCAACCCCAAATAGCTGACTTAACAAAATCTGAACTGAACTGGGCTTAATGACAGGCAAATGCCAAGTACAGTGTCATACTTCTGCCTTCAGGATGTTCTCAGAATGTTACTTCTTGAACCTTGAGAAGTGGAATTAAATTATATGTGAAAAGGAAATGTTTGCCTTTATGTGGTTCTCCCCTTTCTCTCACCTTATGGAAAAAAATAATAGCTCCTGTGTGATTTAGAGGAGCCGCAAAGCCTGGAATTATTGGTTACATATCAGGAATCTCCGCCCGAGGGCTGGGAGAACCAGATGCACAGGTTTGTGTCTGAAAGGAAAGGTCAAACTTAAGGGGACAAAAGGTCAAAAGGCTGGTGATGAAAAGCTGTTCTGAAGAATCTGAAATAATGCCCTCTCTTCTCTCCTTCCAATTCACCAGATAAAAACTACCGTTTTCTTGAAAGTGAGAAGCATCACCAAGGGAAGGAAATTCTGGGGACTGGTCTCCAGTAATAATAGACCACATGTACATAGTTTTCTTCATAACCACCCAGTCAGGTAACATTACAGGTAACATGAATCACATTTAATTAATACAAGTAACATTAATCTCATCTTTTAAAGGAGGAAATTGAGGTTTACATAGCTAGGAAATGTCAAGGCCAGCATTCAGGCTTTGTAATCTTTTCAGTTTATGGCTTCTTTATTAGAGCAGGTGTATATATTGAGCATTGGAGTTAGAAGTCAAGATCTGAGTTGAAATACAGGCTCAGACACTTACTAGCTGGTTGACTCTGAGGTAAGCCACTTAACCTCCACCTGCCTCAGTTTTGCCATCTGTGAAATGGGGATAAGAAGAGTACCTACCCACTAGGATTTCTGAGAAAAATTGGTAAACTTAAGTGTTACATCAATGTGAACTGTTGTTATTATTAATAAGAGCTAATGCGCAGGCTCTCTCTTTTCACTTCCTCAGAGGGGCTCTAGGCTCTAATAGGTGCTGAGTAATATTCATGTTTTTCAAGATATCAGATTAAAAATAATGGATTTTGAGCTAGAAGGGACCTTAGAGGTCAATTAGTCCAATTCTTTCATTTACTAGATTAAAAAAAAATGGAGGCTCAATGAAGTTAGGCTCAGATAGGCTAATAAATGTCTTTCTCAAGATCACGATTATTTAGTTGTTGAGGTGGGATCTGAAATACTCTCTTGGAATACTACACCAAAATGCCCCGGTGCCATACGTTTAAAATTTGTTTTTCATTGTGGCCACTTAACTTTCCTGTTTACCCATGCTAATGAGCTCCCCACTGGGCTGCTGCCCAGTTCCTCCCAACCCCTAGTTTACATATGGATGAGGTAAGGGACTAGATGGGGAAGGGGGTGGGATTGGTAAGGAAACAAAGATACTTTGTATCTGCATTATGCATGTCAGGGTAAAAAGCCTTGGCTCTCCTTGCTCCCCACTCTTGGAAGGTCTTTTCTTTCCATCTGTTGAAATTCTCCCCATCCTTTAAGGATCAACTCAAATGTCTATCCCCGCCCCCCATCAATGTTCTGGATTTCCTCAACCTGCAGAATCTTGCTTCCCAGCCTGAGATCTCTCATGGTGTGCAGAGTTTATATTGGTTTGTTTGTTTGGGATTTTTTGTGTGTGCACTGACTATCATTTTGAATAATAACTATTTGATCTGTATGTGTTAAAATTCCCTTCTGGAGATGATGTCCAAAAGGGCTGGGACTAAATCTTATCTGAAGTTTTCATCTTCTCCAAAGTTTGGCAATTTGATCTAAACACAGTAGGTACTTAATGACTTTTTGTTAAAGTTGAAAATATCACTTTTGAGTGTTAGTGGCCACATTTAAGCCAGCACTGCAAAGCAGAGAATGAAACAATTAGCCCAGGAATTGAAGCAAGGTAGACATTCAAGTTTGACATGAGTCCCCCTTTCCCCAGTAAGATGTTTTTCCTCATTTTTTTATTGGGTTTTGCCTTAAGCATCTAGATAATCTCCCCCAGAACTCCATTTCCCATTGCTTGTGCATGCATAGCCCATGTGCTGCAGAAAAGCCCTGCTCAGAATCATTCCTAATCCATCCACTCTTTTATGGTGCATCTTACACTGCAGGCCTAGAATAGGGAAAAGATACAGAAGATGAAGTTACTCACTGGTCAACTTCAATGTTATTCAAGTAGTAGTAAAATGATATCAGGAGGGACTCTTGTAATGCCCTCCCACATTTCTCTACTGTTCCAAACCTGAACCACCCTTCACTATCCAGGTTAGGGATTTTCTCACAACACATAGGTGAGATGGGGAATATAATAAGTCTTATCATTCTCTTTTTAAATAAGGGAAACTAAGATTTAGGGGCAGTAGCCTGGAATAGAGCTTCAGAGGCCATTTTACCGATGAGGAAACTGAGGCTAAGAAATGTTAGGTGACTTGCTCAGGGTCACATGATTAATAAGTATTTGAGGCAAAAAACTGAACTCAGCTTTTCCTGCCTCCAAGCCCAGTCCAAGCACCATTGACTGTCCACCCTAATGCTCTGGGTTCCATATCCAGCACTATCTACTAGGCACCATTACTATTTGGATTCTTTCTCTTCTTGGAAACATTCAAGGGCCAGCGGATGGTGTTCAGTCCTTTCATTGCACTCCAAAGTACTCCCCATTTTGGGGGTATACTTGGGTTCCATTGTTTTCATTATTAAACTAGGTTCCACTTTTGCTTTCTTGGTGGACTGGAACATTAGACTAATAAGCAAAATCCAAGGTCAAGACGTAAATTTGCAGACCCTAGGAATTCCATATGAGGATAAGATAGTCCTTTAGGCATTTATTTGAACAATGGGCCAAATGGTAGAGGGTTAACAATCAGGGGTGTGCTGGAGCCAGCTGGAACCAGCTTACAAAAGGCAACTGTTAAATTTTCAGTGTGAGACTTGTATCTCATAAATTGGCAGAGGCTGCAAATCTAGGCTTGATTGTTTTGTTGATTGTCTAGAATTAAGAAAGTGATGGGTCTAGAAAGTGATGGAGAGAATGTTAACAATGTAGATTAAATCAAAAAGTGTGCTATGGGTACATTTTCTCCCCTACAAAAGCTGATTTTTAGACATTTACCGTCATATCTGGAACATGGTTAAAACGGAAAGGGCTATGAACTTCAGAGTTAGGAGAGCTCTAACTTTGGTTCTTACTCTAATGATTTCTACCTGGGTGACCATGGGCAAGTTATTTTACCTCCATGGGTTTCAGTTTCTTCATCTGGAAAATGAATGCTGATTTATAGCTGGAAGTTATATTAAAGATCATCTAGCCCATAGGTATCAAACATTCCTCAGTTGACGGTGTGAGGGAAGGAAATAAGACTAAAATGTTATTGGGAAATATTTAACAAAATAAATAAAAATACAATAAAGCATAATGTTAATATGTGGCTTCTAAGTCAACAGCCACCCAAAGGAATCCTTAGGTTTGGTTTATTGGCCCCCATTTCTAGTTGAGTTTCATACCACTGATCCAGTCCACTCTTATCCAAAAGTTTATAGCTGAGTAAAAGTAAGGAGATTTCATCCCAACAGGTGAAGCAATTTATCTAAGGTCACATATATAATAAACAGCACAGCTGAGGTTCAAACAAGCCTTCTGATTCCAAATTCAGGGCATTTTCATTATGTCACATTGTGAGATGATAATATCTACTACATACTTCACATAGTTATTGTGAGAAAAGTATTTTGCAAATTACAAAGTGCTTTATAAATGAGAGCCATGCTTATTATTTGAAAGGTACAATACTATAAATGTGATTGCCTATAAGGGTAAAAACTTGGAGTTAAACTAGGGCTCTATTTACTTTGTAACTGGTGATCACAGTTTTTGTATAACATTTCCTATAATTGTTATCTACGTTTCTCTTATTTCCCAACTAGAAGGTGAACTCCAAGAATCTAGTACCGAGCCCTTTTCTGAACTTTGTATTTTCTTTAGTTCCTAATTCAGTGCTATAAACATTGAAACTTACATGTTTTTGTTTTCAGGAGCAAATCTAATCTTGAGGCCTTGGCCTGGGGTAAAGGCTTCTAATATAAAAGAGTTAAGCCAGAAAAAAATAATTTTCTTAGAGTATTTGAAAGGCCATTACAGGCTAAAATTGTTCTGTTTGGCCCCAAAGGAGAGAACAAGGACCAATCAGTGGAAATTTGGGTTGGGGGTGGATTTTGCCTCATTGGAAAGTAAAGCCTCCTCTGAACTTGAGCAGGTATGCACATCCTGCAGTCCCTACCAAAGGATGATTTCCTCTACATTTTTCACGGGCCACATAAAATCCTTTGGAGTACCCATGGTCTGCATGTTGTGCAGGCCTGAATGGAAGCTATCCCAAAAACGAAATAAGGTGCCTCACAAAGTAGTGTGTTCCGTTCCATTGGAGGTCTTTAAGAGGAGGCTCGATAGTCATTTGTAAGAGCTCTTACACAGTGGGTTCCCTATTCAAATACTGGTTGGACCTCTGAGATCCTTTCCAAATCTAAAGGTCGGTGGTTCTTTGGCATTAAACCTTTCCTTGCTGTCATCACCACACTCTCAATCTCTGACCCTTTCCTTTATCTGATCTGAAAAACCTTAGGGTTTTAGAACCGGAGTGTAACATGTCACTCATTGAGCAATCAGTGACCTGAAGCTTTATGATATCTTGCAACAAACTCCAATATAGTTGTCTTAAGTTATTATTTAGCTTCTTATAGCTTTGTTGCTCACCTCCCCTACTTAACTATGGATCCCTTCAGGTCAGAGAATGTAGTATGACTACTTTTTTTACCTGTCACAGAGCACACTAAATAAGCACTTAAATATATGTTGGTTCCAAATTTTAGATTAGTGAATCTCAAATTAATGAGCTTATAAAGAAAGTAATTGACTTTTGTAAATTCAGAGTGCGATCTGTGTACTGGGTTGAATTCTGATCTTTCTAAATTTATGGGAAAATGATGTTTTTTGTATTTCTTAACTTTTCTCTTAGGGGAAAGGCAGGGAAAGATTGAGAGAAATGATGTAGGTGGAGCATCACAAATCTACCTTTACATCAAGAGGTTTCTTCACCAAGTATGAATCCTGAATGAAAAAATGAACCAAATAATTAGATACATAAAGTTCAAGTTGTCCAATTTTGAGAGGGTTCTGAAGAGAAGAGGGGTCCAGAGAAGACGGATGCTTTCTGCCTAGGGAGAAAATGGGATGGTCCAGACCAGATATGGCTAATTTCAATTAAAGAATATAGGGTAGAAAGCTTGGGTGCTATTCAGGTTAGTACTGGGTAGATTTTTTTGATACTTCAAGTCTTCAAGGTTCTTTGAATCTCTTTATTAACAGGTCATCTTAGTAGGATTGTACTCAGGAGTTGCTGAGGCCAAGAATCACCTCCTTACAGCCAATCTGGTGGTGATCTTTTCCCAAATTTAATTAAGCTGGTCCTCAGACAAAACATGAATGCATGTGCATACACACACAGGCACATATACACATATACATATACATACATACATATACACACTCCATTGCTGGGCCTATACTCAAGGCAATTCTAGCTTCGGAGTATTTGCCAAAGCTTATTCCCACTGGAATAGCCTTTGGAAACTCAAAACTATGAGGCTGAATTAAAATAGGGCTTTAGTGGAGATTTCTTTTACATGGACTTCTAATTATCTTGCCTTAAAATATTCTTTTAGAATTTTTATGTTATCTTGTCCCTCAGGCCTAGAAATGTGCTTTTTGCAGCATTTTGAGGATGTGGATTCATAGGGGCAGAAAGGAAAGACCAGGATGCCTAAAAATGTCTAAGGCCAAACTTGAGCTGGAGAATTCAGGGCTTAGTAACAATTTAGAGGGCAATACTACAACTCACATTTCTACTGTGTCTTAAAGCTTTACAAAGAGCTTTCCTCCTTATGATGCTGTGAAGTAGGTGGTACAAATACTAGTGTCCCCATTTTAAATATGAGGAAACAGAGGCCTAAAGAGGGACAGTGACTCACCTAGGGTCACAAAGTTAGTAAATGGTAGCACCAGAACTCAAACCAAGGGCTTCTGAATTCCAAGGTCAACACTCTTTTGATCATACTATAGGAAAATAAGTGAAAAACCAAGTCTCTGAGACTAAAGGCATCTACCAAATTCCTAACCATCCTTCAGGGTCCAATTCAAATTTCAACTCCTTCTTGACTCATCCTGAATTCATGCAGCATATTGTTTCTATTCCTCTTCTCAAGCTTTCACATCCTGCCATATTATAATGCTGTCTCTCTTTTTTAGTTTCCCTCTCCCCTCATTACAATCAAATCTGGATTAGCCTGGATCTGCTGAATGTTGCATTGTTTGAATTTCCATAGTGTAGTTATACTAGGTTAGAACCAATGATCATATTTTATATAATTATAACTTTAAATAGTACAAATTCAAATACATGTGACCATTTTAGGGGATTCATTGTTTACATTAGCTAAGACCTAGGGGCAACTAGGTGGTGTAGTGGATAGAGCACCAGTGCAGGAGTCAGGAGGACCTGAGTTCAAATCTCACCCCAGACACTTGACACTCACTAGCTGTGTGACCTTGGGCAAGTCACTTAACCCCCACTGCCTCATCTTGGGTCATCTCCAGTCATCCTGATGAATATCTAGTCACTGGATTCAGATGGCTCGGGAGGAGAAGTGAGGCTGGTGACCTGTACAGCCCTCCCTCACTCAAAAAAAACAAAGTCAAGTGTAAGTCATGTCATTATTTCTCTGATGGCATGGTCTTCTTCGGCATTGAAGGACGAACACACAATTAAGATCTAGCTATAAGACTGTCATCTCCCTTACAACTATGCCTTATTCATCTTTATATTCCTCCACAGGGTTATATATCTACAGATATAAAAAGAGATAGATATCTCTATTACCTATCTATCTATCTAAATATCTATCACAGATACATAGTCACTGTTCAACTGAACAAGGCGTTGGGAAGGTTCACTGAAATCAATATCAAATGAGTACCTGAGAGCTGTCCACAGAGCCACTATCTGGGGAGTCCTTTTCTTTATGTTCCACATGGACTTTTGCCTCAACAGTTTCTGAAGATTGCTTTGCTTCTGCTGGGTGCCCAGGACGAGCCATTTGTCGAACCTCAGCTTTCACCTCAGTCACTGAATAGCTAGGGCTGCTCTTGCAATATTTTTGATAGTCTTCCCTCTTGGTGTCTTGAGATTCCTTTGTGGATTTCTCCGGAACCATTTCTTCATTCTGAGAGCCATGAGAGGGTTCCACATAGGCTTCTAGAACAGCAGATAGGGGAACATCGTAATGAGGGTAATAGAAAAGATCATGGGGGATCACTGAGATTTTTGAAGAAGGTGGGGACAACTTAAAGTCAAGGCTGTCTTCACTTTGACTACCAAGAGTTTCAAGACTGATACTACTACTAAGTGGAGTAGAGATATCATCATCCACATCATCCGGAGTTTCAAGCTGATCTTCAGGAGGACTGTTTTCCTCACGGTCACAGTGAACAGACTTCTGTTTTGCCTTTTCACAGAGATCTATCTCAGCTGCTAAATTCTTCTCTTGTGATTGCCAAATGTAACTATTGAGATCCTTGTCAGGGGAAGCTGGGGATGAATGATCACTGGGATCAATCACAGGCACATCAGAGCTATACATGTCAGTGTCAGATCTGTCTACAGTTGAATCTTTCATTTTACGACGACATTTAGATGCTTTCTTAGCTAACTGCTCCATATTTGCCTCTAAAACTCTACTATGGGCAGCATTCTTCTCACCAGGGGAAGAATTTTTGTCATGGAGGGTTTGGCCAAGGCCAGTCAAATCTTTCATTTCAGTGCCTTGTTTAAGAGACTCCAATGTCATCTCTTCAAACTTTGCAATTTCATCAAGAGTCTCTTGGATCAATTTCTGACCTCTGACTTCCAAAGAATGAGGGCTGATATCATGTCCTTTGTTGGCTTCAACATTCTTCCCTTCAGTAGTTCCTGGTAAGATTTCAGAAGCTGAAAAACCACTATTTTTTTTATGTGTCAAAGGATAGTCATCCAGGATTTTGTTGAGAGCTGAGCCCAGTGTTTTCATACATCCTTCTTTATGCTTCATTTTATTACTTACACCAGATGATGAGACAGAATTATCCTGTTTCAATGGTTCATTTATTTTCCCCAAGTTTCCTTTGACGGGAATGTCCTTACTGCATGAAGCATCTTTAGATATGTCTGATTCAAAATGGACACTTTTCTTAATTGGCAGAGTGTCAGGCCTATGGCCAGCCTTTTTAGGTAATAAAATAGATTGCTCTGATAATGATTCACTAATGTCATTTGGCTTATTTAAGCCTCCTGGAAATGCCTGCTCAGTAATGTGGGATGGCTGGTTCTTTGGGCTACCAGGAACCTTGTGACTAGAAGTTTCACTGCGACGTTCATTTGCGACCAATTTCTTTTCCATTTCTGAGGGATCACAGACAAAGACTTTTGGAGGAGGTGGTTGACTGGTTTCACAGTTAACTGTATATGTACGTTCCCCCTTTTCAGGGAGAAGGAAAATCTTGCTCTCTTGTTCAGTAGGGGTTTCTTTAATACGGACGAAGGTAGATTCAATAGGAATCTCTTTATCAGGATCCGTGAAATCTTCCTGCAAACAATTAAAGGAAATATGAAATATGAAGAATGTTTACAGTAGACATAAAACATAGAATATTAGAGCTTAGGCATTATTAATTCTACTCCTTATTTCCTGTTCCCACTCCCATCCCCCTTTTACAGAAGAACTTATTCAAGTGCAGAGATTACATTTCAGAGAATTTGGACCTGGGAGAAACCTTAAGAGTTCATCTATTTTAAACTCCCCACTTTGTAGATGAGAAAATTGAAACTGAAAAGTTAAAAAGGATTGTACAAATTGGTATATATGGCAAACGACCAAGTCAATATTTGAACCCAAGAGTCCTTTACAGTTGAATGTTTGAATCCAATGCTCTTTCCAGTGACTCACAGTATCGCAGAATGTCAGAACTGGAAGATACCTCAGCTGTTACATAGTCTAATCTCCTCATAATGGAGATAAAGAAACATAGTCTCATCTCCTCATAATGGAGATAAAGAAACATAGTCTCATCTCCTCATAATGGAGATAAAGGAACAGACTCAGAGAGACAAGTGACTCTGCAACCTTCTAAGCTCCTTTCCTTATAATTAATCAACAAGCATTTATTAGGCTCTATGATATGCTAGGCACTGGATACCTTACCTAGGCATATCTGAATTTCTTAATTAAATTCCTTAATTCCTTAAATAAACATTAATTAATAACATTAAAAGGTTCTCCCTAATCTGTTACTGCCTGTTTTTCCAGTTTGTTATGCTACTATCCTCCCCCACTTACTCTACTCTCATGTATTATGACTTATTGTACTATAACTATGAATTCATATGCCAAGCTTATAACAGGCTAATAATCCTTTTCCACTTTGTCCTCTCTCCTAAATTAGCTTTCAAAACCAAAAAAGGATCAGCCAGAACAAGACTCTGTCTCCCTAAAACAGTCCAAACTTTCTCTTATCCTTTAGCTATAAGCCATAAATAAAACACATATACAACCTACATATATACAACCTAGCATTTCTTTTGGTCAACAATGTTTTACAAATCTAAACTGAAAGTAACAGATAAAGTAACAAATAAGCTCTTACAACTAATAGAAAAAAGGGATGAACAGCTTTGGGAGCTGGGTGGTGGCAGTGGTCACTAGATTAGCCGTTTCCTTCCACAGACCCTAGAGCTACACATCCCTGGCACCATGGCTCACCCTGAGCTGTGATGACACCATAAGATCACTACCATTGACCTGACAGACTCTGATGGCTCACTCTTTGGTAGCCGTTCACTTGCATGTCTCTGTATCATGCATCCCTCCTCTCATGGTGTTCCAATTTCTCTTATCTTCTCCATGCTCTTCCTACTTGCCTGGCTCTCATGTTTCTAAGCTCCTTTCTAAATTCTACTACTTTCTAAATTCTACCCACAAATCAGTTTTCAAGTATTTGTGAGTGTTAGGTGGAGAGGATGAGCTTGAGAGTTAAGGTCAGTCCACTATTCCAGAGCAATGGGTTCTTTTCCTCAAGCATTCTGTCCCTCTTCTGGACATGGCTTCTCAGCCAGGGCTACATGTTTTAGTTATTTCTATATGAGTCACATGTCCTGTTCTCTCCTTCTTTACTTCTCCCCCTTTGCCCCTCCACTAATTAAACTGTAAGCTTCTATGACACCAAGTTCTATTTTCTTAATGGACTCATACAGTGTTTCCTACATTGAAAGAATACATGTCAGTTGTATTGAATATTTCAGGAAGTTCTCAGTTAATGAAGATTTTTTATTTCTCTGGACAGGCTGCAAAATTGGAGATTCAAAGGGAAACTACCAGATAGTGATTACATATATATTTTTTTACTATGAGTTCCAAGTCTCCCCTACTATACTGTGGCTTTTTGTTCCCTAAAAAAGCAAGATTCTCCTTCCCAAGTCTGTTCTTCCAGGTCAATCTAGCCACAGGATGGATACATATACAGGAAGTAATAAGATTTACTGAACTGTGGTTACAGCTTTCAATGACAACTTCCAGAACTTTAAATAAGCAAGTGTCTCAAATATTATAAAAGATTTCATTGCTACATTCAGTTATGAGTTTTTCCTCAGTCCTCACCCACTTCACATTTCCTACATTTTTTGATTTAGAACCTACCACACAGGGTTGCTATGAAGATCAAAGGTGGTAACATATGTACAGTGCATCGCTAACCGTAAAGTTCTGTATAAATGCTAGCTATTATTATTGATGACCAGTCATTTCTCCTGGATTTTTTTCCTCTTCCCGGAACTTCAGTTATAATATCCTTTCCCAATTCTCTCCTACAATTACTCCTCAGATTTTTGTTTTTGCTGGTTCACCATCCATCTCCTTCCTCCCAATGTGGGAGTGTACTCCAAATTTTGTCCAGGGTTCTCTTTTCTTTTTTCTCTATACTTCCTCCTTGTGATCTCACTTGTTCCCAGAGTACTCAATGATTACTTTTACACATGAGACTCCTAAATCCTAAATTCGGGTCTAATATCTCTCCTGAGAGATTGTAGTCTGGAAGCTGCAATTTCCTGCTAGCTTTCTCCACTTGGATGTCGTGTTGGTACCTTAAACTCAAGATGTCCCCAACTAAACTCATCTGCCTTTTCAAACACCTCCATTTTTATTGACAGAGACAATGTGTTATTGTGGATAGGACACTGGATCTGAGTTTAGAGAGGCATGTGCTTAAATCTTTATCCTTACTAGCTAAGTGAATCTTTCATCTTTCTTAGCTTGTCTCTTCATCTGTAAAATGTATGTAGTAATATTCTCAACATTTTCCACATACAGTTTTTGAAAAAGAGAAAATAAAGTAAGGAAAATTGCTTTGTGTACCTTAAAGTGCAATATCAAACACTTATTATCGTTAACATCATTATCTATTGAATTGCATCCCTTCCCTCACCCCAAACATACCTCAGGTAAAATGTCTTGGGGTAGGGACTCTATTATTTTATCTTAATTATCGGAAACATGTGACTCACTATCTTATAAGTGCTTAATTCATGTTGGTCAAGTTGAATTTTGTTGAATTAAAGCCAAGTTGAAACTTGAAACTTAGGACTGACGATTTTTGAAGTCAGTTGAGTAGAATACAAAAGTTGCATTTCACCACACAGAGTGGGTAGTGTATGTTGCAGGGAAGGAAGGTTCATTAATAACATACAGCATTATTTATTTAACACTTCAAGGTTTGGCAAAGCACTTTACAAATGGTATCTCATCTTATCCTTCGAACAACTCTGGGAGGTAAATGCTATTATTTATCTCCATTTTGCAGATGAGGAAACTGAAGCAGCATACATCTAGTAAATGTCTGAGGCTAGACTTGAATTCAAGTCTTCCTGATTCTAGATTCAGCATTCTACCTGCTGTACTACCTAGCTGCCTTCCT
This sequence comes from Potorous gilbertii, assembly GCA_028658325.1. Lineage (NCBI taxonomy): Eukaryota > Metazoa > Chordata > Mammalia > Diprotodontia > Potoroidae > Potorous > Potorous gilbertii. The sequence goes on from CM053769.1 coordinate 400,906,317, forward strand.
ACTTAAACTAAGCTTAGCACCTAGATACCAAGAATAATTTTCTACTTTTACATGGCAGTCATGGAAGGAACATAATCTGTCACATAGGCAAGGCTCAATTTTCCTTAAAAATACTGAAATTGTCTTTGAAACTTAACTAGCTCAGGGGGCTCAAGCTTGAACCACTGAAAAAGCTTCCTGATGGCCCAAGTACAAAAAGTAAGTATATAAAGAAATCAGCTTCTCTTCCTTCAAGTTTATGGTCAACAGACCAGGATGGCCAGAACAGAGGCAGCAAAGCTGTACACAACTACTTTTTTCCTCGTTAAATATCACTTTCCCTGCTATGGCTAAGAAGACCTTTTGTTCACTCTTAGTTGGTTTACAAATATCTCATTTTGTTCTAATTTCAAGCCTGTATAACTAGATTAGCCTGAGTTAGGCCTGGCCTACAACATTTGGTATAAAACTGGCTCCTCATGGTCCCAGTGAAGAAGAGGAAAGTAAGCCCTTGACAATGTCCATGCTGCTTGTGGTGCTGGTCCCACATTGTGACGCATCCTGGGACCATTCAAGAGTAAACTGTCTATATGGATTCAGCAACTAGAAGCATTTGAATGTGCTCTTGAAGGAATGTGTCTAAGGACTGTGCTTTAAAGATGGTAAATGCTTTAAATTGTTGTTGGTTGAGTTTGCATAATTTTTGTATTAGAAATGACAATTATCTCCAGACTCACCAGCTGTGACAGTCCTGGGAATTCCCTAAAGACTAGCATTTTGAGATTGTCCAGAAACTGGGCTGAAGGAACTGCTTGAGCCTTTTTATATGTCATCTGGGAGGCCACCAGGAACTGTAGCAGGTGTGCTTTGTTTGAACTTGGGAGCACTTGAAAATATAGTGCTTAATTTTCCATCGGAACCTAGAGACCTTCCAGAATTGGGATTAAAGACAAATATACGAAATGCAACCCAGGTGATTTACTGAGGATTTGGGGGTGAGGGTAGGTGGGGGAACAGCATCAATTTTGAAAGCTTTAAAGGAGAGACACTGCTTTCACTGCTGTGAACTATAACTTTCTTTCTCTCTGGGACTTCTAGAGAGGTACAGAGGAGAAACTTCTATGGATGCTAGGGCCCAGTGTAGGCCCCAACTTTGAGGGGACAGAAACAGGACTCGTGGCAGCTCCTGCAGCTGTGCTCAGGCTCTCGTTTGGGAATGGGGAGAGTGCTAGTCCTGACCCAGATGGGGAGACAGTTGAGGAAAGTGTGGCAGCCAGCACTAAGAGTTAAGCATTGGTGGCTCCTGTGGTGGTGCTGGAGGGGGCAAATCACAAGCCTACAATGCTGCACCTGCAGTGCCTACAAAAGCATCTGATGTGAGGAATTCAGGCGTGTGACAACACTCCAGTCCTGGAAAAGGGGAGCAAAGACCTGCTAGGCCCTGGCACGGGGAGGCAGTATTTTACCCCAGCAGAGTGGAAAAAGGGGCCAGTGGCAAAGGGTGCAAGTATGGACATTGATGAAGGATCCACTGAAACAGACGCTGCCTTGGACAATAACAAAGGAAGGCTCCGTGTAGTACTTTGCTTACTGTGATTTAGAACCGATAGGGACCTTCCACCACACTGCTAGGACACCACTACATTATCTTTCTCCCTAAGTCTCCCTCCTTTTATCTTCCTTATTACTGTAGAGGACAATGCTATACTCCCATTTCCTCAGGCTCACAACCTAAGCATCATCCTCCACTCTTCCCTATTTCTCACTTTCCACATCCAAGTCATTGCCAAGGTCTGCTGATTTCACCTTTGCAATCTCTCTTAAGTATTTCCTTTCTCTCTCCTCTGACACTGCTACCAGTTTAGTGCAGGCCCTCATTGCTTCATGCCTGGACTATTGCAGTAGTCTGCTGGTGGCTCTGCCTGCTTCCAGAGTCTCCCCACTTCAATCCATCCTCCATTCAAAGATTTCCCTAAAGTGCAGGTCTGACGATGACACCCTTTCCCCTAACCTGTAGTCAGTAAATTTCAGTGGTTCCTTATCACCTCCAGGATCAAATACAGAATCCTAAGTTTAACATGCAAAGCCCTTCATGATATAGCCCCCTCCTACCTTTCCAGTATTCTTACACCTTACTTCCCCACCCACCACATAGCCTTCAATTCAGTGATACTGGTCTTCTTGTTGTTCCTCAAACGAGATACTGCCATCTCTTGGCTTTGGACATTTTCTCTGGCTGTCCACCATGCCTAGAATGCTCTCCTTCCTCATCTCTTTCTACTGATTTCCTTTAAATCTCAAACAAAATCCTGTCTTCTACAGGAAGCATTTTCCAATCCCTCTTAATCCCAGTGCCTTCACTCTCTGAATTATTTCCTTCTTATCCTGTATATAGCTTGTTTGTACGTATTTGCTTGTGGGTTTCCCCATTAGATCATTAGCTCCTTGAGGAAAGGGACTATTTTTTCCATCTTTTTGTATCCCTATTGCTTAGCACAATGCTTGGCACATGGTAAGCACTTAAAAAATGTTTAATGATTGACTTCCAATTCTGAACTTGTTTCCTTTAATAATTATTCTAAAAGTCATAGGGCATCTTCTGCTTTTGAACCAAAATTTGCCTTCCTGTAACTTCAACCCATAACTAAGAATTTTTTCCCTGGGAATCAGCAGAACAAATCTTGGTCCTTCAGCTACTGAACAGAAGAGCTCATGTCTCCCCTAAGCCTGCTCTTCTCCAGACTAAACACGACTAACGAAGTAAGGTCTTCTTTCAGCTCAATTGTCCTACATTTCATGCCTGTCTGGTCAGTTGTTTCACAGTAACTTTTGAAGGATCTGACCAATTTTGACCATATCTGTGACAATGCTAATTCCAATTTGTGGTTTATTTTTCATCTATAACAGAATGGTGACCAATAAAAAGGTTTCAAGGGGGTTTCAAGGGGGCATGCCTTTTCTAATTTCATAACATTTAGAGCTGCACAGGCCCCTAGAGTTTAGCTATCCAATTCCTTCATTCTAAAAGGGAGGAAATGAAATGACCCAATTTCAATCATACAAGTAATTTGTATGATTCTAACTGAGGTCCTCCCAGTTCTCTGTCTACTGTGGTAGACTTTGTAACAGGCTTTGAATCTGCTTGATTAAATACAAATAAAGAAGGTCTAGCTAAACTTACAGTTCAATTTTTACTTCAGTTTGAAGTAAACAAAACAGCTGTGGCCTATTTTTCAAATGAGTAGCTCTCCTGTAGTTTACAATGCATTTCAGTAAAATGTGATATGTCGCTTGGAGTCACCAAGATACAAGATTGCACAGAGTGAACATGCCTGGATTTTGTAAACTACCTTTTTGGCTTATTTTTTTGGATGCGAAGAATGTGATAAGTGACATATGATAGCAGAAAGGGGGACTGAACCTTGGCAGGGCAGTAGACTTGGTTGAAACTTTTGACTATGAATTTACCAGTTATATGTCTCAGGATAAAGCCCAAAGTCTCACTTTACCAATTCTGAAATCCTGAATTAGGATTAGTAAGAGTAGAAGGAGGATATGAGAAAAGGAGAATAAAAAGCAAAAGCAAAAGAAAGCAAAGGAAATGAAAAAAAGAGGGAAGGGAGGAGGGGGAAAGGTAGAAAAGCATAAAAAAGAGAAAGAGAACAAAATAAAGAATAAAAGACAGAAAAGAAGGAAAAATTAACAACTTACATTGTTACGGGTTTACAAAGGATTTTCCTTTCAAAAACCCTGAGGTAGATAAAGTATCATTATCTGAGATTCAGAGAAGTGACATGACTTTTCTAAGGCCACACAATTAATGTCTGGGAGCTGGGATTGGAAGAAAGGAAGGAAAGAAGCTAGGCAAAGAAAACAAAACATACTCCTTCTAAATCTGGAAAATGCTCGAGGAACTGTGCCACATATGTCACAATCGACTGTTCATCTGGTGAGTCAACCATTATATCTGTGAAGAAAAACACCAGTATTAAGTATGGCAAACAAACAAAAATTAAAACAGACTTAGAGATAACCAGAAATGGAAGAGGCCATAAGTATCTATTAGTCCAAGCTCCTCATTTTAGAGGCAGGTTCATTAGATCATAGATTGAGAACTCAGAAGGAATTTGAGAAATCATCTAATCCATAGGTTCCCAAAGTGGGTGATACCACCCCCTGGGGGACACTGGAATAATCCAAGGGGACAAGAGTAGCCTCAGGTGTAATTGAAGGGCATTGAATAAAAATAAGGGCAAAGTGTAAGTGTAAGGAAAGAAGAGTAGAAAATTTTAGAAAATCAATCATAAATGTTTCATCTGTTGTGTAACAGAGTTAAAGTGATTATATTATTTTCCAAGTAAACACACAAAATGCAAGTTATGACCAATCAGTGGTCAAGTCCACCAACAGGTCTTAACAAGCAAGTGTCAGCAGGTCAGACATTATGGGGAAGTCTAGCATGCATCTGCAGGAATATGTGTGTGTAATGACTTGTTTACGATATATGGTTACATATGCAAAACTGCACCATCAAAGATTCAATGCAGGAAAATTCCACATAAATTACTAAAGATGAATCATTTAAAAATATTTTATATATATTTTTTGAAATGATACAAATTTCAAAAGAAAACCAAACCATTAAAGGGTTGAAGTAAATTTCCAGAGGTACACTGAGTAATTTTTTTTAAAGGGGGCAGTAGACCAAATAAGTTTGGGAAACTCTGATTTAATCTAATCCTCTCATTTTACAGGTGAGAAAATGAAGGTGCTTTGAGAGGTCAGCTTCAAAGTGGGTAAGAGACTTTCTCAAGGTCATATAGCTTTTTAGTAGCAAGAGTTGGGACTTACCTTTAAGTACTAGCTCTGAAATAAACAACCCTGTGCTTATCTACTCATTAATTTTATGTTTGTTTGTTTGTTTGTTTTTAACAGACTCCTACCTTCTGGCTCTAGGAGTCTGGGTATGTGAAGTTTATCATGTGCTAGACTGAAGGCCTTCTCTAGGTTCTCTCGGGCAGAATCCTCCAAGGCTTGTTTTATGTCCACCAAGCTGGGATCGATGGCCTTTATTATGGCAAGAAAAGCAAGACCACTTCTCCAGCTGCCTGCAAAGTCCTGTACTGCCACTCCATATCTAAACAATAACAAGAGCAAAAGAGATAGTTAGAAAGCAGTGAACACATTATTATTTGTGATGATGTTATCACAACCTGCCCTCACCTTCTGAATAGAAAGTATTTGGGCTTTATTCCCTAAAACAACATCTCTCCACATCAGATTGCCTAGAATACTAGTGGTTCTATTTTATATAGTCATCTATAATGGTAATTTAAATGGAAAGATCTTTCC
>CM053769.1:400912147-400963845 GCA_028658325.1 Potorous gilbertii
ACCTTACCAGAATTTGACATTTCCATGGGTACCCTTCACAAAGATACTTAATTTGTATTAACATATACTCTTAAAGCAGGGTTTCTAAATTTCTTTTTAATTTTTACTAATTTTATTATTTATGTTTTATTTTAATTTTATTTTATTATTGTTGTTTTGGTTTCTCAGGTTCCTATTATTTTCAATGATACACAAACCCAGTGATAGATTATATATCTACTGCCTGAGGACCAATCTAGCTTAACCAGAAGGGATGATGACCAGGTTGGTCACTGAGGTCAGAGATTTTTGGTCACAGCTGCTCTCAAAGACAATCTGGGGCAAAGTGGGAGTGTCAATATAGAAAATAAAATCACCTATCACTGAAGTGTTACTGATAGTAATGACAGTAAGAGCTTATATTTATATGCTTTATTGTCTACAAAGCACTTTCCTGATGATAATGGCCCAATGAAGTATTATCAGTTCCATTTGATAGGTGACAAAATTCAATATTAGTGAGGTAACACAGCTAATAAGTGTTTTGATTCAAACCCAGGGCTTATGATACGGTGCTCTTAATATCTAATCTAGTGCTCTGAACATTTATCTTCACGCCAACTCATGAATTTATTGTGGCTAAAGAAGAAATGTTAACAGCCATATATGCATGGGTTCTTAAGCACCAATGGTATCTGAAAAAATTTAATTCAGATTAGATAGGGTAGACAAAAATTCCATGCATAGTATGACATCGTTATCCCTACCACTGCTCACTTGTACTAAGAAGAATCACATGACTTATATATACAAATGCCTAGTTTATTTGGAAAGAGATACAAAAGCAAGATATTTTGGCTTGAGAGGTAAATGTTCTCCTGAACAAATGTGATTTTGGAAAAGTCAAATCTTAAGATACGAATTTTATCCCAGGTCAGATAAAAAGAAATTAGATACTATAAAGATGAGTCCTTATGCCTGAAATGTGACATTCAGCCTTTTAAGATGGTAATAACTTAAAAACAAAGTCCTCCAACTTAAAGGTGTTTATAAACATGGAATTAAAATGAATGGTTCTCACCACCAAAAATGCATTTAGCATACCAAATACATAATATCTGTGCCAGAATTGACCTTAAGATCAGAGAAACAGAAGGTCAGAGATAGGAAATGCCTTAATGATCTCTGATTTCTAATTCACATCATAAATGTGGAAAATGAATTCTCAAGAGTGAAAGTGACTTGACTAAGGCCAACGAAACAAAAAGAGGCTGATCTGTACTCCTGTGGTGTGACTAAAAAAGCAAAGGGTCTGAAGACCAAGTCTTTCCTTTTGCTGATTAAAAATAAACACACACACAGAGTATCCTTTACTACTACTTCCCTTAATTAACAGTGACAGTTTTTCCTCTGTTCCTAGAATTACGGTCCAGACTAGAAGTGTGAAACTGAGCATTAGCATCTAAAATCAGATAAAAGGCAAAGCATTCAGAGTGGGGCAATGAGCCCTCTCCCAAGGGTGCCACAAAGAAGAGAACTTACTTTCTTGTTCTTCTTTGGACCCAGTTTAAAAGGGTCCTAATGGCCTTCCTCTGATCCTTCACTGACAGAGCCACACTGTTTTCTCCTTTGGGAGTCATTGGCAGGGATGAATCTGAGTCAGGGCCTGGAGTGCCAGAGGACAAGCTGGAAGATGAGGAGTTCCTATTGAGATTGCCTGTGAGCTCCTTAATCTGAAGGAGGAAAGAGAATTTCAGTATGAGTCTTCTGTCATCCCACAGAAATTTCACTCCTTACGATCACTATCTTCATTTCCCTAAGTGCTTTAAGGTAATTTAAAACAATTTTGGGAGGTAGGAGGTGTGGTGAATGACATTTTATAGTAGTGGTAAGAGCACCCACCTTGGAATCAGAAACGTGGGGTGCTTGAATACCGGTTCTGATACGTGCCAGCCTTGGAACTCCAAAAGTGCGAAACTAAACCAAAACAAGCCCACGTTTTTATAGTCACTTAATCTAACCCTTAGTTTCCTCAACTGTAAAACGGAATAATATCTGCATTAAACACACACAGAACTAACGGGAAAGTAGTGCTTTGTAAATCTTAAGGCACTAAAAAATTTGAATTATTAAGTACATAATTGGCTTTGTCTTAATAATGACAGTGTTGAATGATTAAATCATACGCATAAAATATATTTAATACGAGGAAACTGCTTTACAATTCCAGTGCCAGAGAACAGGACCAACACCCCCTTTACAGGCTGATCTTTTTACATCAGGCTATTATTGTGCGTAGTTTCACTTCTGGTAACAGGATTTGGCCCGGAGGAGGTGGGGGTAGGGGTTTGGAGGATGATAGGAGCTTCTGTAGTTAACACTCAATTAAGCAATTCTGTGTTTTTAACTTATTTGTCTTCCCAGTGTGGATAATTAAAAGATAAACCACCATTTCTACTTCTTGAATGGCTAGTTTTCAAAGAAGTCAAAGGCCAGTAAGTGTATGATATTTGAGAGCATCCCATTCTGGGAAATAAGTTTTGTAAACACCAAACTCTCCCAGCTGTTGTAGTCTTCTCAGCATTTACAGACCTGACATCTTATACTGAATAAAATCTAAATTTTCAAGATACAGACCAAATTACATTAAGAGAATAAGGTTTTATATTCCTTACATCACTGATGAGTAATTGATATTGTTTAATTTGTGGTCTGAATCTGTTTAGTATAGACAATATGTTCCACTTAAATCATGAGTAATTCCAGGGGAAAACTCAACACTACAAAGTTTGCTATTTTCCCAAATCCCTTTACATATTTTCAAAAGCAAGGTGAAGATCTCTAGAATGAGATTTTTCACTTTTAAAAAATAAACAAGCAAATGAAAACACAGCTTAAACATAATCTCATGTATTTCTTTAGGTTAAATTAGACTGGTACAGTGTTCTGGTAACCAGAGTTCAACCTTTCTTTATCATTCATTGCCACTGATTCATGATCCCATGATCCCTGTGAATATTCATCTCCATCAGCACAGATGGTATTTTCTCCACATCAAATATTCCCTGAACTCATATTTTTAAATAAACTAGACTTGTGTTATTCTTTGTTAGTAAGCAAAAGAATCACAGTCTGTTAGAAATGAAATTTTGTTTTTTTGTTTTTTTACAGTCTCCAGTTAATGAAAATAAATAAATTTACCTGAAAAAAGAGGATTATATTCCATATCAATCCAAGAACCAAAGAAGAGTTTCCATCTGCTATTTCAGCTGCATCAATGCTAACCAGTTTTACCTAGATGAAAGGGAATGATGAGATTAAAGAGGTACCAATTTTGATTACATTGCGTTGGATGCTGTGAAACTGTGAAATGTGTTTCTTCCAGTCAGTCCAATGCTACACAAGAATCCCCCAGGACACCCAACATGCAAAACTGATGCTTTATTGGCTTCAGTACTTAACTCCCATGGAGAGCATATGAGCATCAAAGGAAGGTGGTGTGCCCTGTACTCCAAGACATAGGGATTGAACCTGAGATTTCACTGTTGTAGTGAACTCACAAGTAAAGAAACTCTGTACCTGATATGTAATTTATAAGCTTAGAGAGTTGCCTAGGGAAGTGAGAGGTTGAGTGATTTGTCCAGAGCTATACAAGCTAGTATGTGTCAGAGATGCGCCTTGAACCCCAACTTTTTTGGCTTCCAGGCTGGCTCTCAATTTATTATGCTATATTACCCCCCCATTCTAAAAACAAAACAAACAAAAAAAGAAAACACAATCAGCACCTAATAATTTGTATGATTAACTGACATTTAATATTTGGCTTCTGTGGGAAAAAGGTTGGTGGAAAAGAGAAGGGAAAAAAGAGAAAATTAAGAAGGAAAGATGGGGCTGATTTATATGGGTTTGAACAAGTGAAGTATGTCAAGGGTTGAATTTAGGGTGGAAATTTTGGAAGAAACTGAAGAAAATTTGACAGGAACAATTGACAAGCTCAGACTGTATTTCTATGTTGAAAGAGGAGAAGAGTCAAATACAATTAAGGACAATCAACGATGATTAGGGAGTAGAAACTGAAGAAGATTCCAGAAAGGAAAAAAAAGTAGTTGGCAAGATGAAGCAAGGCAACCAAGAAAAATTCAGGAAAAATTGGAGGGCAAAGTAAATTAATAAGAGTGAATTGGTTGATGGAGCAAACTAGTTAAATATATCAGAGGTTGACATGGCTCAGGGAAATGGCTTGTGAAAATTCAGGAAAGAAAGTTAAATAGAGTTATCAAGCTATTAAAAGGCAATAACTGGCTGTAAAAGTTTTAACCAGGTGCTTAGGAACGAGGTGTGAACACTCACAAGAAGTTTAAAAACAAAACAAAAATAAGGCTGAAAATCTTAATCAGTATGGAGTAGAGGAAATGTTGGAGAACCAAGAATATGGGATGTTCTTCTGTCACAGCAGAGTAAGAGCTCTATGTGGTCAAGCAGGGTCACCTCCCTCTAGGAGAGCACGAATGGAACCACAGAATGACTCTCCACACTTCAGGGTGCTAGAGACAATGAAGTATTCCTAAAGGAAACAGAAATAATGCTTTAGAGGGGAGAAAATAGCTCTATGGTTGAGGAGGGGAGATGAGCATAGTGTCATGCAGAGGAGAAAGGGAAGAAAAAAGACAGCTATAAAACAGAGCATAAAAATAGATTTGGAAGACTTTCTGAAAATGAGGAAGAGGCTGGATGCTCTGAGGAGGTAGTTGTTTGTCTTCCAAAGAGCCATACACTAGAATCACAAAAGCTAGTAAAGGAAAGAATGGCCAAAGGAAGAAAAGAGGAGTATTAGTGGTTGATTCCCTATTCTGGAAATACTGAGGCAGCTGTACAATGACCTGATAACAACAAAAGAGAGATCTGTTGTCTTCCCAGGACATATATCTAAGACTTTAGTATCAAAAGAACCTTCCAAGATTCACAAAAAAACATCGAAACGCTAGTCAACTCTTGGCATTCACATGAGCACAAAAGGCATTGCCAGAAAGACGCTTAAAAGTATTGCCAATGATTATGAAGTCTTAGGCAAGAAACTGAAGCCCATAGGAGCAAAGGTTGTGTTATCCTCACTGCTGACCGCTGGAAGAAGGGGATGCAGAAGAAAAAAATAATTTGGAAGTAAACATCTGGTTAGGAAGGTGGTATATGAAAATGGGATTTGGTTTTATGGACAATAGCTTAAAGTACAGTGACCACAGATTCCTCGCCAAGTAACACAGGCTGGTAAGCTCTTGGGTATTCTGCAAATCTAATCAAAAGAACTTTACAATTAAAGAGGACAGGGGAGGGAAGCTATGTATCTACCAAACTAAATATCTTAAAAAACAGCAAAAATAGCAATTAGTTCAGATAACCTGAAATTCACAGGAAAGGAAATCCAAGAAAATAGCCAATAAGACAACTCCTGGCCTGAAACGTCTAAAGAGTAGTATACAAACAAGAGGAATGAGAGATGATAATTCAGGGAGGTAAATCTGATTTATTGAGATACAGTGAGATGAAACTTGTAACTGGTTCTGGATGGGTCTACCTTATTCAAAAGAGACAGGACAGTGGAAAGGTGGCTGTCATAGGATAGTGTTGTACAGTCATAAGAAATTTTAATTATCTAGATGTCTTTTTGTGAGCACATTCTCGTCCCTTTCCCTTACTGCCTCTTCCTTCCCTCCCTCCCCCCCCCCTCCCTCCTTCTACAAAACAAGAACTGGTTTCCTAGAGAAGCAACAGATTTCCCCTCCTTGAAGGTTTTAAGCATAGAACTAATGACCATTTCTATGGTTTGCTACAGTGGGATTTCTTTTGGCATGGTGACTGGATGGTCACTGAAGTCCTTCCAACTCTCAAATTCTATGACTCCATGGATAGTTCTAAACACTGACATTAGTAATCTGTTCAAAATATTTCTGATCAGAGATAATGTTCATGCTCTATTACTAATCAGAGATCATAAATAGGTGAATGGATGAAAACATATTTATCAAGCATTTACTGTTGGCCACTAGACTGTTATACTGATTACAAAACAACTGTCCTTAACATTTCTCCATCTTTCCATAGTATAAATTAAATAGCCTTTGTGGTTAATCATTAGGCCACCAAAACATACTGGAAATACTTCAATTCAACAAACATTCACTAAGTGCCTACTAGGCTCAGGGTCCTGTTTTAGGTTTTAGGCGATATGAATTTGAAAAACACCAATCCTTGCTATTAAATAGCTTATATCTAGAAGAGAAGGTAGTGATAAAAAAGAGAAAAAAACGAATTTCAAAGTATACTTTCAAATTCAGTATCTAGTGCATCTTACACATAGTAGATACTCGGTAAATGTCAATAGAATTGAGCTGAAATTTCAGACCAAATAAATTCAGATGGGGATTGGAGGCCAGAATCACAAAATTTCAAAATTAGACTCCATTGGCCACCTAGTTAATTCAATCTATACCTGGACTTAAGAACGTTCCCCAAAGTGGTTTACAGGATCACAGATTAGAACTGAGATGTCTAGTCCATTTCTCTAATTTTACAGATGAGGAAACTAAGACTGACGATGCTAAAGTGACACCCCAGGTCACAGAAGGAGTAAGTGAGAGCTGATTCTAAATTAGTTTTCTGCTTTAGAGACTCTTAAGTAGCACCATGCTGTACACTTCCCATTTCATTAGCATCTTACAATTTCCCAAGCACATTCCTCACAATTCTTGGAGGTCATGGGTGTAAGTGTTATCATTGTCCTCAATTTCCTGAAGAAGTAACTGGAGCTTAAAGAGGGGAACCAGTCAATCAAAAAAGTATTCATTATCTGTTACATAATAGGCACCGTAAACTGGGAATACAGATAGAAAACTGGGAGATTCCTCGCTAAATCTGTAGGTTGTAGACAGTCAAATGTTTACGAATTGTATTATATATAAAATCATGATTAAATGTAACATGATTAAATGTATATTTGAGTATATGGGGCATTCATGCAGAGGTGACAAGGTGACAGATGATCCAGAAATAACTAAGTCGAATAAAAGTCATATAATTTTATAAGAATTTACAGCAATTATGTAGAGGCAAACTGTGCTTGAGAGCTATAAAATGTTTTATATATATTATTCTATTTGGTCATTTCAATATCCCTAATGAGGTAAAAAGGAGGGTCATACCCATCCTATCTACCTATTTCACAAAGTTATCTTAAGGATCAAATATACTAATATGGGTAAAATCTTTTGTAAATGTTAAAACACCATATAAATGTCTTTTATATGGTATTTTTATATGTCTTTATACATCTTTTATATGTCTTAAAACACCATATAAATGTCTATTTCTTTTAATATGCCCATGCTAAGGTCCTGCCCTCAAGGTTCCACTGGTCACCACATCTAACTCCCCAATGCTTGGTTGCTTTGATTTTATCTGATCTGTCTTTTCACCTTTCTCCTCTTTATTTCCAAATAAAGATTCAGCTGTTTAACGGTATAATAACTGTCATTTACGTATTAACATCTACCGTACAAAACAAGGAAGTAGAACAATTCTACACAACTTTTAATATTTTAGTGACTTAAATGTAAAAGTGATGAGAGGGGATGACAAAATTGATTCCGAATGAAGAAATGAAAGAAACACTAAATTTTGTAAACTATACATAACTCACACCTGTGTATCATGAATACTTTTAAAAAGTAATTTTAATTAAAGTTCTTTTTAAAGAAATTACTATCATTTTCTGATCACTACCTTCTCCATCCGACATTTACTGTTATCACCAAAGTAGTACAGGTTATCAAAATCATAGTAATTCAATCCTTTGGTCGCTGGTTATATCTGCCAACACCTATCTCATCCTGCATCTAAGGTCAATTTCTTTGTAGAAAGGAAGAAGGCAGGTTCTGCCAACATTCTGAAATCCCCAACTGATCAAAATATATTAATCAGAGTTCTGTTGTCTTTCACTATTGTTTTCTGCTACATTATTACAGCCAATGTATAAATTGTCCCCCTCTTTACTTCATTCAATATCAATTATAAAAGTCTTCCAAGATTTCTCTAAATTTTTCATGTCAAGAATTTATTATTGCACTTTAATATTCCATTTCATTTGTATGCCATCATCTGTTGAGTTAGTTTTTCAATGCCACAAAACATGAGTTTTTGCCACAATCAGAGAAGAAGGGTAAAGGGAACCACATAGAACTTATTTTGAATTTTTCTTTTCTTTTGTAGGTTGTTATTGTCAAAGAATTCATCAGCTAGTTGTCAGCCTAATTGTGATGAGTCTTTTGGTATTTAACTAGGTTTTTCCTTGGAAACCAGCCAGTGTGTCACTGGGATAATATTTTCCGTTAAAAAATGGAACAGTAACTCTGATGACAATTGTAAATCGCAAGTAATTTGAAGGGGAGACTTGACAATGAAGAAAAAATGACTGAATTATAAAAGGTTAGATTTGAAAGGGAGACTTCTTATTTGAATGTATGCAGAAAGTTCAGGAAACAACAAGATTGTTTTGATTTTAATTGACATTTAAGCATTCAAAGCCTGAAGTATGGTTGTTATAGCAGATTCCTGTCATATCCTCCTCATGGAGTTATATAAGCTATAAAATACATTTCCTTTCTTTTGAAATTGTATAAACAGAGACCAACACCACACACAACAAATACTTACATTGCTATCCTCCAAAAACTTAAGTGCTTTTGCTATGTTGTTCAACCGAAAAATACGATGGGATGAGGATTTATATTCATGCAGCTATAAAACAAAACATAGTTTATTTAAAGTGGTGAAGCTTTTAAAAAATTGTTTCACTTTGGTTTAAAGTGAAGATTTGGGGCTCATATGTACTGATCTGAATTGCAAATAATCACAGACAATTAGAACTAGATGGAACTATCAAGATTATTTAATCCAACATCCTCATTTAATAGGCCAGGAAACGAAACTCAGAAAAATTAAGTTATTTGCCCAGAGGCAGTTAGTGACAAAGCCAGGACTAAAACCCAACCCAGGAGTTTTCATTTCCAGGCCAGAATTCTTTCCACCACACCATGTAAAAGAGTACTTGTGTTCCAGAATGAAGTGGTATCAATGCTTGAGGTCAAAAATCAAAGTAACAATGAATAGCTTGTGGGGTCTGTTCAGCTGATTACAAGTGAGAGAAAGAGGAGTTCAGGGAAAAAATTGGTTGCAAATTTTTAGTTCACATTGCTTCTGGCTTTTTAACATCTCTCTCATTTGCTGAGAACCACTTATAAGATTTTTTTTATTCCTTATATTGGTGCCCTATGTCAGGGGAGGAATGATCGACTATATATTTTACCAAGCAGTTTCTAAATCATCAGACAAGTCCTTTCCTGATGGCAATGGAAATTTCTGTTTTTGAGCCAAGAAATCTGTATACTGCTATGTGAGGTGGGAGAAAATGTGCCTGCAGGAGCTGATTGATATCTGGAAATGTTAATTTCACATATTGGAAGCAACTAACATAAGAGAGCCAAGAATGGAATTCAAATTTCCTAAAGAAAATGAGCCTGTGGTAACCAAGAATATATACTAATTAAATACCTTCTTCATGGTCTTTTTCTAGCAGTCTGGCATTACAGAGGTAAAATAGTTATATAATCTATTTAAAGAATCAGTGGTAGCCAAGGAGTCCAAGATCAAGATTTGTTTTTATCCAGGGCAGGACAGAATCTAGAACGTTAGAGATGGAAGAGGCTTTAAAATAATAGACTCACAGGGTATTAGGGCTGGGGGAACTTAAGAATCCAAAAACACTGAATGCCAGAATTGAAAGGGGTCTGTATCAAAGAACACAAAGCTGGAAGGGACCCTCCTAAAGGGTAGCCTTGTCACCTTACTTTTCAGATGTGTAAACTGAGGCCCCCTTTTTAATATCTCTCAAAGCAAACCACATAGTTCTGGTCATAACACAGGCACTTGTGGGTTAGTGCCAGGGGTAAGTCCTGAGTCAGGGAGGGATGTGACATGATACTGTCCCACCATCTTTTTATTTCTTGCTTTTTCCATAAGAAAGACTTTTGGGTGGCAATTTTGCTATTGACAATTATCTCAATGGAAGAGATTATTTTCCTTGTCATACCACTGTAGATCAAGCATGGATTCACAATAAGGAACTAATATTCATATTGCCCTTTATTAAAGATTTGTGTAGAATTTTACATATGTTATCTCATTTGACCCTTGAAATAAACTAGTGAGAGAGGTATTCTTTTATAACCCCCAATTTATAGATGAAGAAATGGAAGTTAGGAGGCCAAATAACTTGCCCAGGTTCACAAAGGTAGGAAGTGTTTGAGGCAGGTAAAACTTGTATGGTGGAAATATGATGTAGTCCTTTATTTGTGGATGGAAGAGGGTGAATATATACTCCATTGTTACTACAGGATGACTTCCCTTCTTTTCACTAGCTCATCTATACAAATGAGAGTGTTGGACTAGATGGCCTGCTAAGACCCATCACAGCTCTAGGTCCTACGACTGTGTTCTTTAGTTAATAACCAATTTATGGAGACATGGACTCAGACCACAATGAGAATGTTATTAGGCAGTTGAGAAAGCCCATTCTTTCAGTGTGTTTCACCTCCAGGAGTAGCTTTTTGGATGGTGCTATAAGAAATTAAGTGGCTCTTTACAGGAGGCAGTACTTTACAGTAGAAAAAGAACTTGGAACCAGAAAATCTGGGTTCAAATTCTACTGCTGATATTCTCTGGGTAATCTTGGGCAGTCACTTAACCTTCCTCAGCTTCAGTTTCCTCCTCTATAAAATAAAGGGGATGGATTAGATATCTCTAAAATTCCTTCCAGTTCTACATCAATAATCCTATGAGGATAGCTGTGGTAAGAAATATGTTTCTTTCAATAGGATTCCCATATTAGGGGTATGATGTGATTCCCTATTACTTCTTTCCTTTTCTGCTGAGAAATGGCCCCCTTCCTTGCCAAGGTCAATCAACATCTCTAGAGGTTGGTACCTTTGAGCCCATACCCTCCTCCCATCTTCTCTAGCACATCACAGTCACTACTATCCCTAATGTCTAATCTTCAATCTCTCCCTATCTACCTGTTCTTTCTCCTTTAACTAAAGATGCTCAAGTATCTTTGAAAAAACAAAACAAAAACAAAAGCTTCTAGAGCTCTTACCATTTCTACCCTCCTTTAATATCACTTCTCATTTTTGGCCAAATGTGTGGGAAAAACTGTCTATATTTATTGTATTTACTGCCTCTCTAGCTTCTCCTTTCACTCTAAACCCTCAGCAATCTGACTTCTGATCTCACCACTTAACTAAATCTACAAAGTCTGTCCACAAAGTCACCAGTGACCTCTTCGATGATAAATCTAAAGGTTTCTCAATCCTCATCCTTTTCAACTTCTCCGCAGCATCTAATGTTGTGGACCACTCTCTTCCCCTGATTGTTCTCTCCTCTTTCGGTTCTCTTACTACATGCCTAACTGCTGCTTCTCATTCTTCTTTGCCAGATGATTAGCCATGTAATACCTGCTATTTGTGGATGTATCTCAAGGTTTTGTTTTCTAATTCTCTCTCTTGGCTGCCTCAGCTTCCATAGTCTCAAATATCATCTCTTTGCAAATGACTCCCAGATACATATATCCTGCCCCAGTAGCTCTCTTGAGCTCTTTCAAACTGATGTCCCTTGGTTCTCTCAGATCAAACACTTCCAAAATACAACTCATATTTTTCTTTAAACCCATTCTTTTTTTCCAACACCTTTTTGCTTGGCAAGTATACCTCCTTTGCCTTTGCTAAGCATCACAAACTTAGTGTCACCCTCATCTCAGTCTATCTTACCCTACATGTCCAAATAGTTGCCAAATGTATTGATTTCTATTCACAAAAGATATATTGCATCTGTCCCTTGTCTCCACCCACATAGTCATTAACCTCCTCTGGACTCTCACCACCTTTTTTGTCAAGACTATTGCATAAGCTTCTTAATTTGGTCAATCTCTATCTTCTACCCATTCAGTCTATTTTCCAAACAGAGTTTTTTCTAAAGCACAGTTTTGATCACACCAGTGACTTCTGAATAAATTTTGGTGGCTCTTTATAATCTCTGGAATCAAACTCCTCAGTAGGGTATTCAAAGTTCTTTATAACCTGGTCTCATTCTCTTTTCTAGCCTTATTAAACATACTACCCTCCATGGCCTTTTTGGTTCAACCAACTGGTCTTTTTGTCGCTCACATATAACACTCCATCTCTTGTCTCCAGTTCCTAAGTAGTGACTATGTCCCATGCATAAAATAATCTGCATCACTTCCATCCCTTGGAATACCAGGTTCCCTTCAAGTTTCAGTACAAATGCCACATGCTGCATGAGGCCTTTCCTCACTGCCTCCCCACTCTCCAGTTGCTAGTGCCTTCCTCCTTCATGGTTAGCTTGTTTTGTATGTACCTGTAAAAGTATATGTTTTCTTCCCTATTGAAGGTAAACGCTTTCAGAGTAGGAACTGTTTAGATCTTGTCTTTGTATCCCTGGTACCTAGAACAGAGCCTGGCACACAGCACGTCCTTAATAAATGATCGCTGATTGTCTAATTCCAGCATTAAACATTCTTCTCCTCTTACCAAAAGATGCTTCAAAATGGCAGAATCTGGAGCCCTTGCAAGGTCTAATCTCATTTGTTTTTATTTAGACCTATCAGAATGGGGGAAGGGAAGATTTTCATTTTACTAAGATGGGAATAATGGTAGGACAGGGTTAAAGTTCAACCAGAGCATCTATATTAGAACTAAGTGTGGGCTACTGACTCAAAGTGTATGTTTTCAGTTGTAGGCTTAATCAGATTTTGAACAGACTGTCTTGAGTCTGTCAGAGTAGTAAAAATGTAGACAGAACTGTATGCACGGAGTTTCAGTGAGGGTGAAAGTGGTACAAAAATCTTGTCTGATTTAAAATCATATAATAAATATGATTTTATAAATATAATAATAATACATAAAATAAATACAAAAAATAAATAATAAACACTTTGTGTCACTGAATCAAGCTCAGTGTTAAAAATGAAAAGTCTTTGAGTCAAAAGACCTGAATTCAAATCCTGACTCCAAAAACAGAAAAGCTTTGACACCAGGCAAGGTACTTGATTGTTCTAGATAAGAGGTCCTTAAGCCATGGCCAGCAGAGAGCCTATATTTGTACAGCCCTCCAGCTTAGAGTAATTTTTACATTGATTAACAACATATGTATGTACATGGGATTGAATATTCTAGATGCAGAGGAGCTGATCTGGCCAAACCCCCTTTCATTTTATAACTGGGGAGGAAACATATGATTTACTCTAAATCTTAAAGGTAGTTATTGAGAAATCAGTAATTTTATATACTGCCAGTTGAAACCACACACATCTGCCAGTGGGTTAATGCTAATATTTTACAGCTGAAATCTAGATATGATGTTATTTTGTTATTTTGACTCAACCAATGTTTTAGTTAATATTAACATTTGTTCTTCAAAGTAGGTATTAGTGAGTCCCAAAATTTAATGATAACAGAAACACAAAATACTAAGTATATATTTTGTATAAAATAGTCTTCCTTTTACATTTACTTGGAAATATTAAACATTAAAGAAGTCACATGTTGTAGTGGAAAGCATACTAGACTTAGTGACACAGGCCTGGACCTAAGTTATAACTTGACACTACTTGTATTTTTCCTTGGGGAGAGTCATTTTATCTCTCTAAAAGTCAGGTTACTCAATTTTAAAATGAGAATAAAAATACTTTATTTCACACAGCTGTATGACGAAAATGATTCATGAACCACAAGGTATAATTCAGTGCGTGCCAAAAGTCTTAGTGAAGTTTTAATCTTTCATAACTTATCTTGGGTAAATAATATAAATAAATGCGCAATTACTACAAATCAGATTTAATCATAAATGAAAAAAATACATTGGGATTATAAGACTGATGTCCAAGTTTATTTGTATATATATTTAGGCATAATACCAGGGATGCAAAAACCGGTTATAAAATTTAATAATAATGTTGCAATTATATGGCACATTAGTTTATAAGGTGCTTTCTTCCAACAATTTTATGAGCTCAGTAGCGCTTTAAGTATATCATTTTATGGATAGGGAATCTGAGGACCAGAGAAGATAAGAGACTTGTCCACGGGTGCACACCTAGTTTTGTGCATGTTTTCAGCCCCCCCCCCCCCACCTACATGATATACATACCAAACTTTGTCCCGACAGAACTTCTAACAATGCCATCAGGATCTTTCCATCTTGTATATCAACGAATAAATCTTTCACTTCCAGAGGAGGTTTACACTATGAAGAAAGAGGATAGAAAGATACCTTTACTACCCAAGGGCCATGCATTCAATTTACATGCTGAAGTATTGCATCTACATTTCTTTAAAAAATGAGAAAGACCAGCTTCTTTAATATTATAACCTTTCCTCTCTTCTTCAAGAAAATCTTAGAACTACAATGCCAAACGGACCTTAAAAATACTTTAATATCTTCCTTTTGTAGATAAGAAAACTGAGACCTAGGGAGATTCTACGGCTTTGCTCAACAGTATAAAATGGTTAATTATTAGTTGGATAGTAAGTTTTAGTGAATATAGGCTGGAATAAGAGATAGAGGTGGCAAAATGTAGGATATTTATTATTTAGACAGCTTTATTTCACCTCCCTATGCCTCAGTTTCTCACCTTTAAAATGAGGTAATTGTCTCTAATGGGACAAATATGAGAATAAAATAAAATAATGGACAGGAAAACATTCTTTGTACCATGTAGATTTAACCTCTGATTGTTACTCCTCATTCTTTAAAATAAATTTAATGGAATACTTTTTTGCTTCATGAGAATCTCTTTGTGATAGCTTGGTGATGGGGTGGAGGTTACCACATTATATAGAGAAGGCTGTTTGCTCATGCATATTTGGGAGGCAAGGGATGGGTGGGGATGATGGCTGGAAAACGAATGGCCTGGCAGATGGTACTTTGGGGATACAGGAACACATTCTTTTCATCATTCCCAAATCATGGATGTGTCATGGATGAAAAAAAGACTGGAGAAGAACCTCATTGCTTTAAAGCTAAGCAGATTTTTAAAATTCCTTTGATTCTGTTCCAGCTATTTTTGGTGAATAGATAACTATGACAACAATTCCAGTAGATTAGAGACTCCTTTTATGAGGAGTCAATTTAATTAAGGAAAATGTATGTGCCTAAAGGCATATGAACCAATATTTTCAGTTATCAGGAACTAATCTAAACTAAGGAAGTATCCCCCACCAGAAAGGACATGACTCATCTGCTCCTAAAGAGTCCCTTCCTAACTTCTGAGATTGGCTCACATTATTTTTGCTTGAAGAACAGTAATCAACCATTCTGATTGGCACTCACAGAAGCTATCTGCTCTCTAGTCATTCAGAATATTTCCTAATTTCATGCCCCAGTGCAAAGAAAGCAATTCCAGTCTGATAGAAACAACTGGGTATTCTGAACAGAAAAGCCAAATTCTTTTTTAAAAAACTTTCATTCTTTGATATATACCATACCAAGTAAGATGGCATCAGGAACTTATAGAGTCAAGGAATCTTACATTTGGAAGGAACTTTAGAGGGCCCTACATTTGAGCACAAATCCCCTCTATGATGTCACAGACCTATTATTCTTTTTAGTCCATATTTATTAAACACCTACTATGTTCCAAGCCCTGTACTAAGTTCTGGGTATACAATAAATAAAAAGATAGTCCCTGCCCTCAAGGAGCTTATAACCTAATGAGGGGGAGGAAACAACACACAAAAGGAAGCAGGAAGAGGAGGGGACCCCAAGGGTACCACGCAGAAATACTTTGTTCCATGAAGTTTAAATCAGGTAGTTTCTGTCCTCTACGAAGGAATGCACTGGGAGGAAGTTGGTTCTATACACTCTAGTTCTGCACTTAGACGGGAAAGGAGGCTGAGTGAGGTGGTATCAGGGCTTGAATCAGCAGCATGGTGGTGAACTTAAGAGGGATGAACTTATGCTGGGAAGGGCACCTTGTTTTGTGGAGTTGAAACCAGGCAGACCCAAAGTGGAATACAAGGCAGAATACCTCACGGTTGTTTCAAATACTTCCTGATTAATGAGTATTAAGGTATTAAGGTAATTTTCAAGTTACCAGAAGCAGCAAGGTCTATCTGAAAGAGTGTTGGCCTTGGAATCAAGAGCTCTGGGTGAGCACTGACAACTTTCTGGCTGTGTGACCATGGGTAAAGTCACTTTACTTCTGTGAGACTTAAGTTTCCTGATATGTAAAATGGACATAATAATATTTGTACTCATTGC
Organism: Potorous gilbertii; assembly: GCA_028658325.1. Lineage (NCBI taxonomy): Eukaryota > Metazoa > Chordata > Mammalia > Diprotodontia > Potoroidae > Potorous > Potorous gilbertii. The sequence continues at coordinate 400,928,510 of CM053769.1, forward strand.
TTTTTGAGGTTATTGTGAGGAAAGTGCTTTGTAAACCCTGGAAGGATATATACATGTGGGCTGTTTTTAGCAATGACCCCAGTCCAGACCTTCTTTGAAATTAACAAGACAAATGAGTTCCATTGACAGGGTTCATGACACTATCAGAGCAGGACTGCCATGATTCTGATCAAAATATATTCTATGTAGTGACGGGAAAAAAATTGTAACTAATACAGTTAAAACATTTCTTGGGCCATCTTAGATTTCATGTGAATGGCATAGCAAAACAAACATCTCATATCTTTTTTCATGATCTAATTCCTTTTGTAAATGAAGAATTCCTTCAGAATCCAGATACTGATGGACTCCAAATAACGTTTGAGTCCTAACCCACCAAGAAGTTGCATGATTTCCTCTCCCCAAGAAATTGTCTCTAACTCAACAAGGATGAAAACATGACTGTTAATTTAATTTTATCATGATGAATTTTTGGCATTATTTGCTACTCTACAAGCTGACTCTGAAAAGAGGTGGGGTGAGAATTGGAAGGGGAGACTTGATTCCCAATTAGAATACTCTTGGCAAAACTCCACCAGGCAGGATTTTCCAAACACTGACTTCTATCAGATCCTTAATTAATGTTTCAAGATTTTAGCTGTGAAGGGCTGTTTTCTTTCCCACTCCTTTCCAAATTTCTACCCCCATTCACTTTATGTTAGAAGGACTCACATATTACAGACATGAGATTTGTATGCCATACTTTCCTATTTTTAACTTGTTTTTAAATATTTAATTACTTGTTTTGTTAATTATTTCCCAATTACATGTAAAAAGTTAACCATTTAAAAAAACTTTTGAGTTCCAAATTCTCTCCCACCATCTCATCCTTGCCCCTTCCATGAGAAGGCAATAACTTTCATTTAATTTATACATGTGAGGTAATGCCAAACATATTTCCATATTAATCATGTTGTAAAAGAAAGCACAAAATAAAACAGTAAAATAATGGAAGTAAAGAAAAGTATGATTCTATCTGCATTCAGAGTTCATCAGTTCTCTCTCAGTATTTTTCATCACGAGTCCTTTTGAACTGTCTTGGGTCACTGAACTGCTGAGAATATCTAAGTCAGTCACAGTTGATCATCATACAATATTGTTGGTTACTGTGGATAATGTTCTCCTGGTTCTGCTCATTTCACTTTTCATTAGTTTATGCAGTCTTTCTAGATTTTTCCTAAATCATCCTGCTTACCATTTCTTCTAGCACAGTAATATTCCATTACATTCATTTACCACTTATTCAGTCATTCCCCAATTGACAAGCATTCCCTCAATTTTTAATTCTTTGCTACCACTAAAAGAACTGCTATAAATAATTTTGTACAAATCGGTTCTCTTTTCCTCTTTTTTTTGATATGTTTGGGATACAGACCTAGTAGTGATATTGCTAGGGCAAAGTTAGTTCCAAATTGCTCTCCAGAATGGCTGAATCAATTTATAACTCCACCAATAGCGTATTAGTGTCCCAATTTGCTCATATCCCCTCCAACATTTATCATTTTCCTTTTCTGTTATATTAGTCAATTTGATTGGTATGAAGTAGTATCTGAGTTGTTTTAATCTTCATTTCTCTGATCAGCAATTATTTAGAGCATTTTTTATGTGACTGTAGATAATTCTGACTTTTGAAAACTGCCTGTTCATATCCTCTGAACCTTTATCAAATGGGAAAAGGCTCTTATTTTTATAAATTTGTCTGAATTCCCTATATATTTGAGAAATGAGACTTTCATCAGAAAAACTTGTTGCAAAAATTTCTCCCCAACTGCCTGTTTTCCTTCTGATTCTGGTTGCATTAGTTTTATTTTTGCAAAACCTTTTTAATGTAGTCAAAATTATCTCTTTTACTTCCCATAATGTCCTCTATCTCTTGTTTAGTCATAAACTCCCCCTTTATCCACAGATTTGAAGGTCCATTTTTCCATATTTCCCTATCCACTTCTCTTTTACAAACCCTTTTAGATAACAATAGCTTACATTTAGGTACCACTCATTTGTACAACATCTTAACTGTTTATAATGTACTTCTATAAATTTTATCATTGACTGCTCACAACAAAACTGAGAAACACTTGAAAGATGATGCTGAACAGAAGTATTATATGACTAAAGAATGGCAAATGTTGCAATTTTTAAAAGCAAGTAGACAGTGAAATCTACAAATTATAAAGAGAAAAGTTGGGATGATTTCTTGGAAAGTTCTAGAATGTATTTAAAACTTTTTTTAATCATCAAATTAACATGTCAACAAATGGTAACAATGGAGTGTATTATTAAAGATATGGTTAATGAACATTTAGAAAAATGGGGAACCAGCATGCCTGCATTAAAAATGGATTATTCAAGACTAACACCATCCTTCTCCTTCCCCCTAAATCAGATTGGTAGATTGGTAGGAGATAGTGTGATATAAGAGAGAGCTGAACTTAAAATCTGACCAAACTGGGTTCAAGTCTCACCTCTGACACTATCTATACTGCATTATACCAGGGTCAAACAGTCAGTTATATTTATTAAGCATCTACCATGTGCCAGGCACTGTACTAAATACTGGTCACCTATGTGACCTTTAACATTTACCTTAACCTCTCTGACCCTCAGACAACTAAAATTTATCAGTTACCTACTGATTAGAATACTTCTGCAGTGATGGAGGGAATGTCCAATTTAATCCAATGATATAACAGTATATAAGACTAGAAGAGGAGAAGAATGCAGTGGTCAAGACCAAGTGTTTGGAAGCTGGTTGCATGGGTATTTGAAAGATGCAGTCCTGGACAGACAACAGGGTTCCCCCTGCCCTCCCCACCCTTGTCCTAAGAAGGACTACTTGAGTAGTAGTGGAACAGACTCCTGCTGTGATGGGAGGTTTTGAATTGACTACTGGGACACGATGGGAGGCAGGAATATGGGTTTCAAATGAAATGGCAGCTGAAGTGGGTGACTAGGAAGTGGGCAGACAAGCTGAGTTATAGCCGCCAGAGCCCAAGGTGCTGCAACTTGTCTTTGCTTTCAGTAGAATAGTTGACATTCCATTCAGAAGAAAAGTTCTAGATTGCAGAGTGTGGTATCACCTTTCCTCCATCCTCCTCACTGACCCAATGGGCCAGAAGATGATCCAAAAGCTTATATCCTACAAAGTCACTGTTTAAATTTCTGTTTAAGTAGTTTGAATTTCTTTTGCCAGCTAAATAAGTCTGATAAGTCTATCTGCTGACCTGTTGCCTTGTTTATGAATCGGGAGCAATAGTGTTTGGTATTGCTACACAGAGATACAGAAAGGACCTGATCCTCTAGATTTTCGGGCTTTCTCATGTCTGGGGCTGAGTTAAATTGAGAGAGGAGGGAGAGAAAAGGAGAGAGGGAGGGAGAGGGAGAGAAATAGAGGGAAGGGGAAAGAGGGAAAAGGAGAGAGGGAGAGAAAGAGAATATATTATTATTTTGTCCTATTAGAAATTAAAACAAAATAAACTTCATGATTGGATTAGGGGTTTTCTTGGCTTCTCCCTAGGCTAAAAAATGAACCTAGGTGATATTTTTGCTGTCTGTCTAGACTGGTCTGTCTAGACGTACGGCATCATTGACTGCTTTCCTTCTTCTTCCACAAAGGAGTAGCAGAAAAGGCTTTCTGCCAGGGTGGAGTCAAGGGCAGGGACTAGAGGGTAGGAGGAAAAAGGTGTGACTGACCCTGGCTGGTAAGGCCCGCATTCCAAAGATTGGGCCTGGACAGAATGAGTACTTTTTCCCTTGGTGACTTCACTTCCTACCTCAAAAGCCTATATCCAGATTGGCCCAGGAAGCCTAGAAGTGAGAACTTTTTCTGTGGAATAGTTTCTTTCCTTGAACTTTTGATTTCTGTTCCACTGAATTTCCTGTATTATTGTGGTATAGCTGATTTCATTTATTTTGAAGTTGTTTTGTTGTCTTTTTCTCTGGGTAGCTACTACCACTATGCTCAATGTTCTGGACCCTTATGCTACCTCTATATATGATGGTACGTGATTTGATAGTGACAAATGGAACACTGTTATGTTATGTTCCTAATAATCTGCATACGTCCATTGCTGCTACCTGTTATAGACGCCAATAATTACCATATATCAATCGTTTTGTTACATTGCCTTGATTAGTTAACATAGTTTCCTTTGGAAATTGGTCACATATTGCCAACTATCACTGACTTTTACTGACCATTATTAACCAGAAGGGGTGTAAGTTAACTTGAAATACATGGCACTGTTTTGTGTGCTGAGGGATAGATGCAGAGAATAAAAATAAGGGCATTCTAATGGCATCAAGGGAGTTTAAACAACTCGAAGATTGTAAAGTAATTCACAGCAATGTCAGGTTTGGAGAGGTCACCTCCTTATTTGTAAACTACCCAATCTGTTGAATCATTCAGAAACACTAGATGCAATGACAATAGAAGAGAACACCTGTGGGATGATTGATCTTCATCTCATTAGAAGAAGGGATTGGTCTAGATCTAGAAGGTAGAGACCTCAGTGTTTACAGAGAGATGCAGAGCAAGGAGTCTGAAGAGCGTAAGTGGGGCAATAATGGACAGTTCACCAGGGAGAAAGCTAAAGCTAGATTTAGTACATCAGGAAGAGCCAGTTAGGGTGGAACCCAGGGGGCTTACAGCAGAAGGACAATTCCCACGTGGGGTAAAGTAGAACTTGGCTTTGTGCTACATAACATTTTATGGACAGTACACAACAAATCTGATTAAGACACAAAGCTCAGAGGGGGTAGCTTATACAATGGAGAGCAAATTAGGATGCATAACCCATAAATAACCTCAACAGGCAAGACCATCTGACCAAATCAAATAATGTGGACTGTAATTGGGATAAAACTAAGGTTAATATTCAATTTCCAAAAATTCAATTTCACATGTTAATATGGGAGAAATGTGACTAGAAAACAGTTCAACTGCAAAACATTCAGGAGTTTTAATAGGCTACAAACTGAATATAAAACAACAGTATGACACAACATCAAAAAAACCAAACTACTGAAACCTTAAGCTCCATCAGAGAGGCATGGAGGCTAGAAGGAGGCTGGTGATATTCATACTGTACTCTATCCTGCAAGTACTACTCAGTAAAGTTCTGGACACAGTATTTCAGGAAGGGCATTGATAAATTGGAGCTTTTGCCTCAAACGGCATCCATATAAGGAATGGCTGAAGGAACGGGGCATATTCGGACTAAAAACGAGAAGACTGATGAGCAAAAAGGACCTCTCCCTTCATGGGCTATCATGCAGAAAAGAGATGACATTTGTTTTCCATGGCCCCAGAAGGTAAAACTCAAAACAATGGGTAAACATGCAAAGATGCAGCAGACTAAAACTTGCTCTGAGGAAAAAAAAGACAACTTGCTAATAATACCTATCCCAAAGGGGAATAGGTTGACTTTAGATGTAATATGTTAGCCTTCCATTATAAGTCTTCAAGTCAGGACAGCATGACCATATTCTGGGAAGGCTGTAAAGGAGCTATTTTTTTGTCACATATGAGTTGGACTAATTGCCCTCTTAGGCTGTTTTTAATGCAGGTTTGGCAATTCTCATGCAGGTACTACTGGCACCATTTTGCAGATGAGGAAACTGACATTCAAAATGGCTAAATGACTTGTTAAGACTAATGTGTAGCTGGATAAGAGGCAGAGTAGGACACAATCTTTCCATTAAATATTCCTTTTTGAAAATGTCTTCACATGCAAAACACATATTGTTAGAGACTGCATTTAAAGCTTAAATTTAAAGCTTAAAATTTTGTTTTCATTTCCACTGATACAAGTTAATTTTCAAATATATGAACAAAAAAAAACTGTATGAGCAAAATAATAAGAACAAAAGAAAGAAATGAGACCAACTAATAAAATGAAAGGAAAAAGGTACACTTTAACCTTAAGTCCATTTTCCCTGGGATTATGTATTTATTGTTAGGAGTGTCACAAATTTCCAGGAGGAATGTTTTATGTTAACTGTTCTCACCATATCTCCTCAGTAAATAATACTCTATTAAAAACTAATTAAGTTTAGCTGACTAACTGATATTGACTGATAATCATAAGGAGCACACCTCTAAGGACTTGTGAGTCCTAACATGAGAAAGACATCCTCCAACTCTCCAGGGTTAACCATTAAAATCCTGAGGAGACAAGAAGCAGCCTTGCCCTGATGACTGAACCCATCCTTCCAGTGCAAATCGATTTCTGGGAGAGTAGCTGCTGAGTTTGTGCTACACATATAACATAAACCTATTGAAGAAATATGATTTCATATACTTCAGGTTTAAAAAACAACAACAATGCATTTTGGTTATAGAAGTTCTTTATTTCTCAAGGTGGTCAATGAGAAGAACTGAAATGGAAAGTCTTGGTTCTACAGTTTACTCCTATTTGTACTATTTAACTTTCAAAGTCCACATCAGTAAAATAAAGTTTTTGGGTGAGATGACCTAAAGTATCCTATAGCTCTTACTTTTTTATGTTCTAAGGTTATTTCCAGCTCTAACATCCTACGGTTCTATTAGTCTGTGGAATGAAAATAAATTCAAAGAAAGTAGTTCTTTTTAAGAAAAAAAAAAGTGATCTCATTGTTCATGCTCCTAAGGTCTGCAGAAACTTTGGTATTTCTAAAGAGTTAGTAGGTGAATAGGACTAAGGCCACCAATAGTGCAGAGATCACCAGTGACATTCATTTCCTTTCTTGGGCATAGTTGCTTGTCTTTTCCAGATTTAAAAAAAACAACACAGAAATCCATACCTTCTAGGCTTTCAATTCCCAGCCTTGATTATATAACAGGAGACTTTATAAAACACAATGGTGAGACTTTTGGAATTTTAGATCTGGAAGGGATGCTCACAAAAACAATGTTTTAAAAATATAGTCAATTATTTTTTTAAACTGCAAAAACCGAACTATATAGACAAAAGAAACATTATAGGCTTATTTTTAGTATCAAATCAGACCTGATGTATAGCACAGCACTTTGTAACAGTAGAATACTAGATAAACATGAATGGTTAGTGTTATTATTGTACAGATCTATCATATTTCGAAATACTTCCCCCTCATTGCCAAGCCAATGGAAAAATTTTAGAAAGAAATTGTGCCAAATCATGAAAACGAAACACTTTGTTGGGTTTGCCTTTTTGAAAGTGTTTTATGATAGTCTTTTTATTTATTTTTTATTTTTTCAAATATATTTATTTGTTTTCAATTTTCAACAATTACTTCCATAAATTTTAAATTTTCTCCCCTTCCTTTCCCCCTCCTTCCGCAAGACAGTATGCAAGCTTACACATACATTCTTATTAAACACATTTTCACATTAGTCATGTCGCATAGAAGAATTAAACAAATGGGATAAAGCACGAGTAAAACTAAACAAAATCAAACATAAAAGAGAAAATAACCTGCTTCATTCTGTGTTCCAAATCCATAGTTCTTTCTCTAGATGTGGATGACTTGTGAGCCCTTTGGAAACATTCTAGGTTCTTGCCTTGTTGTGGAGGACTAAGTCCATATGATGGATTTTTTAAGAAAACCTCAGAACCATTTTCCCACTGAGTCTTTTTCTGTCCTGCTCCCCACTTCCCACTAAAGAATCCTCCCTTGTGCCGTCAAAAGCTTACCTTTTCCAGGTGTAGATTGATCCACCGGGTGAAGGTCCTCTTCTGAACATTTTCCCTTTCAACTGAAAATAAAGCATAAGCATGAGATGAAAAAAGGATCAAACCTCAAATTTCTACATCATACCTATAAAACGAGATGCCAAACTGTCGGTGTTCGTCCTTTGTTTTCAAAGAAAACCATGCCAAACTTTTATAGTAAATCCAAAACTATAAACAGGTCCTCCCTAACATATAACGAGCTTGTGTCCCAAATTTGGCCAGTAGAGTCAGATGTATGGAACTCAGGAGGGGCTTTTCCTATAAAAATTTTACATCTATAAGTTCATAAGGGCCTATTTAACCCTAAAAATGTCTATAAGAATTGAAAATTTTAGAGCAGGAAAAGACCTTTGAGATCATCTATTCTAACATTCATATTTCAAAAATAAAATTTTGACATTTTTTGTTTTTATATTATCTACATTTCCCAACACAGACCTTATATAATCCCCTCCCAGAGAGTCATCCCTAACAATAAAAGGAGAAAAAGTTCTGTAAAACTAACTAATATATCCAAAAGGGTTGACATATGTAATGTTTTTACATCCATGATTCCTCATCTCTGAAAAGAAACGGCAGGTTGTATCTTCTCAGATCTCCTCTTTGAGGTAAAGCTCACGAACAGGAATAGGGCTGGGTCATTATAATTTGTAGCATTCAGTTTGGATTCTTTGGTTATTAGTCTTCTTTCAGTATTAATTTTTGTAGTTATTGTGAATATTGTTTTCTGGGTTCTTCTTTACCATACATCAGTTCGTATGAGTCTTTTCATATTTCTTTGTACTAATAAAATTATTTCTTAGAGCACAATAATTTTTTTCAGTACATTAATATATTACAATAAAGTCAAGCAATTTGCATTTGTTTCCAGTTTTTTTGCTAATACAAATGCAGCTATAAATATTTTAATGTATTTTGGGCAGCCTTTCTTTTAGTCATTAACTACATTGGGGTATATGAGTAGAAGTAGAATCTCTGAGTCAAAAGAATCTAGATGTTTCAGTCACTCTTTGCATTACTCCAAAAGGTTTTCCTGGAAGGCTGTACAAATTCAGAGCTTAACCAACAACACATTAGCTTGCCTATCTTTCCACAATTCTTCCAATATTTGCTATTTGCACAGTTTGTAAACTCTATAAATTTGCTAAGTTTGGTAAAACCTCAAGGTTGTTTTGATGCAATTTCCCTTACTATTAGTTATTTGGAGCATTCTTTCATATGGTTATTAATAGTTTGTGATTCTTTTTTTTGAGAAATTCATTTATATTCTTTGACAACTTATCTATTGGGGAATGACTTTTGATTCTGTGTGCACACATACACATGTATCTACTAATCGTTTAGATATCTTGAAAATCAAACTCTTATCCCCATTACCCCATATTTGTCATATCCCATATCCTGGATATTTATCAGAGAAACATGACACATTTTTTTTCAATTTGACCAATTCTCTTCTTATCTTTTTGTGTGAATTTTTTTCAAGCAAAAGTTTTCCAACTCCATATAGACAAAACTATCCATCTCATTTTTTTCACTGTCCTCTTTCCCTTGTTTGAGTAAAAATTCACCCCTTAAAAAGAGCTATGACAAGCATATGGTTTGCCTTCCTTCTGTTCTTTCAATGGTATAATCGTTAGATTTCAGGTAATGACCCAGCTCACTAATAGTGGAGGTGGGGCTAGTCACAAAATCTTACTGTTCAAATGTTCCTTAGAGATTATCCCATTCAGTTTCTAATATGGTAATAATATTAAAGATAGTAATACCAATAATATTCCTTTGGAAAAATTTTATCAAAGTTTCAACTTAGGATATCAGAAATATGTTTTCTCTTATTATAGCCGGGTAGTTTTACAAGTAGCCCTGCCCATGTTCCTTCAAATAAGCAAAACATCTTGGTAACGCAGCTTCAAGTTACTGGTTGTACCTCCTACATTTTGGGACAAAGATTCCAGTAATTTACGGGATGAGGTACAGGATAAGAATTTTTTTCATGTTTTTTTTTTCTTTTACTTTACGATCCCAAGACAGCAAAAGATAAGCATTTTTAATGACGGGGTCAAGACGTTTATGAAAGGAGGACAGAAGGAAAGGAATGAATATTTATTAAGCACCTACTGTGTGCCAGTCTCTGTTAAACACAGTACAAACATATTCGATCCTTATAACAACCCTAGTAAGTAGATCTATTACTATTCCCATTTTACAGTTGAGGAAACTGATGCAAAGGTTAAGTGACTTACCCAGAGTGACACAGCGATAGAAAGTGTCTGAAAGTAGATGGAACTCAGGTTTTCCTGATTCCTAGCACTTCATCCCCTGTACCACCTGGTTGGTTTAATGGGGAGATAAGTAGCATTTAACTTACATTCTCTCTGCTCTCCCACCTCACTGCACAATTTCAACTCATCTTTCTAGAGGTCTTCCTGATAGTTTCTATCCTCATTCACGTCCCTCTCCTCTCAACTCATAATATTGACTTAGAGCAAAATAAAGCCAGAGTGGAATTTGTAGTAACAATAAGGCAAAAGGAGGAAGGAAGAGAAGGAATGCACCAAAAGTAGACAAGGAAGAGGCACTTCTGGTGTGACTGATTTTAATTCTCTAATAGCATGGATTTAGATAGAATCTCAGAGTTGGAAAAGTCCTCAAAGGCCATGAGGCCTCAATCAGCCTCTGCAATTGTCACTCACCATTCCACATTTAACTGAAACAAAATCCCTCTTCCCTTTTGCTGCCCCTCTATTCCTATTGGGCTCCTTGCTCCAAACTGAACTTGCCTGGAAGTAACTAAACCACTTAACCCTGTGCACCTTGTGACCATGTTTCTTGTCTTCACTCTGGCGTCCCAGCCTTATCCTTTCATTTTTCCCTTGTTCTCTTACCCACATAAGGATGATATATGTGGGTGACAGTCCAAGGTCCATGAGGGTAGGGGCTGCCTTACTTTCAGATCTGTATCATCATAGATGGCACACAGAATTCATTCAGTCAGTCCCTATGAAAGCCTTTCAAATACCTGAAGCACGGTATCGTATCTCCACCAATTTCTCTCTCCTCTAGGCTTAAAAACCCCAGTTCTTTTAATCAGTCTTCACAGAGCAAGGGTCAGTGGCTTGTGATCCTTCTCATTGCCTTTCTCTCAACGTTCACCAGCTTATCAATGTGCTTCCTAAAACGTGGTGCCTGGAACTGGACAAAGTATTTCAAATGTTCTTTTTATCAGGTCTTGGACACCATGCTTTTCTTAAAGCAGAATAAGATCTAATTAGCTTTCCTGGCTGCCTTATCCTGCTGAGGACTTATAATTGCGCACACAGTCTACTAAAAAAACTGTCTAGCCAGACTTTTCTCATACTGCATTTTTAATTGTGTTCGTATAGTCCCTGAGTTTGTCTTGGCAGGTAGACTCCCAAGTATTTTATACTGTCTGCAATTATTTTAAATGGAATTTCTCTTTTGATTTCTTCCTGCTGAGTTTTGTTGGTAGTATATAGAAATGCTGATGGTTTATATGGGTTTATTTTATATCCTACAACTCTGCTAAAGTTGTTAATTATTTCAACTAGTTTTTCTCTAGGGTTCTTTATATCATCATGTCATCTGAAAAGAATGACAGTTTTGTTTCCTCATCATCTATTTTCATTCTTCTAATTTGTTTTTCTTATCTTGTCATAGCTAGGCATTTTCAATACAATACTGAATAACAGTAGAGATAATGGACATTCTTGCTTCACCCTGATCCTACTGGCAAGGCTTCAACTTTATCCCCATTGCAGATAATGCTTGCTACTGGTTTTAGATAGACAATACTTAAAATGTTCCACTGATTCATATGCTTTCTAATGTTTTTTAAAATAGTTGTTATGTTGTATTCCCATATTGCATTTGTAAAGGTGATTGTTTGAGTTCAAGTATGAAATGTGACATTTGTGTCCATTAAATTTAATCTTAGATGACTTGGTTCAATTCTGCAGCCTGTCAGAATTTTTATTAACCTTGACTTATCCAGCTGAATAATTCAACTGCCAAGAGAACTACTTTAAAATGTAATTGGGAAGTATTTAACAAAATAAATTAAAATCCCGTAGAACATATGGATAATGTTGAGATGCAGTTGTTTTTTTTTAAGCAGACGTGTTTCTATTTGAGTTTGACTTACCCCGGTCTAAAACATCTACATATAAAATCTGAAAGGAAAACACAGTTTGGGAACAAATTTAGAATTTCTGAAAGAGAAGAAGAGTTTTTAAAAGTCTCAATTTTTTTTAAATAAATGAAATGTGACCCCCTGGAGGAAAAAAAACTGGAAAAAAATGAAAGTTATAAAAGAAAGAATTATGAACTGAATTTATAGCTTAACAGAAGAGGTATAAAACCTTAAAGAAGAAAAAAAAACCCCTGAAAATTAGAATGGATTAAAGAGAACCAATGACCCCATGAGACAAGTGATATTTTTTAAGTCAAAAATGGAAAAAAATAGAAAAAAATGTAAGGTACCTCATAGCAAAAATAACTGACCTGGAAAACAGATTGAAGAGAGATAATTTAAGAATCACCTACATAAATCATCACCTAAAACCATGACCACAAAAACTAGGCATCATATTTTGATAAATCATAAAAGAAAGCTGCCCAGATCTCTTAAAACCAAACGGCAAAGTAGAAATAAGAAGAATCCATAGGTCACTTTCTGAAAAAAAAAAACAAAAAAACAAAAACAAAAACAAAACAAATGAAAACTCTCTGGAATATTATAGCCAAAATTCAGAGTTTCTAACCCAAAGTAAAAATACTGTAAGCAGTCAGAAATAAATAATTCAAGTACCAAAGGGCCACTACTACATATGATTTAGCAGCTACTACTATATAGGAAGAGAGAGCTTGGAATATGATATTTCAGAAGACAAAAGACACAAGCTTACAACAAACAATAACTAACCCAGCAACCTGAGTACAATCCTACGGGAGGAAAATGACCCTTTAATGAAATACTGAACTTGTAAGAATCCCTGATAAAAAGACAAGAACTACGTAGAAATTATGAAATGAAAACACAGCAATCAACAACTATAAAAGGTAAACAGGAGTCAACAATACTAAGGTAATAAATATGGATAGCTACTTACATTCTAATATAGAGAAATGATAAATATGTCTTTATTACCATCATCAAGGGACATAAAAGAAGAGTAGAAAGCTAGGGAGTGGTTCTGTTATGGTCCTGATGATCTTAAAAAGAAGACTGCAGAGAGAAGCGAAAAGGAACATACAAGGGGCAGGGGTTGGGGGAGGAAGAGTAAGGTTAGGAAAAGTTATTTCATTTAATCAGGGTGCATAAGCTGAAGTCCATATAAACAAGGACAAAGGGGTGGAGGTGGCTGGGAAGAAACTGACCCATGAAAGTAATTTTCATTAAAACTGGTCAAAGTAGGAAAAACACATAAAATTGGGCATAGATAATATATTTCATTCAACAGGGAGATGAGGGGACAAGGAGTTCCATCAGAAACATGTGGAAAAGGACAGAAGGGAAAGGGGAACTGGGAATAAGGAGGAGGGCAGTTTAAAGGAGGCATTCATCTTAAATTCTAACTAAGGATCTACTATATTTATAGCAGTTCTTTTTATGGTAGCAAAGAATTGGAAACTGAGGTGATGCCCATCAGTTGGGGAATGACTGAGCAAGTTATGGTATATGAATGTAATGCAAAACTATTGTGCTTAAAGAAATAATGAAGGGGATGATTTCAGAGAAAACTGGAAAACTTGTATGAACTTATGAGTGAAGAGATCAGAACTTAGAGAACTAAAGATGAATCAGCTTTGAAAGACTTATGAATTATGTTTCTATGAAACACCTAGTGATCACTCAGACAATTTCTTTTTCCTACGCTATCAACTAAGTCCTGCAGATACTAACTACTGGAATGTGTCAGACAGGTTCCTAATGGAAACTGATGTTCTAAAGACAGAAAATTACTTGCCTATGGTCACACACTAAGTTAAAGGCAGAATTCTGGGTGTCTGACTTTTAGTTGCATATCCTCGTCAATATACTACATCATGATACAAATTAGAAGAATATATTGGACAGTTTTGCTTACTCTCTGTATAACTTTGGGCATGCCACTGAACCTGTCTAGGTCTCAGTTTTCTGATCTGTAAAATGAAAGGATTGGATTGGGCAATCTCTAAGGTCTTTTGCAGCTCTACGTCACCGGACCCTGCTCTGTAGTTGAATCTCTGGGGGAAGTCTGGTATGCTAGACTTCTAAGCTCCCTGGGATCTTAAGCAGAGAACAATGATAGGTTGGGTGATCAAAATCTATGACAGAGTCATGTCCTTGAAATCATCTTGTGAGTCCCTCTCTACTCTGGGCCATGCCTGCACATTGCAACTCTTCACGATGGCTATTCACTGTCTTTTCTCTAACCTTTGAGAGATGTTAATTTCCTCAGTTCTGCCAAAAACAGGTGGCAGAATGCCCCTTTCTTAAAATTCTATTGAGACAAGGTCAGACAGGATTAACTGAGTATTTCTTCAACTAAGCTTTTGTACTTTGTTTTGCTTTTCCCCTTAATGCTCTAATAAATGATGTTGAATCCAAGAATATTTCAATGTCAATAAAGGAAAAAGCTCTTTTTCCTCCTTTCCCATGCAAGGAGAGATAAGAGAGCAGTAAAAATGGAAAGGTTGCTTCCTTGCCAGCTCTGGCATGTAGTCAACTAATGGGGGTGGGGTGAGGGGGGAATGAAAGAAAAGAAAACCTTAGGACTTGATCCTTGGGCTAGTTTTAATTGCTCATTCCCACTTTGATTACGGTTGTTTCATTCCACAGCTAAGGCAAGATGAGTACGGCATCCTCTCTAGCATTTCTAGGGTACTTTCTTGTGTTTGCAAAGAAGTCTCATGACTTTTTATAGAACTCCTACATGAACCCTTGAAAAATTAAATGCTAGTCACTTAGTGTAGTAGAGTGAGAACAGTACTGGACTGAGTGTCAGAAGATCTTATAGCATTGACAAGTCACTTAGAAGATTGAAGATTTGCATTTACATAGGGCCTACTGTGTGCCAAAGGGGTGCTAAGCCCTTTTATTTTTTTTACAAATATTACCTCAAATGATAATCAAGACCACTCTGCAAAGTAGGGGCTATTGTTATCTCTATTTAAGAGCTGAGGAAATATTGTCAAATGATGGTTAAGTGACTTCTTCAGGGTTACACAACTAGGAAGTGTCGGAGGTTGGATTTGAACTCAGGTTTTCATCACCCCAGCCCAGGGCTCTATTCACTGCACCACCTAGCTGCCTAAATGTCATTCTTGTCATTTCCACTTTAGAGATGATCAAATGGAGGCTGAGAGGTTATGTAACTTGTCCTAGGACATAAAGCTACTAAATATCTGAGGTAGGATCTGAATTTGGATCTTCCTAACTTCAAAGTCCAGTCCTTTATCCACTACAACACATATATCCCATGGAAAGTGTAACAGTCTGGTGTTAAAACATTTGCATTTCTTTTTTAAAGTGATCCCCACTTTAGGAGGGGAGCAAACCCTCCTTTGCTATCCCCATTTGGGCAGTATCCTAATTGCCTATTTATTCCCTGTGCTCTGCTTCTATGAAACACCTAGTGATCACTCGGGCAATTTCTTTTTCCTACTCTTACCAACTGAGTCCTGCGGATACTAACTACTGGAATGTGTCAGACAGGTTCCTAATGGAAAAGTTTTCAAACATCAACTGCATTGACTGATGGAGAAGGTGAACATGGTAACTTCTTAAGCTTCAGTTATGACTTTCATTACTTTTCTTGAAATGTACTAACCAAAAAAACTATTAAATTACCCAGTTTTGGATTTTGACATACCAAAGGAACATATTACAGCCACTGAAAACCACTGTATGATTCTTAAGCAATAAGAAAATCAGAGCCAATCTATCCCTTGGGAAATAAAGGTTACTGTATTTTTTTAAGGAAGGCTTTTTCTTCTCCCTTCTCTAATTGTGAGGTAAGTAGCTCCTATAAATCAAAATTTTAATATTTTATTTTTTGATCTATTTAACTGAGGAGACAGTGAATGGCATTACATATGCTACTACATTCCCTCATATTTTTTCCTTGTAGGAGGTACAAGTGGAAACTACTTTATACTCATCATTATCAATATCTGAGAATGGTGAAATAACCAATTCCAATTATTTCTTTGTTTTACAGGGAAGAAATAATCATAGCGTGGTGAGCTAAAAGGAATCTTAGAAATTTCCTCATTTCATAGGGAAGGAAACTGAGGCTCAGGGAGGCAGAGTCTTGCCTAGGGTAAAATTCCATAGATGATGTAAATGTAGGAGGAGGGAAAAGATGTCTTTTAATTGAGAAATTATTTTCTGATCTCATTGATTCCTTCAACAAACAAATTGCAAAACTTTTTTTTGCAATAAATCTGCATTTAACTAAACTTAATCATTAATCAGATTGAGAAACTTCTATGTGTTGTTTTGTGTGTGTGTCCTTTTCCTTGGCATTGAAGAATCTGAGATGGAGAAAACAACGGCAAAACAACACAGCACCTAACTTCAAAGAACTTTTATCTAGCAGGGGAGATAAGACTGGAATACACAAACAATAATTATACGAGGAAGAATATGAGGGGGGGAAAGATAAGACAAAGTAATCAAGAATTGAGAGGAAAGAGAGATATCTGTGGTAGAAAAAGCCCTAAATTGGGATTCAAGTATACTGGATTTCTAGCCCAGGCTCTACCATTCCTTAGCCGGGTAAATCACTTACCATCACTGGGCCTCAGTTTTTGCCCTTTAAAACAAAAAGATTGTACAACATCATGGAATCACAGATGAGCTCTGAGGTCCCTATCAGCTCTAGATCTATGACTCCATGACCGAAGAAGTGTATAGAAAATCTTGAATATGACAATGAGTCAAAGGTTGGAGAGGCCAAATGACTTGTGGATATTTAGGTTTTTGAGTGACACCATATTTGGAATCACTGACCTGGAAATATGAGGACTTGAGAAAAAGTATTATCTCTGTGTCCCTGAACAAAGCTTTTTTTTTTCTTTTCCTATTACAACTAGGTTTCTTCATTTGTAAAATGGGGATATAACACTCATATGACCTATCATTGAAGGTTGTTTTGGAGGAATATTCTCTGTATACCACAAAGTGCTATTAATAGTCCACTGACCCACACAAACTGATGGTGAACAAGAAAATAATAATATACTACTATAATAATTTTAAGATTTGCAAACTGCTTTACAAACATTATCACATTTCATCCTCACAACAGCTCTGTGACAGTGGTAAAATTAAGACCATTAAGTACTATATAAGAGCTTGTAAAAATTGAAATTTGGAAAAGAATTTACTAATGAGGGCTGAAATAATAAAAAGAAGTATTTTAGAGAATTCAAGAGTTAAGATGGGCCTTAAAAGATAGGTAGAATTTGGAAGAACATTCCAAGCAAGGGATATACCACACAGATAAGGGACACAGACAGAACTGGCATCTTATACCTATGGGACCTTGAGAAGAGAGCTGACTGGTACAGCGTTGGTATTAGGCAGTTAGTTATAGGAGAAAAGACTGACTATGTCATAGTATTAACAAGCTAAAAGATGTGGACATGTCATTTGATGCAACAAATTTACTTGGTCCTTTAAAAGATTCTTAAATTTGAGTCCTTTCTGTCCTTGAAGGATCCCTGAAGGAAACTTGGGGACTATCTAGCTCAATCCTCTAATTTGCTACCCCAGGAGAAGGAAACTGAAATGGTTTTCCCAAGGATCACACAGTGGTAGAAACTGAATTCAAAGCGCAGGTTTTCTGCTTCTATACCCACTGCTTTGTTCTCTACACCAGGTCACTATGATGGCATTAAATTATGAAAGACAATGAAAACTAGGCAGTGGAGATCAAGTTTCATGACAGGAAACTAGAATATCTGTTAAAAAATTCTAATAAAATGCTGTTTCTAAAGACAAATTGTCTTGTCATGGTAAATAGGATATACTGGAGGGAGAACTGAAGGAGGAGGCTATAGTAATATTTCAGACAAGAGGTAATGATGGATAATAGGCACTGCTGTGGGGAAAGAAAGGAAAGTAGCGAGTTTGGTGACTGATGAGATGTGGAGGATGAGGGAGAAGGAACAGCCAAAGAAGACTGCAAGGTTTTAACTCTGGGAACCTGAGAGAACTGAAACCAGAGAGGGTGTGTGTGTGTGTGTGTGTGTGTGTGTTTATGTGTGTGTGTGTGTGTGTAGGGGTGGGGTATAGAAGCTAAGGAATTGGGTTTTACTCACATTGAGTTTGAAAAGCCAGCAGAACAGGAAATTAGAACACTTTAGCAGAAGCTATTAAGAGAGGAATTCAGGGAAGGGGATGGGAAACAGGATTGGAAACACTGAGCGTCCTCAGCTTAGAGGTAATACTTGAAGCTGTAAGAACAGATGAACTCCCCTAGAGATATCTTATAGAAGAAAAGTATAGACATGTGTAGGGAACAATTAGCAATCTAGTCTGGTTGCAATATAGAATGCTGGATGAACCTTAAGAGACAAAGCTAGAAAGACAAGTTAGGGTCAGACTGGTCATCAAGGGAGGTCAGATTCTTGTCTGAAGAATTAGATTCTGTGAGAGTCAATAGTGAGAGACTGAAAATAGGAAGCAGAGGAGTACTATGCCAAAAGTTAGAAGAGCTTCCTCAAAAATGATTAACCTTTCAGGACTTCAGTTTCATTGTCTATCTGTCTTCATGTATGTGTTTTTGTACATACATATTTGTAGAATAACAACTGTAGTGGAAAGAGCACTTTATTTGGAGTCAAAGGAATTGGGTTTGAATATCAACTCTGGTACCTGTATCATTTAACTTCTTCTGTAAAGAGGGAGTTGGATTAAATAATCTTTCTAAGGGACTTCCATTCTGGCTCTAAATCCTATGATCTAAGTGAGTTGATAGCTAGCATTTATATACAGGGTTAAGTTTTACAAAGCACTTTATATATGTCAATTTATTGACATCTTTAGTCCTGTATAAATTCAAATAAATTTAGCTCTGGGTAACTGCTTCCCATCCTGGCCAAAGCCAATTGGTGAACAAATCTCTAAAAATGAAACTGATCTGCCAGAGGACAAATAACAGCCTAGAATACTGGAAGGATACTGTGGCAAAGTACCAAATAACAGGCTTCCTGACATCAGGATAGCCCCATAACAGAAAAGCTAGGAACACAGGCATCTCCATTCATTCATTCATCCTGAAATCTCTCTGGAGGGCAACAGCCCTGGGAAGGGCACCACCCTCTTTCCTCCTCTGAGTCTGCCAACAGCTAGCCCTGTGCCTCACCCTGTCTGAGCTGCCTCCCAGCTGAGGACATTTTTCCCAACTAGGGATTGGTGAGACTTTGTAAACTTTATATAGCTTCCATAAATCCAATGGGTCCTTTCTTCCTCTGCATCTATCACATTGTAAAGGTGTCAAAAACCCATTTTCTGGCAGAGCCTGGCCCTGTTATGTACAGTTTGTGGAGACTGTGGTGGGTTTACTGGGTGGCTAGAGAGCGATAACAACGATATAAAATAATCATTATACATGCCATATGGTGAGCCTGGGCAAAGGTATGCAGTACGTCTTACCCAAAGAGGAAGAACTCATGCTGGGGCATGACCCAGGGGGCCCTAAAAGGAAATGATGGTGAGAGGCCATTCTCTGGCTTGCTTCTAACATTCTGAGAGACAGCATGGCTTGGTGGAAAGAGAGCTGTACCAGATTTGGAATCCAGAGACCTGGCTCTAATTTTTAAAAATGTATAACTTATTTTAAAAACATGTATTGCTATCACAGGATCATAGATTTAAAGGCAGAAAAGGTCTTAAGAGACCTCTAAGTTCAACTTCCTCATTTTATGGACATGGAAACTGAGGCCCAGAAGTTAAATCACTTGTCCTTGGTCTCAGTAAGTGTCAGAGGCAAGATCTGAAACTAGACCTTCCTGACTCAAGTCCAATTCCCTATTCACCATTGCATACTGCTTCTCTACCTTGTATTTTTATATTTTTATATCCCCTTCCAAATATTATCCCACACCCAATATGGCATCCCTTATAATAAATAGAAAACAAGAAATAGTTCAGCAAAAGCAAATACAATGTCCCCTACCCATAATCTCCCACCCTTGCAAAGAAGGGAAAGGGGTATATTTCCTCATTTCCTCTCTGAGGCTAGGTCTGGGGATTTGGCTTTGTGTGTGTCCTAGCTTCAGCACTTAGGAGCTGTGGGATGAGTTCTTGTGTTTCTAAGTAAAAAGAAGACAAGATTTGGGTGTCAGAAGATTACTACCCATGAGATCTTTGGAAAGTCACTTTACCTCTGTAAAGATGTGTTTACCTCTGTATAGATGACTTTCTTCATCTATAGAATGAAAAGCTTGGAGTAGATAGCCCCTGAGTTCCCTCCCAGTTCTCTGTCTATAGTTCTATAAGAAATGGGGTCCAGATCCTAGCTCTGATACTTAACCTGTGTAGCCTTGAGCAAATCATCTTTTGGTGTCGATAAAATGAGGAAGTTGGTCTATCCCTCCCTACTCTAAGTGATGATACTATAAATAATGCAGTAGTCATTTTACTCAATAAGTGTCCATTTCCTCATTTTTCCAAAAACATTTTTGTTCTAACTTGGTTTGTCATGAAGGGAGTGGTTTTTAAGCCCTAATTCATCATATAAATATAAATTAACATTGTGCTCATTCCAAATATGAAAGCCTAGCTTCAGCACTCAAGTAGGCATGAAAGAATAGTTTGAAAGCACACAAAGGGAATAATTCCACCTTATTTTGGGCTGCAAAGGCTTTTTATGAGAGATAATTACTATAATACCTATGCACCAGAAAATGAAAAGTAGTAGTTCTAATGAGTTGAAACACCCTCTATACACAAATTAATAACTGTTTGGTTTATTATACCTCTACCCAGAATTTATTCTGAAAAATTTCAAAATATCACTAGTTCTCTAATCACTAGTTACAACAATAAAGGTCCTTCAATACTACATAAGCATTCAAGATAACAATACATTTACATATACAGGACAGCCTCTATGCTACACAGAAAATGCAAAAATTACATATAGATAGATAGATAGTATTTATAAACAATACAAGAAAACACATAAGGACTCTATCAATGTCTCTTTTAAAATATGGGGTCTAGAAGTAAACACAATGATCCAGATGTGGTCTAACTAGGGCTGAGTACGGCTGCCTCATCACACACGGATTAGATCTGTCTGTAAAATGGAGAACAATAATACTTTCACTACCAACTTCACACCATCCTTTTGTAAAGAAAATGCTTTGAAAGTAGTAACGGGCTATAAAAATGTGACCTAATAACGGGTACACATTCTGCATACTACATTAGGAGAGAGGAAAAGTTATGTTCTATTACTCTCCTTTCCTCCCATACCTTGCTCTGGCTCTTCCCCTCCTCCAAAGGCTCATGACTGTTGGAATAGTGATGACTCAATGGGAAAACTCATTTAAGCCAAGTAAAGGCAAAGGAAGGCCATCCCTTAAATCTGCTCATCCCCACCTTGCACCTCCCACTCCCTGATTGATGGGTATTTTCACTCCTTTCACAGTCTTTCAACACCTCTGAGAAGCACCACCTCTTTATCTGACTTCATCCTATTTCCCTTCAGAAATAAAACCAAGGAACAACTGAAAAGAGTGATTTATTTACTTCATTTTAGGTATTTATTTGCTTTTTAACAGTGTAGGTTAAACCTTATTGCTACTATGGCAATGAATAAGGTTAAGAGAACCAAGGGAACTTTAAACTCTTGTCAACTTCTGCCTTATTAAAATCAGAATCATCAAAAGGTACTTTTTAATTGACATGAATTTTACAATTAATTTCCTTCATTTTCTCCCAAATCATTACCCTGATTTCCTTACCTTTTCTCTCTTTTATGGTTATGCTTGAGATAAAATAAAACTTTTCTTGGGGCTGTCAACCCAAACATTGCATACCCTGGTATTAGTCAACATAGTGAGAAACCAAGATCCTAGCCACTAATGTCTACTCATACACATCTGTGCTCTTGCTTTAGCTTTTCCTAAGATTTTAGTCTTACTGTGCTGGAATTTTTTTTTAATGGATCAGTACTGGTCACAGAAAGAAAAGACTAGGAAAATTGGCCCAGAGTTCGAAGCAGATCTCTTGGACAGGCTAGTGGTCTCCCAACATGGAGCCATGAAGACTAGAAGAAAATTACCAATTTTCCCTATGCTCAGAGTATGCCAAATAATACCACATTTGGCACAACTATGGACCCCTACTTCTCAACCGTTTCAAAATACATTATTCAGATCTCCAAGTAACTAATCTCCAATACAAACCAAATTAAGTTTTAAACAATTTGTATATATCATGAGGTTTTGCTGGTAATCCCCATGTCCCTCTCCTAAAAAACCTTAGTATATAATATTCCCTTGTACATTATAGCCTGCCTGACCTCATTACTGAATTTCAGCTGATTCTGTTCTCAAACAGATGTCATGTCTATCCATTCTACTGTAGGCTTGCTAACGGGATACAAACACTAGTGCTGATAAACAGTTCAGCATTATATCATTCATTGTATTATAACGCCCTTGCAAGATCCAGCTGAAGTTGTTAAATGAGTTATTTGTTATAAATCACCCAGTCACCAGGCTTTCCTTTCAAGTCTCTATACAGCTGGTGCTAAAATTCTTCTGAGAAGAATTATGTATTTCAAAACCTGAGGCAAAAATTGTAGCAGCTGCGTCTGGCTGCTGCTATTGTTCAATTGTTTCAGGGGTATCTGACTCTTTGGGACCTTATTTTGGGGTTTTCTTGGCAAAGATACTGGAGTGGTTTGCTATTTCCTTCTCCAGCTCCTTTCACATTTTTAACAGTGTAGGTTAAACCTTATTGCTGCTATGGCAATGAATAAGGTTACGAGAACCATGGAAACTTTAAACTCCTGTCAACTTCTGCCTTATTCAAGTCAGAATCATCAAAAGGTAGTTTTTAATTAACATTAATTTTACAATTAATTTCCTTCATTTTCTCCCAAATCATTCTCTGATTTCCTTACCTTTTCTCTCTTTTATGGTTACGCTTTAGATAAAATAAAACTTGAGGAACTGAAATGACTTGCCTCACAAGGTCACATAGCTAGTAAGTGTCTGAGGCTACATTTGAACTTAGGAAGATACGTCTTCTGTAGAAAAGTGTAATGGTACATAGGTACCATCAGAGAGAAACTCATAATAATACATTTTATAGATTGTTAGAGATGAAAGGATACTTAAAATCTCTATCTAATCGCCTCTTTCCTTCTGTATTAGTGTGATTATGTACTCTACTTAGTAGTTCTTCCTTGCCTAACTTATTAACCATTTTTCTCACAATTTTTTTGTGTCACAGATTCCCTTTTGGCAGCCTAGTGAAACCTACGGACGCTTCTCCAGATTAATATTTTCAAATGCATAAAAATAAATTACATAGGAATACAAAGCAAATAATATATACTGAAATATTATTTTAAAATATTAAAAAAAATCCTAGGATCTCAGGTTAAGAACCCTAGGCCTAATTATTAAAAACCAGCATTATTAGTGTAGCATGCAAGAAGCCCAGGGCTTCTTAAACTTTGTTGCATGGCCTGGGGGCATACACAGTGCAAAGTGTGCATGCTATGTGTTCAGAATCTAGATTGTGATACAACACTGGCAAGTGCTGCCAGAAACACCTTGGATTCATAAGGCATTTGATTTTTAATTAATTTTTGTTTGTTGTGTGTTCAGAAACTTTTTACTGTTGCCAAATTTTTCAAGACTCTGATCCACAGTTTAAGAAGTGCTGTTCTCGAATAATTGTATCAAATTCATATACAAAAAAGGGTAGATAAGAATTCCTACAGGCTACATATTGACTTAGTTTTAAAATGTAATGTTATCTATGTTTTAGTGTATTATTCTTTATTTTGTTAACTATTTCCCATTTATGTTTTAATCTGGTTCTGTCCCAGTCTGGAATGTTGCCAGTCTCTGCTCTAGTCTGGCTACAACTTCAACCTTATTTCACTCTAATTCCCCTCATATATTGTATGTGCTAGCCAAACTTGAGTTCAAACCATCATCTCTATATGTCCTACACTTTCCCAACTCTACAGCTTTGCTCATGCAATTGTAATGTCACCTCCCCATCCCCAAATTTCATCTCTTAATCCCTCAACTAAATTTTTCTCACTTGAATTCATAGCACTTTATACTCTCACAAAAAATGCAATGCTATTGCATTGCAACTCTAACAAAAAAGTGAGAGATCTTAGCATTCTTCTAGTTCAAAACTCCCATTTTATAGCTGAGGAAGAGGAAGCTGAGAAGCCAAGACACGAAGTCACCTGTCCAAGGTTCCAAGGCTTGTTAAGCAAAGTTGGGACTATAACTTGAGTACAGACTTTAAGAACAATGGTTCTTTGATGTATACCACACTGCCTCTCTAACAGTTCTTTATTTACACACTAAGCTGATTTGTGTTTTTTCTTTCTTTCTTTCTTTACTTTGTAAGGGCTAAGGGGAGTTGTTTTTAAAGGAACAGATATTTTTTTCAATTATCATATGTGTACAATGATATTTTAGGTGTCTCAAAGTCAGCAACAGTAAACTCCCTAGTGGATTGCACTATGTCCTTTTTCCAGACACTGTCTAAGGGAGGCTCAGAGAAATATTTTATGAATGGTTTCTACTGACCAGGATATCAGTTAAAAGTTCATTGGTCTCTTGGTAGTAATGACGCTTTAAAGCATTTTTCTTAATAATACTAGATAGCATTTATATAGTGCTTTTGAAATTTCTCATTTTATCCTCATAACAATCTTTGGAGGTAGATGTGATTATTCTTCCTATTTTACAGATAAGGAAACTGAGGCAGAGACTAAGTGACTTGCCTAGGATCACTCTTAAGCTGGGTTTTAAACCCAGGTTTTCCTGCCTTGGAGACAAGCATTCTATCCATTACATCACTTGCCTAACCCCTAAATCCAAGAGAAGCAGCTGCAATACCATTTTTAGAGCTTTTATAAATTCTCAACTTATTTCATCCTGCTTTCTACATACACCTCAGTGCTTTTATGACAAAGATCCCCCAGTCCTGAAACAGACTCATTCCTTATTGCCAAATCCTGCTAGTGATCCTCTTACACTGCTAAAATGCTCCACTGAGATGCTAGCACCTCGAGGAAGCCTTTCCTGATCTTCGAGCTATAAGCAATTTCTCCTTTAAGTTGTTCTGGGTCACTTTATTTTGACCTCTTCTATGTCACTGATCATGTTCTAACTCAGCAGTTTTCAGCATGTGTGTGGCCTGTGAATCCCATACAAGGGTTCTTGAGACCTTTCCAGAGGGAAAGACAAAATTATTTTCATAACAATACTAAGATATTATTTGCGTAATAAAATACTCCTCCTTTTTTCCACCTATATATCTCTGTGAGGCCAGATTTTCATCATATACTTCAATTAGAATAACATATCTCAATAGATCACATGCAGAAGACAGGAGAATATGACTGTTGTCTATTGAGTTAAAGAGATTCGCAAAAACACATAAAACAATGTTATTCTTCTTACTAAATTTGTTTCAGGACAAGTTATTTTTCATAAAATATGCTATGTCAAAATGTATTTTAAATTAATAAATATGTTAAAGTTTTCATTTTTATATGGTAAAATTATAGACAGACATAATCCACATAAATAAAAGCTCCTTGGAGTTTCTAATTTTTGAGAGTGTTAAAAGGTCCTAAGGCCAAAAAATTTGAGAACCACTATTCTAATTTGAAGTTGAAGACAAGATGATAAAGCTTTAAGGTAATAATAAGGTCTGTGTTCATCCTCGTTTTCAAAGAAGACCATGACATCAGAGAAATGATGACATGACTTGCAGTTGATTTTGTTCTGAGTGAAAGAAGGCTGTGCAAGGTCAGCAGTCTCACTTCATCTCCTGGGCCATCTGGACCCAGTGACCACATATTCATCAGGATGAGTGGAGAAGGCCCAGGATGCACTAGGAGACCTTGGCCTATTCTGATCCCTTTTTCAAAGGGTAAGATAGTTGGCAGAAAAGTGGCTAGGTAAATTGGACCCCTTTATCTATCTGAATGGATGTCATTAGGATCGTAGTATCTCTGTCAGTACAGCGATATGCCAAACCCACAACTTTTAGGAGTCTTGTCCATACCTATGCAGTAGATCCACTTAATTTTACATAAGTCTGCTTGTTCTTTTAGTATCTCCAATTTTGGGGAGTGGGGGTGGGAAGGAGGAGGGAAGGCTAAAATTAATGTTCTTAGGCTTCCCTATTATCCTTCATTTTTACTGTAAGACCAGTCTGTTTATTCCAGTCTTGAAGTCTTTGACACCATTTCTCCTGTGAAAATCAGCACTTGTAATATGCCACAGTAATAATACAGTTTACAGAAAACCATCTAGTTACATTCATCATTCAGCTTTTCTAAGCTTTTTAGGTCATCCATAAGAGTGATTCTTCTGAGATCATGGTGTTTCATGATTAGCAGCCATAGAATATCACTAAAAGAACACAGGTTTTACAAAATCTCATTTCCTCAATCAAAATAGCTCTGTGAGATTTTTCATGATAGGAAAAACTGGAACTAAAGTAGATGCCCATCAATTAGGACATGAATGGCTAAAAAAATAATGAATATAGATGGCAGAGAAAAAATAAGGACTTGCTTAAGCTCTTCCCCAACACCGTCCAAATATCTGTAAAAAAATGATTCTAAACAAAAAATAGTGAACATAATAAATTCAGAGAAATAGGGAAAGACTTACATGAACTGATGCAAAGTAAAGTAAGCAGAGCCTGGAAGCCAATATTTATGACACTACAAAAATGTAAATGTAAGACTAACACACACACACACACACACACACACACACACATGAAACTGTATGTTGTAAGAGAATAAACAACTTTGACTCCAAAGAACAGACAGGAGAAGACACCTCCTTTGCAGAAGTTTGGGGGCCCATGGGCATGGAACATAGCATATAACATCAGGGTTTTTTTTTTAACATACTAATTGTCTTTACTGATTTCTTAATTCCCTTTATATATATATATATATATATATATATATATATATATATATACACATATATTTTCTTTTGTTATAAAGGAAGACTCTTTGAGAAGGGAGGAGAGAATAAGGATACAGGGGAAAATCTAGGGGTTGTAAAAACAAAACATCATTAAAAATTTATTACTTGAAAGCAACTCCTCTGAGGGACATCACAAGTGTTATCACTCCCATTCTATTGATGGAGAAATTGAGGATCTAAACAATGAAACATCTTGTTTAAGGCTACATAACAAGTTAACGCAGAGCAGTTACCCATACCTACTGATGCCCACATCAGCGTTCTTTCCACTCTATACCAAACTATACATCTATTCCTTCTCTGTACAACTTAGTACCTAGATATTAAAAGAGAACTCTTGGAAAGATACTAGTCTTACTGTATATTCACCTCTCTTTCTATGAAAAATAGTAATAATAGCTGCCACTTCAAGGTTTGCAAAGTGTTTTGCATCTATTATCCTCCCAACAACCTTGTAAGATAGGTCCTTTTATAACTCCATTTTACAGGTAATGAAACTGAGGCTAAGAGATGTTAAGTGATTTGCCCAAGACCATACAGCTAGGAACTATCTGAGGTAATATCTGAACTCAGTTTCTTCATCACTGCAAGTGTATTTTTCACCTCTCCATCACACCATCTAGCTGCCTCTTGGCTTTGTTTCAATAGCTTCCATCAGGCTGCTTTTCATTTGAGAAGGCCCAGTTCCCATTGTGTCTATTATAATGGACCTCCCAAAAACCTCCCCATGGCTTGCCTTTGACTCCACAGCTGCAGCCTCAAGCAGCATTGTTCTTGACTTGTGTCTGAGGGAATTTGGCTTGGCTTGGCCTCTCCTGTAATAAAATGATGAGTTTACTGAAAACGGTCCTTTTAGGATCCCTGGATTAAGGAGGTAAAGCCTAATTTGATTGAAAAATAACTTCACTCCAGGTCACCTGAAGGCCTCCTACTTATACTCTTTGCTCCAGCTGGGTTTGGCTGGGAGCCTTGGAGGCTCCAATTGGGCTTTAGGTTTCAAGTGGTCAGTAATTATCCACAGTGCCACATGGAGGACTGAGCAGGCTTTCCAAGGCACTTCTCCAAAATAAGGTGGTAGAGATGTTAAAAGTCAAGAAGCCTTAGGCTAGGCGGTGACAAAGTGAAATTAAGAGTCAGCGTTTCCCCAGATTTGGAGCCTGAATGATCCCTTGTGGCTGTCAACACCTATCAGACCAGAAAAGTCTCCTTCTGACACTAATACTAAATCTGAAGTTAATTCATTTTGTTGGGTCTAGTCTTAGGGTGACATAGAAGAAGCAACAATGAGCCTGGATTGAAGTCCAAGTTTTGTTGCTTATTAATTGCGTAATCACAGGTAAATCACATGACCCTTCTTCAGCCTCAGTTTCCTCAAATAATTATATAATACCACCATTTACCGATGATACTATTTTGCAAGGAAAGCATTTTGTAAATGATAAAGTGCCACAGAAATGTTTTGTTTGGATAACTTCCATTGCCTAAAGCACAGATGGATTCCTGAAGAATCAGAAGAAAAAAGCAGCAACAGTGGACATCTCATTTAAGTCACTGGCTATGCATTCACTCGGTCATTTTCTGTTCAGGATTTGCCCTGAATTTTATGTATTCAAATGTTAACAAATAAATTCAACAAACACTTAACAAAGACCAATTACATACAAGTTTCTATTCTGAGTGCTGCTAAGATGCACAGGACCAAGTTCCTTCGTTTAAGATAGATTGAGAGAATAGCACAGTCTGGTGGATTGGTCGGTTGGATGCACTTTGGGCTGACTGAATGACTGGACCTCAAAGGTCATGAATTATTGCACTGGAGTGAGGTCTTTAAAGGACTATCCCTAGGATTCATCCTTGGTCCTAGGCTGCTCAGTCTCTTTGTCAATGATTCAGACAAAGGCATAACAACTTATTTACTAAATCTGTAGATGAAGCAAGGCTCGAAAGCATAGCTAAAACATGCTGGACTGACAGTCAGGATCCACAAAGAACCCTGACAGGCTAGAATGATATAATGTATCTTGTAAAATATAATTTAGTAGGAGTAAATTTAAAATCTTAGACCTGGTTTAAAAAATCCTCTAAAAGGCACAAAGTAGCTATGACTTAAATAATTGTTCATGTGAAAAATACTTGGGACTTTTAATGAACTAAAAGTCCAAAGACAACAATGTGACACAGCAGTCAAAAAAATCATGTTGGTCAGTTAATAAGCATTTATTAATCCAGTTAGGCTGAATATAAGAAAGTCATAGTGGCCCAAATAAGTAAGGAAGGTGATGATCCTGCTATATCTTTGCTCTGGTCAGAGTCCACGTTGAGTACTGTATCCAAGTGTGAGTGTCACATTTTAGAAAGAGCACTAACAAACTGAAACATATCCAGAGTTGTGAGCATACTAGAGATCATGCCATATTAGGACTAGCTGAAAAGCCTGAGAATGTTGAGAGGAAGGAATGAAGATTTTGGGAGGGAATGATAGATACCTTCCAATATTTGAGGAATGGTCATGCAGAAAAGGGATTGGACTTATTCTCTGTAGCCCAAGAGAGCAAGGAACCTAGGATTCAGGAAGGCAGATTTAGGGAATCAAAGTAGAATGGGGCTGCTTTAAGAAATAATGTGTTTCCCCATCAGTGGAAGGTCTTCAAATAGAAGATAAATGACCACTGGCATAAATACTTTAGGGAGAATTACTTCTTAGATACGGGTTAGACAGATGGAGGCACTTCTAATTTCAAGATTCTGTAATGGTGGGAAGCTAGGCGGTGTCGTGGGACAGCAAGGCTGTGCGGTGGGACAGCAAGGTGGTGTTGTGGGACAGCAAGGCCGTGTAGTGGACAGAGCTCCGGGCCTGGAGTCTGGAAGACTCATCTTGCTGAGTGAAAATGTAGCCTCAGGCACTCTAGCTGTATAACCCTGGGCAAGTCACTTAATCCTGTTTGCCTCAGTTTCCTCATCCATAAAATGAGATGCAGAAGGACATGGCAAACTATTACGGTATCTTTATCAAGAAAACCCAAATGAGGTCACAAAAAGTCAGTCAGCCACGACTGAAAAACAACTGACTTCCAATTAATAAAGGAGATGAGACGTATCTAATTTTTTTTAAATGGACTTAAGATTTCAGTGGTGTAGGGGATTCCTTATAAGATCCAATATAGATCAACTGAGTACTTATTAAGTGTTTACTACATGCCAGACTCTGTGGTAAACACGGAAGACGCAAAGAAGACACAAAAAAGTGAAACAATTCTTGCCTGTAAAGAATTTACAATTTAGGAGAGGAGGAGACACTAAGTATATAAATGTATGTATGTATATATGTGATATACACAATGAATAAAAGGTAACTTGGGGGAGGAATCTAGTAGAGTGTGTGTGTGTGTGTGTGTGTGTGTGTGTGTGTGTAGAGGGGACCCAGGAAAGGTTTCAAGTAGGTGATGCTTTAGCTGAGTCCTTGAAGATAAAAGGGATTCTGAGACATAGAGGTGAGGAGGAAGGAAATTCCAGGCATGGGAGACAGTCAATTCAAATGTTTGGAGAGGGCAGATGGAGTATCTTGTGTTTCAAACTACAAGTAGGCTAACCTGTCTAGACTACAGAATACAAAGCAGGGCATAATAGGTAAGGTTGGAAAATGTCAGGAAGGGGACAGGTTGTGAAGAGATTAAAACTCCAAAAAGAAGAGTATATATTTGGTCCTAAGGGCACTATTGAGTCACTGGAATTTAT
Organism: Potorous gilbertii; assembly: GCA_028658325.1. NCBI lineage: Eukaryota > Metazoa > Chordata > Mammalia > Diprotodontia > Potoroidae > Potorous > Potorous gilbertii. The sequence continues at coordinate 400,959,220 of CM053769.1, forward strand.
TGGGTATGTGGGAGAATGGTATCGTGGAGATATGAAGAGATTTAGGAAACTGACTCTGGCAGCTGTGTAGAAGATGAATTGCAATGGAGAGAGGCATGAGGTAGGAAGATCAAACGGGAAGCTATGGCAGCTATGGGCTAGAAGGAGGATGGGGACTGTATGACAAGAGAGGAGAGGATATACATGGAGGATATAAATACAAATAATTGATGCTTGGGAGGATGTTGGCAATCTTAATATCCTGGACAAAGGTCAAGGGGAGTCTTCAACCAGCTCTCACAGAAAATGGGGAGGGTCCTCGGTAGATTCCTATAGAGGGTCAAAACTTAGTGCATCTTCCTGGTGGAGCTCCTTGGAAGAGGGAGGTTTGAGGTGGTGGGCAAGGAAACATTGAGTGGGATGGTTGTATCAGATAAATTCAGGACCTTGAACAGCTGCTGTGTAAAAGGTTTATGCTGTGCTATAAACGATCTAGACCTCAGATGGGGACCAGTGATTGTGTCATCATCTGCACTGTGGACCAAATACTCTTGATGCAGCTCCTGGTCACCATGTTTTTGGGGTTCTTTTTTATCATTTTACATCAGGAAACCTATTTTGTAATGTCCCTCCCATTATATGAGTTGCACTTTTAATACAATTATTTGTATTGCTTTATCTTTTAATTATTTGTATTAAGCTCCTCATGGCTCCTATTCAGTGCTGCTAATGCAAGCATTGTTTGAAGAGTATTTTAGAAGTGGAATGTCCCCTAGAAAATGTATGGGACTTTGTCACTTAGGGGTGAGATCTGGTAGAAGTAGAACTTATTTTATGTAGGTTGAGCTGGTTTTCCTTTAAGGGGTCAGGGAATCCATCCTTGGTACAAGGACTAGTTTAGCCTCCTGGCCATCAAAAGTATAAAAGACCCAACCTATGGGGAACTAGGGTGGGATGTTTTAGCAGAATCATACTGTCCTGAAGGAGTATCTTTCTGATCTAATGTGGTTGAATGATCTGACAAATTTGGAGGTAGTGGGAAGTAGAACTTTACACGTTAATAGTCTTTTATTCAGGATTGTGCACTTTTAAATGTCATTATTCGTTGTAAAAAAAAATTTTTTTCTTAGTAAAGATTATGATCCATGAGTATCTCATTGTATACTAAGCCTGAGCCTGACTTCTCTGTACTGGACTTAAGATTGACTGGTCTACAATGATTCAGTATGATCTTCTCATAGAAAGATGTATCCAATTTACTAAATAATGCCACCATTCATAATTACAACTTAAGAGCTGCTCTCTAATCTCATTCTGCTGTCTCCTCATCCACATAACGAATTAGACACTCTGCATCTCCTGCCTGGATCTTATTCCCTCATCATCTCTCTACCTTTAGAAATCCTCCTTTCAAGGCCCAAGTCAGGTGTCACCTCTCTTGATAAAATCTTCCATGAGAGAAGCAATTTTCCTTCACCATGCCCAACACTGTACTTTGCTATTCATTTACTTTATCCTACTTTGTACTATACATACAGAATATTTTATTATGTCATACAATGTTGTATTACATATGTGTGTGTGTGTGTGTGTTGTACACAGCATTTTGAATGTTAGAATTTTGGTACTAAAGGGACCTTGGAGCCTCGGTGGTAACATTGGAAAAGTGGGAGCTTAGTCTTCGGTGCAGTTCAGGAAAAAGGAATAAATCTAAAAACTTATTTTTTCCATAGCAAGAATCATTTTTGAAATTCTGCTGTTCCAAGTGCTGCAGGATGCCATTCTCTCCTGTTTCCCAGGGACGCCTGTTTCTCTGGCAACCAGCTTCTACGTGTAATTGCTGCATTCTTATCTCATGTTAACAATTTTGGCTGGGACCAGAGGCTAAGAGAATAGAAAGCAGCTCAGATTCCCCTGGCTTAACCTCAGCAAATAAATCCAGTCACCCTAAATGTCACCTGGCATGCCCTAGCATGAATACCCATTTGCTTTGGTGGTTGTATGCAAAAACAATGGACTAGAGTAGGGGCGGGGAACCTGTGGCCTCAAGGCCACATGTGGCCCTCTAGGTCCTCAAGTGCAAACTCTTTGACTGAATCCAAACTTCAAATCATTTTATTAAGGGGATTTGTTCTGTGAAGTTTGGATTCAGTCTAAGGGCTGCACTTGAAGACCTAGAGGGTCACATGTGGCCTTGAGACTGCAGGTGCCCCACCTCTGGCCCAGAATTTGTACCATACCCTGGCTGGGTCTCAGATCTCATTAGGCTTGGTTAAGATCATCCTTGAGACAACCAAGCATCTACCCAGCTGCCTCTGGGTTTCTATGTGCCTTTCATGTACCTCTCTGGCAATGGTAATAAAAGGCCCTGGTGTGATAAATTACTTCTGGTTGTGGCCATATAGAAGTTATTCTTCCCTTAGGCAAGATGCTTCCCTTCTGAGTCTCTATTTCTCAATTTAATTCAATAAACGTTTATCAAACACTTACTATATTATACTATACTACAAATATTCATGAATTCACTCTACAATCACTTATTATTTGGCTACTGTATACAAAGCACGATGCTAGGTGCTGGAGGAGACACAAGGTTTAGTTAAGGTCTGGTCCTTACTCTCAAGGGGAGGGGAGGGGCAAGACAAACATAGAGAACTGTAATACACTAAGTGCATTAGAAAGGTACAAATAATGGTCTGTTAAGCAATGCCATTACTGACATGGTTACCAGAGAAAGCTTTATGAAAGGAGGGAGCTTCTTTGTAGTGTAGCTGCTGTATTCTTATCTCACATTGAGTCGCTGCCCTCAAGGAACTTATAATTTAATACTATGAAAGATAATATAGATACATGAGTATATTATACATTATACGTTACATATGAGTATAACACAAGATAAAATATGGCAAGTACTAACAAGAGTTCTAAAGGGTCCTAAGGAAATCTGTAAAGGGAGAGAACAGCTGGGGGAGTCAGGGAAGGCATCTGGGAGCAGGTAGCATCTGATCTGGACCTTAAAGTTAGTTGTCATATTCTAAACAAAGAGACAGGTAGCCTGTGTGAATTCAAGCAGGTAGAAAGAAGCAACATGAATTTGCAGGCATAGTGCTGGGGCAATACTAAAAGCTACAGATGGTCAAGGAAGGGAAAGACTACAAAAAGGCCATCTGACTTAGAAACTAAAGGATAACTCATAAAATTAGAGAGAATAGTTTCAGTCAAACAGTAAGATCTGAAGCCTATGTATCTCTATTTTCCATGTCTGACTCTACTTCGATCTTTCTTCTAGGCCCTTTGTCTGCTTTCTCTCTACATGAGTATAGTAGCAGAAAAAAAATATGGCATTCCGAGACTACATAAACACTCTTCTAAAAACTCCCAGAGAGACAAGCATTATGAAGTACCTGATACTGACAAGGACACACATTTGTATTCTATGCAGACACTAAGGTAGCAGCACACAGAGAGGAAAAAAGGCAGGCCCAATAAATTTCAAATATCTCCTCTAGTAACAATATAATCAGCAGAAAAAAAAAATATCTGCAGGGTTGTCTATATCAATCCTGCTGCATGACTGTGGCTACCTTCCTGAGACACTCAGTTCTGTGAATGAGCTAAGACCTGAGTGGTCCCTAATGCATCCACAAGACCCTGTGGCACAGTCCATTAAAAGGCCAGTCATTCATTCAATAAATATTTATGGAGTGCCTACTTATTATGTGCCAGGCACTGTGATAAGCACTGTATTAGCCAACTAAAGGAGGAATGAACATCATGCGGGTGAAAATAATTCATTAAGTATGATTTCTGTGGAATTTACCCTAAACACTAAAATATATGCAGGCTAAAATTTCTTACACTTGACAAATAGCTTGGCGTGGTAGGCAGGAGACCAGACTATGAGGGTGAGCTGTGTCACTAGAATCACAAATTCAGCTTGGAAGGGATTCATGGCTCTTAAAAATCTATGGGTTAAGTAGAGCTGAAAGTCACCTCAAAGATTTTCTAGTCCAACCTCTCATCCTAGAGACAAGGATTCTGAAGACCAGAAAAGCTGTGATTGGGACAAAGTAATACAGTCAATTCCAGAACTTAAAACTTAAGCCTTCAGTTCTTCCAGTGATAGGAAACTCATTATCTCTTACTGTAGAGATTACAGTATGTGTGTGTGTTTGTCCTTCATTGCCAAAGAAAACCATACCATCAGAGAATAATGACATGACTTGCACTTGACTGTTTTGCGTGAGGGAGGGCTGTGCAGGTCACTAGCCTCACTTCTCCTCCCCAGCCATCTGAATCCAACGACTAGATATTCATCAGGATGACTGGAGATAACCCAGAATGAGTCAATTGGGGTTAAGTAACTTGCCCAAGGTCACATAGCTAGTAAGTGTCAAGTGTCTGAGGTGATATTTGAACTCAGGTCCTCCTGACTCCTGCACTGGTGCTCTATCCACTGCACCATCTAACTGCTCCAAAGATCACAGAATGTTAGACTGAAAAGAACCTTAGAGTCTATCTAACCCAACTTTCTCAGGACACTGATTTGCCCAAAACCGGTCATGAAGACAATAAGTGGCAGTACAGAGATGCAAACTGAAGCACTTTGAATGGAGATGTAGGATTATCTCCACTACAACATGAACA
>CM053769.1:400964345-400992497 GCA_028658325.1 Potorous gilbertii
AATAAAATATTGTAAAAACTATAAGCTATAGCCAATGATCTTGATGCTGAGTCCTTATAGAGTTTTAGAATGTATTATTAAATGATGGATTGTGTGGTATATAATGGTAGTGGAATATTTTTAATACCATAAGAAATCACAGATGATGAGGAATTCAGAGTAACATGGAAAGACTAGTATGAACTGATTCAGAGAGCATTAAGCAGAACTATGGCAATAGTATCCACAGTTAACTAAAATGATACAAATAAAAACTCCATAAAAATAAACACCGATTTATTTTGATGACCCATTTCAGTTTCAGAGAAATGATGAACAAATCCCAGAATCTTTGAGTTGAGTTTGACTAACCATCCAGTCCATAATATATATTCTAAAAGAATTCCAGCTTTAACATAATGAACAGTTGGTTTTCCAGGTTCTGGATTGAGGGAACCCATGACCTCCTGAAATTGGTTACTTTTGGACAGCATTCTTTAGGAAGCTTTTCCCGACCTGAAGCCTGAATATGACTCTTCGTGTTTTCTTACTACTTATGGTTGGTTCTGCTTTCTGGGACCACACAAGACAAAAACTAATCCCTCTTTTTTGATAATCCTTCAAATACTTGAAGACAACTTTCATCCCCTCACTCCGCCTTCTCCGGTCTACTTTCTTTCAAGCCTCTTCTTTTAACTTACTCTAATATGACGTGATCTCAAGACATTTGACCCTCCTTGCTCCCATTTTCTGTATGCTCTCCAGATTATCAGTACTGTCACCTATTGGCTGCTTTTGACAAATTTCTTCCTTCCAGTTAGGTTCAAAGAGCATGGGGGAGATAATTGAAGGAGAAATAACTGATGTAAACACAAGAAGTGGCAATAACACTTTAAAGTCATGGTTAATGAAAATTTGAAAAAAAAAATAATCACAAAGAGCCACTGTCATTTCATCAAGAATGGGTAATATCAAACAAAACTTTTGACAAGGATCAAGTTTGGACATTGAAGGAATGTTGTAGATATTCTTTACCTAAAGTTCCACAAAGCCCATAACTCACTTTTTCATTCTGTCTTTCTGGATTGTATGTAGACATATGGGCCTCATAATACTGACAGATAGATTCAGCTCTGGTTTAATAATTGAATGCAAAGAGTAATTAATAGACTATTGTTCATTTGACTGGAAGTCTTTAGTGGAATGCCCCTAGGATTTATCGTTAGCCTTATGTTATTTTATATTTCTTTCACTAATTTAAATGAAGGCAAAGATGGATTTTTATCAGGATTGTAAATTATACAACCTGGAAGGCATACCTTTGTATAACTGTCATGATCCCAAGAGATCTTGAAAGGCTAGAACATGGAGCTTAATCTAATAAGATGAAATTCAATAGAGGTAAATGTAAAATCATATGCTTGGATTAAAAGACAACAACAAAAAACTTCACAATTATGAGATGGGAGAATCATGTCTAGGTAGCAAGTAAGTCTGAAAGATTTGAGGGGAGATAGTCTGTTGACCCTAAGTCAACAAAACAATAAGGAAGTCAAAAATCCTATGTGATTTTAGATTACATTAAGAGAAGTGTAGTATTTTGAATGAGGGAGATTATAGTTCTAAACTGCCTTGGTTAGATGACATTTGGAGTATTGCTTGCAGTTCTGCATGTATATTTTGTTGAAGAACATTGATAAAACTAAAGGTGACCCAGAAATTATTCCATTAAGTTCAAAGGACAAGGCAAGTTTAACTTCAGGAAGAGAAAACTTACAGAATGTGTGTATATATGTATATCTACACACATGTGTATATACACATGTCTGTGTATGTGTGTGTCTACATGTGTGTGCATGTGCATGTATATTGTGTTGAAGATGAATGGAGGAAGAGGTTAATAGTCTCCATATACTCAAAGGATTGCCATGTTAAAAAAGGATTAGATTTGTTCTACCTTTCCCCAGATGGCAGAATTAGGAGCAAACCAATTTTTAAAAAATATTTTATTAAGTACCTGCTGTGTGGTGTAGTAGATAAAGTACTGAATTTGGCATCAGGAAAACATGAGTTCAAATCTTGCCTCAGGCACTTACTAGCTCTATGACCCTGAGCAAGTCAATAAACTTCCCTTCAGCCTCATCTTTTAACAACAGGGGTTGAAATAGATGATCTCCAAGGTTATTAACAGCTTTAAATCTTTGATCCTGTCATCTTCCGAAGACATTGGGCTAGGCAGGGGAGATGCAAAGACAGGGGGAGGAAGTTGTAGAGAGGCAGATCTGAGCTCCATGTAAGGAAATATTTCATAACAGTTAAGAGATATCCCAAGGGGATATGGTCTGAGCCAAGAGGTATAGTGGGTTTCTCCCCATACTCCTCCACTCTACCTTGGGATCTGACAGGAATGGCTAGATGTTTTATTGGGGATGTTGAAGACTATAATAATTATCAGTTTTGAGTGTGTGATTTGACTATACTGTATTGAAGATATTGGGACCTGTGTCCAAGAGATCTCATCCTGTTGACTTCATCCCCTCTGCAGCGTTATCTGATTCCCTTTGAAACTAAACCTGGGGGTCCATAGACTGTAAAAGCTAAAAAGGATCCCTTCATTTTATAGACCAGTTAACTAAAGCCAAGAAGGGGAAGGTGAATTTCTGAGGTCAAAGAAATTGACTGTTATCTCCTGACCCCCAATACATAGCTCTTTCCACTATGTGTGACTGGCCTCTTTCCATATATGTGTGTATATATATTTTAACTTCTAGCGTTTCCTTTATACCTCCCTTGTTATAGCTGGTAGGTGTTAAAGACTGACTGCAGTTCCCTGAGCAAACCCCTTTAGTTTTACCAAGAGGGTTTACATTGTCATGGGTATTCAACTACTTTCCCCTAACCTCCTGCTTTTCTAGGTAATCTAATAATTGTCTTCCCTTTAAGCATTTGGCAACAATTAGTAAGTACTTCAACTGAGGGACTGAGGAAGGGTTCCCCCCCCTTTCATAGCCTTCACAACATGTAGCACTTAGAAAAATAACAGGTCCAATAACTGAAAGAAAGCATTGTCTGACAGCCAATAATATTTTAAGGCCATTTAGCCCAGGGGGAGACCTAAGAACCAAACCCCGACTGTGGGGCATGTAGGAACAACAGCTGCAGCCACTGTGACTTATTAAAACAGATTTATTTTCACTTATTGTCCCAGAGAGCAAAACACAGGGAGAAAAACCAGTAGACTTAGTGTCTCTCTCAAACTTAATCATCACAAAGGGTTTTTATTTTCAATTAGTATGTGGATTTGGGTAGCTGGCTCACAGCTGTTTGCATGTTTGAAATTAGTAAGCTTCTATACTGAGTGTTCGAGATGTATCAAGCATTAAAAAAACCCAAGCTTCTGTGACTTCAGATATGGAATCAGAATTTTAAATCCATCTGGTGTAACATAGAATATGAGGGCTGTAATGATCCTAGAGTCACAGACTCAAAGGCCAGAGTTAGAAATAATCTTGGAAAAAGTTGGTTGCCCTGTTTCTTTTAAGCAGTGAGGATATCAAGGCCCAGAAATGGATCAGAAGATCAAAGATTTAGTGTTAAAAGTGACCTTAGAGCCTATCTAGTCTTTCTCTCTCCCTCCTTTGCCTCCCTTTCATTTTATCTGTGAGGAACTGAGACTGAGAGATGTTAAGTGATTTGCCTGTGGTGGCACTATTAGTATTAGAGGCAGCCTCAGAACCAAGGTTCCAGATTCCAAATCCAACTCTTTATTTGCTCAGTGTCATATAAAGCTAACATAATAGTCCACATTTTTAGGCTCACAGATTTCTACACTCATAACAGCACCGAGATTGTGTATTCGTTCTTATCCCAAGCTTACAAATACAGAAACTGAGGTCCAGAGAGGTTAGTTATTGGCTCAAGGTCTTTCTGTTAGAAACTATTACAGCTAGAATTTGAAGCCAAGTTTCATGATTCCAATCCATTTTATTCACAACTCTATCAAAAATGATCCTTTTGAATTTTATTGTTAAATTAATTTAATTTTTGATCAGTTGTACTTGTCTCTCCAGACCACTCCTTTTTTTCAAGCCAGTCCCTCTGCATCAACGATTATTAGGTCCTTGTCTTTCAAAACTGTTGTTTGTTGCAGTAGCAGAAAACTGAGTTGCCCTTTTCTTGCTAATATCAAGAGTATCAAATAAGGAAGAATGAGCTTTCTCCCTTGTGGGCCTGAAGAATGAGTTATATTTATACTTGATTCCTCGAGCTATTTAAAACCAAGGACATGGCCCCAATGGAAATATTAAAAAAAAAATGAATACATAGCACAGTCAGATTTCTAGTTAGACTTTTCTGAGAATCATAGATTTATAAAACTTCCTAATTTGAAGAGATCTCAGAGGACAACTAGTCCAAATTGTAGCAAAACAAAACACATGTCAATATCATATCCAAAATGGCAGCTGCCTACATGACTATCAGAGTCCTCACATGAGGGAGAACTCCCCAAACAATTTAATCCACTTAAAGACAGCACTCTGCTGGAAAATGTTTCCTTTCAAATCTAGATTTGCTTCTCTTCAACTTCAACTCATTATTCCTAGTTCTTCCTTTTGGGGTCAAGCAGAAAAAAAAAATCTCTGTAGATTTATATATCCCTGAAATATTCAAAGCCAGCAACAGTTTCCTTCTAAATCTATTTTTTCTTCATGTCTTTCAGGTCATCCTCATAAAACATTGTTTCCTCATTTTGCTCTTCATTTACCTCTAGACAATTTCCATTAGTGGCAATGGTTTTCTGATGATGTAGCACCCAGCATTGAATATAATATACCAAGTATGGTCTGATTAGGACAGAGAACAGCAGAACTATCACCCAACTTCTTTTGGACACTATGTATTCTGTCCTGCAACCCAAGGTTGCATTAGGTTTTGAGGCTCCAATATTATATTCTTGTTGGGTGTTTTTTTGCAGTATGCTAAAACCTTCCAGTTATTTACTAGACATGCTAGTATGGCTATGCCTTCATTATTTGCTTCTAGTGAAATTGTTTTTTTAATGCAGATATATCATATTAGTACTTTAGATTTATCCACAATTTAATTTCATTTTATGAGGTTCAGCCCAATGAAAAAATCTCTTTTGAAATCTCTGAATCTTGTCATCCAAAAGTTAGCTATCCATTCTAGCTTTATATTATCTGCAGATTTGACAGGTATGCTATTTATGTAATTTTAATCATATATATATGTATACATATGTATACGTATACACACATATATATGTATACACACACACACACACACACACACACAGTGTGTAAGACCAAAGGACTGGTTCTTGAAGCATTCAACTGAACACCTTCTTTCATGATGGTTGACATGGAACCATCAATTATTACTCCCAGGGTCCAGTCGTTCAAGTGGTTTTAGATTCATCTTTAAGTACTAAATTGTCTAGCCCACGTCTTTCCATCATGTTTACAGGGTTAGCATGAAAGACTTTGTTACGTGAACTGCTAAATCTAGGCAAACTACAGCATGCCTTAGATCTATCTCTGGTAACCCTGTCAAAAAAATGAAATGAGGTGACTGACTTGATCTGTTCTTGAAGAAGGGAATGTTGCTATTTTGTGATTACTGCTTCTTTTTCTAGATGTTCAGTGATCATCCTTTTAATATGTTCCAGAAATTTTCTAGGTTTGTCATGGATGTATGTTTTAAGATGAAGGACTTGAGTTGTTGCTGTCATCATTCAGGGAGTAGCTTTAGATTGTTGAAAGTGTTGGACAGCTTTCCAAGTGCCATCCAATTTAGTCTTTTCCCCTCTTTAATTCTATGTTCCACTCATTACCTATCAGCATTGACTGTCACAGATATAGGTACAAATGATTAAAATAATGGGCTGGCCCTCTATGTGTCATTCACACTATCTTACTTGCTGTTTCTAGAACTCATCATTCCATTATCTGCCTCTTTGTTTTAGCTCTGGGATGTGTATTCTTGTCTTATTTCCACATATTAAAATTTTAGCTTCTGTTAAGACTGTTTAGGTGTTTCCTGAATTTCAAGAAATATTTTTTATTTACTTCTTTTTTCTCTTGTTCCTCTAATTATCTTGTGTTAGTTAAAAATGTTAAGCACTTTCTATATGCCAGATACTCATCTATTTATTTGTTGTATCCCACCATGGAATATAAGCTCCCTGAGGGCCAAGATAGTTTTTTCTGTTTTTATATTCCCAGTGCCTAGCATATTGCACAGAATAGGTGCTTAATAAGTGTAATTTATTAATTAATGAATTCACTGAATTAGCTGCATGTTTTAGTCCAGACTAATAGGCATTTTCTAAATATTTAACTGTTCACATAGGAACTGTTGAGAGCTGGAATGGTGTAGCTGACCTTGAAACCAGGAAGAGCTGAATTCTAGTTCTTCTTCTAACACATATCTGCTATATGACCTTGAGCAAGACATTTAAGCTGTTAGTGCTCCACGCATCTCTCTAAGACTACGTGTTGCAGAGAAGATGCTGACTTATATTTGTAGAGGGAATTTCTTCATCTGGGAGTTCTCTCTGTCAATGAAATCATAAATGCAATCCCAATCCCTAACTACATGAATTACGAGGCCAATCTCAGTTGAATAGTCATGGATTTTAACTGTGTTTTAGGGCTGAACATAATTGGTACCCTTAACTTTAAGGAATTTTCAGTGCTGATGGCCAGTCTATGCCAAAATATGATTTAAAATAATGACAATACTAATTAAATTAATTTACAGATCTGGGCAATAAACAATTATTCAAAAAGGGCTTCCTCTATGCCAGGCACTATGCCAACTATTGTGGATACAAAGAAAGGATAAAATGGCTCCCACCTATAAGGAGTTCACATTTTAATGGGAATAAAAATATAGGATCATAAATTTAGAGCTGAAAGGGATGGACTTCAGATGGCATCTGATGCAACCTCTCATTTTAAAGATAAGGAAACTGAGGCCAAAGAAGGTTAAGTGATTTGCCCCACATCATACAAAGGTAGTATCGGAGGTAGGATTTGAACCCAAGTCTTCTGGCTATGGTATAGTCAGAATGTGGCATATGCCACAGACAGTGGCAGAGTTAAGCTATTGAGGGGATCTATTACAGATCTAAATAATATAATAACCCAGTTCATTTGGAGGAATTAAAAGCTCTAGAAACTTAAGGGAAATGATGGAAAAAAAGTAGAAACAAAGAGGTTCCCAAACCTCCAATTACACTATAAAGTTGTAATCATCAAAATCATCTGGATACTGATTTAAAAAAATAGGAAAGAAGATTAGTGGAACAGACTAGATAAGGAAGAATCAGAAAAAATTGAACTCAATAATCCAGTGTTTGATAAACCTGATAGCATTCAGTTATTTAGGAAAGAAATCCCAATTTGGCAAAACTGCAAAAACAGATTGACTAAAATTAGTTTTAGACAAATATCTTATACCATAAGCCACATAAACTCAAATATAGGTAATCTAAATATTAAAAATCATTCAAAAAATTAAAAAGGATTAGATAAGGTACCTTTCACAGCTATTGTCAAGGGGCAAATACTTAAACACGATATAAAGACCAGAACAAAAGATAAAATAGATAATTTGGATTGCATAAAATTGAAAAGCTGTTGCACAAACAAAATTAATGCAACTAGGATGACAAGGGAAGTGACTGACTAGGGAAAAGAAAAATCTTTGTATCAGATATCTCTCATAAGTGCCTAATATTCAAGATATTGTTATTACTGTTTTCAGTTTTTTTAGTCATGTTTGATTCTTCATGCCCCCATTTAAGATTTTCTTGGTAAAGATACTGGAGAAGTTTGCCATTTCCTTTTCCAGGTCATTTTATAGATGAGGAAACTGAGGCAAACAGCGTTGAATGACTTGCCCAGGGTCACTCAGCTAACAAGTGTCGGAGACCAGATTTAGACTCAGAAAGAGGAGTCTTACTGACTCCAGACCCTAGCACTCTATCTACTGCCCTACATAGCTGATTATATATATTCAGTATTTATTTGTTTAATTTGTGTGTGTGTGTGTATGTATGTATGTATGTATATACACAGTCCTTAAGCTTCCTGTCATTTCTATTTTAGCAACTACTTTCTTATTACTGGTCAGAATCACATGCAGAATGACTGTTCTCTTTATCAGTGGATATGGGAACAGCTTTTATTTCACTCCATAGGAAATCCATGAGATATTTAGATACTCATGGGAAGGAGGGAGGGGAAGACTATGGACAGAGACAAAAGCACAATTCACTCTTTAATTAACCCATGTTTTTCCCTCTGCAAGAGAATTGAACTTGGGGGTTTTGTTAGGGACAATCCTCTGTTATTCGATTAAGTCCCTATTTCTCAGAGACCTGCAGTTTCCTTGATACTCATGCTGTGGTTTAGATTAGTCTCCAGAAAGTAAATATACTTTAACTTTGTCAAACAAACAAATTGCTTCTCGGGTCTGTGCTGAGAGAACTTCGCTCTCCAAATTCTATGAGTACTACATGACCTGTTCTCTTTTTTTCTCCTAGGAGCACACTGTAACAGAAAATCTCTTTCTCAAAGGTCTGGTACCTGAGATCTCAAGTTCAGAAAGTCTCCAACTTGCAGTTACCCCTTTGGCAACTCCCAAAGCTGGTGCTTCCATAGATAAATTTCCCTTCTCTGGCTAGATTAGATTCCAGGATGGCAGAGAAATATCACCTCCTCCTCACTTACCCCCCCTTACATAAGTACATTGGTATTGAAATATCTGAGGTCATCATTTTTATTGCTGACCTTTTTCTTGATTCTGAATTCCATGAATTACTAAAGATTTCTACTATTTTTCTTTCTACATAGTATCTAGCTTGGGTGGATGTTGGTAATAACAATAATTCCCATTTATGAAATGATTCCTCGCAATCCTATGAGAATAAGTAGTGAGGTAGTATATATTCCCATTTTACATTTTTTTGTCATTATTTTCTTCTAGTTATTCATTTTAACATGAATTTTTTGAAAAAATTTGGTTGCCAAATTCTTTCCCTCGAGCCCTCTCCCCCATTAAGAAGGCAAGCAGTATATCAGTTATACATATGGGGTCATGAAAATCATTTCCATATTAGCTATGTTGCAAAACAAAAGACAAGAAAAATAAAGTGAGAAAATGTATGCTTCAGTTTGCAGTCAGCTCAGAGTTTATCAGTTTTCTCCTTGGAGGTAGATAACATTTTTTTCATCATGGGTCCTTTGGAATTGGCTTGGATCATTAAATTGATTAGAATAGCTAAGTCTTTCAGAATTGATCATCATATCAATATTACTGTGTTTAATATTCTCCTGGTTCTGCTTACTTTACTTTGCTTCAGTTCATATAAATCTTCCCAGATCTTTCTCAAACAGTCTTGCTTGTCATTTCTCATAGCAGAATAATATTCCATCATAAGCCATCCTGCAATTGATTGCCATCTTCCCAATTTCCAATTTTTGGTTACCATAAAAAGAGCTGCCATAAATATTTTTTACAGTTAAGTTCTTTTCCTTTTTCTTTTAATATCCCCATTACAGATGAAATTGAGGTACCAAAAGGTCAGATAGTTTGCCCAGGATCACACAGCTAGTAAATTTTAGTCAGGAATTTAAGATAGATTTCTGCTTACATTTAAAACTTCCTGACCACATCAAATTGCTTCTATATTGGTAGTTTCTTCTTTCCCCTGTCCTTTTTGATTTCTTGGCCTTTTGATAAGAGCTACAAGCCTCTAGGGAAAACGTATTTTTCCCTTCCTTGTTAGGTGCACCTCCATCCTGGCCTAAGAGGCAATCATCCCTTTATATCACTCTGTGATCTAGAAATCTAAACCTTACTCTGAGACACTGTCTTTTTAATGAGCACTTTACTTCTCAAGTCTCCCTTTCTTTTCAGAAGTCCTTCACTTCAATTGGCAGTTTTGATGAAAACAATACCTGTGTCCCTAATGTCTTTTTTGTTGTTAAGACTTGATAATATTTAACAATTTTTGTAGATTCCTTGTGACCTTATCCTATGTGCCTATACCAGTCATTAAAACTGAGCGATGTTTAACTCATTTGGAAAGTTCTTTTTCATTTGCTGTGTATGTGCCCTGGCATAATAGCAGACCTCTTAATGGTCATGCTAAATCCATAGTTGCCTTAATATCCTCCTTCAAAAAGTCACCAGCCACAACTGCTCACATCTTATTCAGCCCCTTCCTGAATGTCTCTCCCCTCCCCCAGTGTTTATGGATGGCTCCATGTCGTTATACATCACAAGCAACTGCTCTGTCAGAGGCTTTCCCCTCCCACTTCTATAAGAAAAACCTTTAAGAGTTAGATAGGTCCTTCTTCCTCCCTAATATATGTCCTATTCTCTACTGTACTCCCCAAGCTCTTGATCCAGGTTGGGATTCCCTTCTTTTTCTTCAGACCATTGTCTCCTCTGTTTTCCCTTGAGATGACCAAGATCAGCACCATTTGCACAAAAAGAAAATTAGCTTACTTGAGAGGCTGAATTTTTTTAAGGCAGGGTAGAGGAGTAAAAAGATTGGCTCTGGTATCAGAGATCTTGAAGCATGGTTTTGCTACATTCTGTTAGATGTTAGGTAAGTCACTTCTAGTCTTGCTTGCAACCTCAGTTTCCTCATCAATAAAGGGAGGGTATAAGTGAACTAAGATCCCTTCTGGCTCTAAATTCTATGATTTCTTCCACCTCCAGAAAAAAGGATAGCCATGGAAAATTCCTCTTGAGACAGCAGAAGCTTTCCCTGTTATGTGACCAAAGTCAATCTGAAACTGCCATTCAGCAGCTTAGGGTATGGATATCAAATGGAATATTTTTAAACTAGGCTTGCTTTTTATTTTTTCTTGCATCAATGGCTTGAACTTCCTGCTATTCCAGTTATTCACATGATGGAATGTATATGAAGCCAATTTATGTATATGATGAAGGAGTCTGGTTTTGGAGGAATTAGAAAGGCAACATTTAGTAGGAATCAATTGGGTTGTTTCCTGGATGGGGTTTCAAACACTGAGTGAGACAAGAAGTCTTCCCTTTCTTCATAGCTGTTTCTATGTGAATCAGCAACCATGGGGCCCTTTAGAATCTTGAATTCATTTAAATCTATTTCCAAAGGGTTTGGATTTTATTTTTGTAATTAATGGAGGAAATAAGTTAAGCACAAGGGAAGATAGCAATGGGGCAAGGTGGAACTCTTGCGGTTCTGTTCAGAGCCCTTCCTAGGATGTGATGAATCATCTGGGCTCCAAAGTACTTTTGGAGAACAGACAGTTGGAAATATGGAAGCCTTGGGGTTAGGGGAAGGAGAAAAGCATGGCCTAAAGAGAGCAAGGGACTTGCCCAACTTGTCTTAATCAGTGGTAGATTCGGGACTTTAGTGATCTAATCTTTTCCTTCCACAAAAGGAGAACAACATTTCCTTTCATTGGACATTAGTTTCTTCATATATCCAGTATGGCTCTAGGGGCTGCCTCTTCCATCAGGGTTCTAAGGGTACCCTGAGGGGTTGGAGGAGTTGTTCTCTAATGCTGTCTGGTTGAGCCCCCATAGTAGTATTTCTCCTACTGTTTAGCCGTAGTAACTAACAACCCTAGTTCCTTTTAAGCACTTAAAATCAATTAGCTTTTACAAAGGGATATTCATTTGGAAGGTAAGGGTTAAAAAAAAAGTACAGATATTTTCCCCCAACAACTTGTAAGGTGTATTCTCTCTTTTATCACTTAAGCCTTCTGGGAGAGTAGACTCACTTTTAATGCAGTTTTTGCATAGTATTGGTTCTGCCAATTTTACTTCCAAATGCAGCATTGCTGCTGGATGAGACCTGTCCTCAGTTACTGCTGAATTGGGACCCAAAATGACCTGTTTTGAGTATCATTGATGGGCTGCCTATAAAGTGTGGCATGGACCACAATTCTTAGACGTTTGGAAGCTTACTTTTCTGACTTTTCTAAACCAACAAGGTCAGACTGTCATTAATCTTCTTCACTGAAACTGAAAGAACAAATATGAAGGAAAAGGACTGAGGCCCATTTTCATAGAGCCACATGTTAGTCTCAGAGGGAAAGGGGACGGATCCACTGCCTCTCACCTTGCAGCTGTCACTGGATGCCACCAGCAAAGAGTTAAACCAAGACCACAGTTCTAACAAGAGTGAGAACCAGTATGAATGGCTAAGTCTAGGTTGGCTAATGCTTTTTGAAGGCTGCCCTTCACCCTAGTTCCAGTTATTCAGTGAAACAAGAGGCTGTCATTCATCATGTGATTGGCAGAGTGGGATCAGTTATAGAATGTCTCTACGTGCTCTACAATGTTTCAAAGGCACTTCCATTACATGTTATCAAGAATCTCCCAGAAGTAGGCTCCTAGCCTTCTCTTTGTAGCGCATTGCATCACAGGCACTCTGCATTTGTGCTGGTTCCTGGTTAAACTCATCTATTAAGTTAGATATTAAGACAAAATAAAATCCCTTCCAAATCTAAATTCTGTGACTTTTTTCCTCCTCTGGGAAAAGGATAGCCATGGAAAATTCCTCCTGAGGCAACAGAAACTCCTCCTGTTCTGTGAGCAAAACTAATCTGAAACTGCCAGCCAAAAACTTAGGATATCAAAAGAAGTTATTCCAGTCAACTCGCTCCATGCTTCCACAGACACTCCTCAGGCTATCCTTTACTGGTTTCTTTTCCCTTGAAAGGCTGTTCTTGCTATTTATTTTAACCTGATTTCATCTAGATTACAAATAGAGAGAAATTGAGAGGACTGCCCTATGTGATTTGACTTAGATCTCACACCCCCACTAGCCATGGACCTTGTTCTGTTTTTCACTCTGTCATCTCTTGTCCTTGGAAACCTCATCTAAATTCTCTGCTTGTTCTGTTCTGTCTAAATGGGTCAGGTAAGACTAAGTTACCTAGCACTGGTGTTATAGAGATTAATGAGAGTGTCTGAATTTATATTGTTGCTTTATTTGCTGAGCAATGTGCATTGTGCCAGGATATTGAATAAACAGATATTGTTTACATAAATTTGGGGAATAGTTGGTAAGGATACTTTTAGAAGATACCATTTTCCAGCAATTCTTTAGATTCCTATAGAAAATACCTTTGATTATGATTCAGTTTCAATTTCAATGAATATTTAAACACCTGATATGTCTGAAACACCATGCTAGGTGTTGAGGATTAAGGCAAAATTGGAAAAACTCCCTGTCCTCCAGGAGCTTCTTGTGGGAAAAGAGGGAGGAGAGAAGAAACAACACATAACAAGAAAAATAAATGTAAAATATAGAGAAAATAATTTCTGAGAAGATGGTACTAGCCCTGGAGAAGTCAAGATAAGAGAAATGAACATGCCTGTGGAACCAGAGAGTTCACAATCCATATAGAAGTTTGCATATTTATGATATGTATATATATATACATACACACATATATAAAACAAAAGGAGGAGAAAATATATCTCCACCTAAAGGATTGTGGAAAAGGAATGGGGGAAAGTGCAGTAAAGGTGGGAAAAGGACAAAACACCACCCTAAGGGGAGGAGCAAGGCTTTAGCAAAAGCTATAAAAAATTCTTTTCCTTTGGGAACTGCTAAACCAGGGGCAGGGAAACTGTGGCCTCAAGGTTACAAGTGGTCTTCTAGGCCCTTAGTCCTTTTGATTGAGTCCCAGTTTTACTGAACAAATCCTTTTATTAAGGGGATTCATTCTGTGAAGTTTGGATTCAGTCATAAGGCCACACTTGAGGACCTTGAGGGCCACATGTGACCTGCAGGCCAAGGTTCCTCCTTTCTAATGGTTGGTTTCCTTAGCTACAAGGGCCTTGCTACACAAGCCTAGTGCATCTGGGACCTGTCTTGATTTCTGACTGGGCTGTAAACAAAAATTATGTCTGCTGGAGGCTAGAGGCATCATCTTTGACACATTCAGGGTCTTCTGCATGGTCTGGATTTTGGAAAATACGGCAACTCAAAAAGACAAGTTCAAGGATCCTTTAACAGTGGGCAGAGGCTCTATGAACTGAAGGAAGCCAAAGATTCTTTAAAGTAAAGATAAGGAAGGAGTGTGTTCCAGGTATGGGAAAGGGATCAAGCTGAACAAAGGCATGGAAATGGGAGATGTTCTGTAAAGAGAACAGAAAACAGTTCAACTTATTTAGAATGTATAGTTTATGAAGGGGAATCATGTGAGAGTTTTGGAAAAACAGAATGGAGTCTGACTTTATGAAGGACTTGAAAAAACAGGAAGAAGGATCTGTATTTTATCCTCAAGGCACTAGGGTACAAGGGAGTGGCATCAGGAGACAGATGCTTTAGAAACACCACGTGGGCCATTTTGTGGATGATGCATTGGAGAAAGCGGAGGTACAGAGAGACCAGTTAGGAAACTCCTACCAGATTCCAGGCTGAAGAGGAACCCTCATAGATAATTGTCGATAACTCTGTACAGGAGACCAATGGGCTATTTATTATTAGCTTCCTTTTTCTGAGGCCAAGAAAGGTCAAATAACCTGTTGGAGTGGAATGAACTCAGGAGGAGGAGGGGCCTTAGAGACCTTGCTCTGCCAACTCCTGCTAGCTGTTGGGCAGGTCACCTCACCCATCTGGGCCTTGTTTCTTCATCTGTAAAATCAGAATGAAAACTGAGCTCCCACTCTAAGGTCCCTTTGAGGTCTGGTAAGCCATGACCTATCCAAGATAATAACTGCTTATCAGTGGCAGAGCAAGAATTCAGACTCACACCCAGCCCTTGTGAGTCTACTTCTAGCTTGTTACTGAGCCCTGCTCTGATTATGAGATCAACTTCAGTTTGCCTGACATAGAAAAGTAGCCTTGAATTTGTTGCAAATTACCTTTAATTACAGGATTAAGTGGCATTTAAAAAAAAGTTTACATTATTTTGAAAAGATAATCCCCAAAAGAAATCCCCCAAAGAATGAATACTTTCCCTTGAAATTATGTGCACTCCCAACTGTTCTATTTCATTCTATCCTTTCCTTATAAACATTTACTTTCTAACTATTTTGGGCTCATATGCTAACTAAACATGAGCTCCGTTCTAGGCAGCTGTCCTTTGAATATATGCCTCAATTTTAACCTCTGCCCGAATTCATTCTTTCTTAGACATCTGGTGAAGTGTAGGCAACTTGTAGTTCTGTGGGGAGGGGAGGCATGTGCCCCAGGCAAGGGAACCCCATATATGAAGGCAGAGGTGGTGAACAACTTTGCCCTATGGAGGTGTTAACCCAGATGCGCACTTCTCTATTTGGCAGATGTAAGGGGGAGGGGGACGGGGGCAAGAAGAGAACAGAATAACAAGGTTAGAAACACGAGTTTTCCTAAATAGGAACAGGATCCATTCATTTTTGGCTCACCGAGTACATTTCCCTTCTGGAAAGGGCAAGGTAGACAATAACTTGAGATTTATTTCCTCCAAGAAGAGTTATTGTTTTTGTTTTAATAGAGTAGAAAGAGAATTAGAATTGACTAGTGGAGTGAAAATGAAATGATAGACTTTAAGCCAGTAGATCTAGGTTTGAGTCTTTGTTCCTGTGCATGGAGAAGTTACTTCTTCTGTGAGATTCAGTTCACCATTTGTAAGATGACGGGGTAGGACCAGATGATCTCAAAGGTTCTTTTTTGTAAATCCTGTCATCATGTGACCTGATTCTGCTATTGTCTGAGCCAGAAATTTTAACGAAGTTATCTGAGTCCATTTACTCATTTGTACAATGGAAATAATACCATCCAGGGGTGTATTGGAGCCAGCTCCCACCAGCTGAGCCAATGTTAAGTTCTCAGTGTGCGCATTTATACCGAGGAGAAGGGGAAAGATTATAAATGAAGACTCAATTTATCATTTTGCTAATTATCTAGACCTTAAAACGCGATGGAGAAAACATTAACAATACACATTAAACTTAAAGTCATACATTTTTTTTTTCTGGAGAGCTATTTATTAAACGTTCATCACGACACTGCTGATGATATCTCTATAGTGTGTAATTGACAAGAGTTGTTGCAAGGATTAAGTGAGATGATATATGTGACCACAAATTTCTGTATATATGTTACAAATTTTACTAAAATTCTTTCTGTTTGTACCTTGACAATGGTGTTTGGCACAGCATAGGTATTCATTAAGGCTTTTTCAAAAATCTTAGCTCATAAGCTTACAAATGCTCTGAGACTTCAGCAATGTTCTCTATTTGCTTCACTGAGAGGGGTGGGGGCAGAGATCACCCAGTAGATAGTAAACTTCACTCTGGAGGCACATTAGCTTATAGAATAGGCCTTCAACAAATTCTCAGGCTAACTAGATCTGTGATATATTCAGTTTATCATATGCCATATTATTGCATTGCTTGTAATGACTCGGTATTCAATTTGGCAGATAGAGGAATTCCAGAGAGAGGGTGGAGAGGGGGAAGAGAAGGTGAAGGAAAAAGGGAGAGGGACAGACAGACAGAGTGAGTATAAGAGTGTGAGTGCTCAGTTAAGAGAGTCAGTTTATAACAGTAGATGAGTAGTAGTACCTTTCCAGTAACAAGTTCTTCTTTCATTAGAAATTGCAAAGAGGCAAATTTGTGCTTGATGTAAGAAAAAAAACTTTTTACAGAGCTAAACAATCATGGAGTATGCTACATCAGGAGGTAATGGGTCCTCGCTCATTGGAGGCCTTTAAAGAAAGGCCAGATGACTCCGCTGAGTATTTTATCGTAGGAATGCCTGTTCATCTATGGGTTGGACAAGAAGATTGTCCTCTGAGATTCCTTCCAGCCTTGAAATTCTATTATTTTCTAAGACCATGTGCACTATGTACATGGTGAATCCATTTATATATTTCTCTTTCTGGGTTCATAATAAATGCTTTGGGCAGCTAGGTGATGCAGTGGACTGAGTACTGGGTCTGAAGTCAGGAAAACTCATCTCCTTGAATTCAAATCTGGACTCAGACACTGTGTGACACTGGACAAGTTGCTTAACCCTGTTTGCCTCAATTTCCACATCTGTAAAATGAGCTGGAGAAGGGAAAGGCAAACTACTCCAGAAACTCTGTCAAGAAAACCCCACAATGAGTCTGATATGACTGAAAATGACAGATGCTCTGGGGGTTCATAGGCGAGCTACTTACAAATTTTATTATCAGAAACAAAAAAAATTAGCTAATTAATTAATTAATGAAATTCTATGTAGTTTGTTCTTGTGCTGTTATTTATATTATCCCTCTATTTGTACATGTTTTATCCCTCTACTAGGTTACAGATTGCTTGAGGACAGAAACTATCATTGACCTTTATATTTTCCCCAGAACTTGGTACAGCATATTGTATATAGTAGGCACTTAATAAATGTTTATTCAGTGGCATTTGTTAAATGAGCCATTTCCTGTTGTGCTGGAGAGCGATATCTTATGTCTAGGTGTCATATGAATTCAGGGCACCAAACATGGACCTTGGAGAAGGTCTGTGACCCCTGACTAGAAACAATGTAGGTGCTAACTACAGCTTCTGCCTCTTATTAGCATCTAGGATTGTCACAGTCACAGGAGGAAGTGTAGGCAGATTGAGACAAGTTATAGTGACAAGTTATGTAGTTACTGACTGATCATTTAACAAGCATTTATTAAATTTCTATCATGTGCCAGGACCTGGAGATAGAAATACAAAGAATAAAAAAATTCTTGAATTTGAGTAATAAAAGGAATTGTTTAAAGGTACCCCTGAGTTCCGTTAAGAGGCTACGCTGAACCTTTCCGTGAGGGAAAGAATTTGTGCAACAAAAGGGTTAGTGTTTGTGAAGAGGTCTTTTTTAAAGGGGAAAAAATTGGGTAAAGGAGAATCTAAGATGTCTTAAGTTTTGATGTGGTTTGGGGGCGAAATCAACATGTCAAAATATAACTTCCATTTCAAAGAGTACCAATTTCCATGTTGGAAGGATCCCCAGAGGTCATTCTAGATGAACCCAAATCCCCTCTGTAGCGTACCTGCAGTAACACTGTTGTTACTGCCATTAAGGCTGAGGCAGTAAGCTTCCTCTCTGTCCTTCCATCTGGCTTCCTTTGGGCATCATCAGATGTGGGGCGTCTGTGCAGGGGACATTTGTGAGATAGGACAAACTTTGGAACTTTTAGCATTTTTCTCTGTGTTTAGTGCTAACATACCTGAAGGGGTCATCCAGCCTTTGCTTGAAGAGCTCTAATAGGAAACCTACTACCTTTTTGAGAGCTTTATTAAGAAGTGTTTCCTTTCATTAAATTGAAATTTGCTTCAATCCAGTTTAGCTTGTTGTTCCTAGTTTTGTTCTGGTCTAAGCAGAATAAGTCTGCTTCATTTTTTATGTGATAACCCTCCAATTCTTGAAGGCAGCAGTTGTATACCCCCCACTTTTTCTCTTCTGCAGCCTAAACATGCCCAGATCTTTTAACTCTTCCTTATGTAGGGTAAGTCCTTTCAATCTTTGGGGTTTGTAGATGCAAAGGGGAATAAACATTTATAAAGTACCTTCTGTACTATAGGTACACCAAGTACTTTACAATATTAACTCATTCGATTTTCTTAACTTTTCTAAGTAGGTGCTATTATAATTCACATTTCACTACTGAGGAATCTAAGGCAAACAGGTTAAATGAGTAGTGTAGGATTATACGGCTAGTCATTATCTAAGGCCACATTTGAACATGGGTCAGGTTTTCCTGACTCTAGGCCCAACACTCTGCCCACTGTACCCTTATTACAAGAGCTTCAAACACTAGTTTGTTTAGAAAAAAAATGATCAAAACTTCCCAGTTTTTCAGGCATTGCAGTAGGCTCCTATGATGGTTGAGGTCTTTTTTCCCAACTTACATACATCAGTGGTGCTGGTGTTGAGTGAATCAGCTCATGCTGGGATTGGCTGCTTTAAGACTATGTCATTGTATCTTGTTGCCTTCTCCCCAGATGCCCCCACTGGGGACTGCCTCACTTTTACACAGTAGACACATTTCTGAAATATGTGTAAATTGAGTCTTTATAAGAATTTCCCACAATTACTTTCTGAATTGAGAAATGCTTTCTATTTATTTCCATTTGATCTAAAATGACGTAGTCATAGAATTGATTAAAAAAGAAACCTATAGAAAGTTAGAAGTGAAAGGGTATTTAGACCTTGGAATGCACTGTGAGAACTGTAAGGGGATACATCATTTTACACATGAGCAAAACTGAGCACAGGAGAAGGCAAGAGACCTGCCTAAGGTTTACATAACTAGTCAGAAAGGCAGATAGAGTATTCAGACTCAGGTTTCTGTCTCAGAGGCAAATTGAGGTTACTTTTTGCTTAAGGTAAAAACTTAAATATACTGAGAAATTTGCTACCTAAAGGAAAGCCAGTGATTCTGTTTCAAACAGAATAGTAGCAACTAACATTTTTTGTTGTTGTTCGTTTGTTTCAGTTGTGTTCAGCTCTTTATAATCCCATATGGGATTTCCTTGGCAAAGGTACTGGAATAGTTTGCCATTTCCTTCTCCAGCTCATTTTACAGATCAGGAAACTGAGGCAATCAGGATCACACAGTTAGTAAGAGCTTGGCTGCAGGTTTAGTGCTCTGCTCTATCCACTATGCCTGCCACCTAGCTGTCCAATTGACAAAGTTCAAAATGACTCAAATACATTATCTCATTTGATTCTCAAAATAACCTGATGAAGGGTGGTTTCTGTAATGTAAGGGTAATCAGATTTACCTCACAACCCTATGAGGATATTATTATAGGTATTATCCCCCTTTTGAAGAGAAACAACATGTTGGAGCAGAGAGTGCTGATCTCAGAGTCAGAAAAAACATGGGTTTAAGTCCACTGCTGACACATAGTGACCCTGTGGAAATCACTTTATCTCTAGGGGCCTAGCCAACTCTAAGGACTGATATATATTCATAGAAAGGGGTTGTTATGCCGATGAAGTCACAAGTCCAATCCAGTACCAATAAGCAGTGACTCATTAAGGGTAAGTGATGTCTCCATAATTACACAACCAGTACACATCAGACGTGGGATTTGAACCTTAAAACATAGAAAGCCAGAACTAGAAAATCCGTGGATACTAAATAACCCTTGTTGCCTTCGGTGAAAAAAATTAGTTAATTAATTAAAGGATGATCATTTCTGTTTGATTTGTTCAGTTTTTTATATAGGAAGTCTTTTCAAAATGGAGGCACATATTAAAAATTAATCATGTGGGTTTGTGTGAATCAAAAGTCATGGCCTGAGAGTATATACTTTAGTAGGAAGAGAGGGCAGTTAATTTAAAAGTTAATATTATAAACCAGTATATGATACCCTACTATGTGAGATTTAGACAGTGTGGAGAGATTCTGGATTAAAGTCAACATACCTTGGATTCAAATCCTGGCTCTCACACTCACTTCATGATTGATTTTTTGGCAAGTCATATAAACTCTCTGAGCCCTACTTCCCTTGTCTGTAAAAATGAGGATTATGATAATTGTGTTATCTATCTCATAAGGTTGTTGTGAGGAAAATGTTCTGTAAATTTAAAACACTATCCAAATGAAAATTCCAATGATTACACATGATATAAGAGTTCAGAGGAAAGAGAGATCATTGCTGACTAGTGTGACCAGGAAAACTTTATGGAAAAGGCAGAACTGGATTTGAGTCTTAAAGGTATGGCAGGATAATGTGTCCTTCATGAGTTTCCCTCTTCCCCCAAGGTAAGTTGCATTGAAGATAATATTCCACTTTTTTTTCTCTAGGGATGAGTTATCTGAAATATGCCATGGGTTATAATTGTGCCAAAGGCACAGAAATATAGAATGCTAATTTTCTTAGGTTGAGATTGGGCTTCAGAAATGATTTCTTTTTTCAACTGTAGCTCAGAGAGCCACATTGTTAGTGCATACAGCATGTGTGCATAGAAATAGGTGAGAAGGCAAAAGGGTGACATGCTCTGGACCTCATCCAGGTTGGAAATTATAGCTTCTCCCATCCAGCTTTGTGTGTTCTGGGACAGGGGTTGGGAACTTGCAGCCTTGAGTTCATATGTGGCCTTCTATATCCTCAAGTGCGGCCTTTTGACTGAATCCAATTTTTACAGAACAAATCTGGATTTGTTTGTGATGAATGTGCAGCACACAGTTTAAGAAGTGCTAAAGGGATCATGAGTGGAAAAAGTTTGAGGCAGGGACTGTCTTGCTTGCTTATGCTTGTATCCCAAGCACTTGACACACAGTACCTGGCACATAGCAAACATGTAAAAAATGTTCGTTCTTTCCCTCTCTATCTAGCTCTTGTTCATCTCTTTAGACCTTTATTGCCCAGTTTAAATGCCACCTCTTCCTTGAATCCTTTTTTTCTCTCTTTTCCATCCTTACATTGGGTTCTTATGTAGGGTCTTGTTTCTTTATTTTTTTAACTTGTTTTAAAATTTATCTTCCTTGTTTTTACATCAATTTCATTTCTGAATATATCCATCCCCCACCCAATGAGCTTGCCCTTATAACAAAAATTAAAGAATAAAAACACTTCAGCAAAACTGACCAGTTCATCAACTGAGTATTCGATAGTCCTCATCCATATCTCTCCACCTCTGCAAAGAAGGGAGGGAACTCCTTTTTTTTTTCTTTTCATTTTTTCCACAGGTTCAGACTTAGTTATTGTAATTACACAGTATTCAGATTTATCTTTTTGTTGTATTCTTTCCATTTTCATTCTTGTAGACATTTTATATAGTTTTCCTGAGTCTGCCTACTTTGGTCTGTATCAGTTCCCAAGCTTCCCTAAATTTGTTCATATTCATTATTTTATCTGGTGCAATAATATTGTAATCCAGGATGGCTAGGTGGCTCAGGGAATAGAGCTCTTGGCTTAGAATCAGGAAGACTCATCTTCATAAGCTCAAGTTAAGCCTCTGACACTTATTAGCTGTGTGACCTGGGCAAGTCACTTAGCCCTGTTTGCCTCAGTTTCTTCATCTGTAAAACGAAAGAAAGGCAAATCACTCCAGTATCTTTGCCAAGAAAACCCTAAATGGGATCACAGAGAGTCAGGGTCAACTGAAAACAGCCGAATAGTAACATCCACGTACCGCAGTGCATTTCATCATTTCCCAAACAGGGACAGCACCTTGTGTCCTAGGATCACAAGATCAGGAGGTAGAAGGGACCTTAGAAGTCATCTAGACAAACCTGATTATTTTATTGACACCCAGAAAGGTGCCTTTTGTTCTTACATCCACCCTGGTAATGAAGACCAGAGCTGAGATTCAAACCCAGGTCGTCTGACTAGAAATCTAGATTGGTTTCCATTTTATCACACTTCAACTCTAGTTTTTTAACTCCTCCGGAGCATTTATCATATATTATTGTGACATATTTTCTGTGCCTGTGAATTGCCCTTTAGGCTTAGCGGCTATGTTTTAAGCTAAATTTTGTACTTCTCACGGTGCCTACCGCAGGGCTTAGTTCACAGTAACCACTTAATAGATGTTTCTTGACTATATACTCAAATGATTGAGACATTTTAGGATGACAGCCACTGTTTGGGCAGATAGTAAGAGTCAGGGTGCCAGCCCAAGAACTGGATGCCCTCTGCTGCCCAGATTGATTAGATAGCAGAACCAAGGGACTATAAGGCCAGGTCCCCTGGGCCTGCTCTGGAAGCTGATCTGAGTCCAGGCCATTACCAGGAATATTTTGGCATTCCCTGGAGTTGAGTTAGTAAACGTTAATTCTCTTCCAACAAATAGAATCCTTTTTCAGCATTGGGGTGGGCTTAGTCCTGTCAGACCATGTTTATGGACCTCAGGCAATAGACAAACAAATGAAGAACAGAATGTTCTTGGGGGAGAACCTGATACTCCACATACAAACGCAGCCTTGTTTAGACAGCTTAGCTGTTTATTTTAGTTTTGGTTTGACCAACCCAGTGCCTGCTTTACTGTGGTTTGGGAATAAAGGCTACATAATGCTGCCGTCCAATGGGCTGTTGCCACTCATTAGCTCTGTTGTCAAGATCCTCCTGCCCTAGCAACACGGTTGACTGGTTATGACTTTGATTTAATTACCGTGGCCGATAGAGGTGGGGAAAAAAACAGAGTATAGGCAATTTTGACATTTCACAGAATGCCTTCTGAAGCCGGAGCAATCTGCATTTTTGACATATCTTTGTTCCTTATCTTGTTGCCAAATGTTTGTCATCTTGCCAGGCCCGTATAAATTTTCCAAGTTGTGTTTATTAATGTGGAATCTGCTAATATAATGTGTCAGACACATTTGCTTTGGGGGCCATTCAGTTTGGAATTTTCCTTATTCAGACATTTGAACTTTGTTTTCGTTTACAGGGAGTGGCCTCCCTATAACCCCATTCCTCCTGTCCTTGGCCTGGTTTCCTTCTACTTTTACTCTGCCTCCCCGAGGAACAGGGCCACTGGCCTCAGGCAAAATAGGAAAGTGGGCCAAGTTTGTTTTTTTGCCTTGCCCTCTTGGAGATCATGTATAAGGCTAAAGAAGGTGATTCTGGTGATTGGAATTTTAAGCACCTGGGGTGAAATAGTAGGGGAGAGTCTTTCCACCTTCCCTGAAATCACATTAGAGTGTTGGCCCTCTATATTCTAGTCAAGTACTGAGGCTCTCTCCGAGATCTGTCTCCAGGGATGCCTTTGTATTCTCTTTTGAACAGGGGTTTGTCACCTCTTGAAAATTCAGCACCTTAGCCAGGCATTCCCCCATGCTTGCTTACAGGGGCCTTCAGACTGTTTCTGTTCTGGGACTGGTTCTTGTCTGAACAGGAAGGATATGAGTTCATTATCACTGGATGTTAAGTCTTAACAACCTAAGTTCAAATCCCAGGTCTTGCTACTTAATCTTTATGTGACTACTCAATGTCCTGTATCTTCCTTGACTGGATCCTTCTCCTCTCCCTGGATCCTAAACCCATCCCTGACCACTGAATACTAGATTCCCCTAGTTTGGATCTGAACCCACTCTACTTGGGTGACTTCTCTCTTGTACCCTGATAATATGACTCTCACTCTATTTACCACTCTTCAATGAAGTACTGAAACAATAGCATTAATAGGATCATAGATTTAAAGCAGTTTTCAAACATAGATCAGAGTGTTCAAACAGGAAGGAACCTTAGAACCATAGATTGTCAGAGAGCTTAGGGGTCACTGATGTTGCTGATGGCTAAGGATCCTAAATTTCAAGTTGGAAGGAACTTTAGAGGCCAACCTTTTTATTTTACAGATACAGAAAATGAGATGTGGAAAGGGACTTGCCCAAGGTACGTAGTGTGCAAGTGGGATTTGAACATAAGTCCTTCTTTCCCCAAATTTTGTCTGTTGGGCCACACTACTTTTACAGGATCAAAGGGAAAAGCTGTGGGGCACAGAAAGGGTATAAAAGCCACTGCTATGGGGAATATGTATAATTTATACTTTGGAGAATTTGTTTTAAGTGAACTATTTCAGAATCATAGAGTATTAGAAATGGAAATCATGGAAATGAGTTCATTTACCATCTTCATTTGAATGATAAGAAAACTAGGACCCAGATCTCCAAAGGGACTTGTCCAAAGTTAAACATTTAAAAAATTGTGGCTGTGGACTTGAACCCAGGATTTTAGACCCTAATCCGCTTAAAATATTTTTTTTTTAACTATCTCTTTTCCAAAAGAAGGTAAAAGTTAATATTAAAGAAATATTTGTCTTTCTGTAGTTAATATTTGGATAAATGTCTCCTTCCTTCCTAAGTTCTTCCTAGTCATTTGTAAGGCTGCTGTGGGAACTGAGGGGTAGTGAAAAGAATACTTAAGTCAGGAAATTTGCCAGTGATTTTTAGCTGTTTATCCTTAGGCAGGTCACTTAATTTCTCTGACCCCTTTCTCCTCTGTAAAGTGAGGGAGGTCAGGCTGGATGTTCTTTAATACCCCTCTCATTGCATCCCCAGTATTCTGTGATTCTCTGACTAAGCTTCAGAACAAGCAAATGGCTTCTCTCTTTGAGGAGGCTGATAGATTTCTGGACAGAGACTCTCTTGGCAGAAGTAGCTGAGGACTGAAAGTGAGTTAATGATTTAAATTATCTGCTAATTATGCATTTTTACAATTAAGTCTGATCAGTTTTTTTGTGACTTTTTCTCCACAGACAACAGGAGTGAAAGATGACATAACGATCTAATAAATTTAGGCTGTCCCTCACTCTCATTTTCTATCTGCCATTGTGTTAAAGAAGTTTGTCCTTCTGCCAGAAGGAAAAAAGACAGCAGGGGTTACTCATTCAAGCGTGTACTCAACTATCTACTATATGCATGCCAGGCACTGTGCTAAGTGATGCACAAAGGGGTGGAGGAGGGAGGGAGAGAGACAGAGAGAAGGGAGTGGTCTTCCCCTCAAGGAGTTTGCATTTTATCAGAAATAAATAATAAGATTTGTTTCTAAATTTTCCACTGTTGATTTAAAAAAAAGCTCTGAGGTATGACTGGATTGATTTGGACAATCTTACTTTCAAGTCAGAAAATAATGCTAGATCAAATTATTGAAATCCCCAAGAACGTTGCCCAGTGATACCTCTGTGTGTGTATATGTGAAGTAGGCATTGTTGTTGTTAAGAGTTCTAGGTCCTAGAGTAGATCTCATGAAGGGTTCATACTCAAGTTAAATCTGTTCCGTCACTAACATTCTTGCTTGGGTGGATTGGAACATAGATTGTATGGGAAGATGCTCTCCTTTTCTCCTCTTCTTTTTCCTTCTGCCATTGTATTTCTTTTTTTGCCACTTCTCATTTTGCTATCTCCCTGTTTGTTCTTCCTCCTGATTAAGAGGTATTAACTGAAAACCTAATAAAAAGAGTACTGATTGGAGCATCATGTCACGGTAGATAGAACACCAGCCTGGAAGTCAGTAAAACCTGGATTCCAATTCTACCCTTGATACCTCATAAATTCATAAATAACAGTGTTATAATGGGCAGATTCTTGACCCTCTTTTAATTAGTTTTTCTCTTTGATAAATGCAAATAATAATGGCTGAGGTAGCTACTTCACAAGCTCACAGTGAGGTTGAAATTAATTTATTGCTTTGCAAAACGTTCTACAAGATGGCACTGGCTGTAATGATCTTTTTTGATAACACACAGATAGGAATGGCTTTGAGATAAGTGGCTCTCCATCTATTTATTCTTTTATTGTTTGATGTCCTGTGGACTGTTACACAAACAAATTAAAATTTTGCAATTGAGATATAAATTTACATTTTGTAGGCTCACTAAAAGCATCCTTAAGACAATGGCAGTCAGTAGCAGTGGGATTATGAAGATGAGATGCACCTCATCGTATTCCCCTATGCTTTTGATTTCTCCCACTAAATTTCTATAGTTTAAAAGATTTTAATTCCATATAGGTTGAAGATCAAATATTTAGTGTAATAACACATATTAAAAATATTGTTCTTAAATTTTTATGGATCAATATGATATCTACATGATTGTGGGCATTAGTTATATCTGTGATAACATTTCAGTTTCAGTGATTTATTTGCCAAATTCTCAAGGACTTTTTGGGAGAGTCAGTATTTGATGTGCAGGGCTCCGTCACTGGTTTCTGAAGTAGAGTGACCCTTTGTGGTATAATTCTGGCCATCTGATCCTGTCTTTGAGTATTTGGTAAGTATTAAATTTTTGCAGCATATAGTGAGTGATATGTTATCCAGTTTCTACCACTGCCTTGAATAACCTGCAACAATCAGCAATAAGTCTGGGCCCCTTAAAGATAAGCTTTTTGTAACTTCTGGTGATGACCAGATGAATCCCTCTATTGCTATAAACAAACCCATATACTTCAGCCATTTATTCCTCATTTTTTTCTTTACATATTGTTGGTTGAGTTCCTGTAGATGTGGCCCATAGAAAACCTCTTGATTTCACTTTTGGATCTGAGCTGTCTCATAGATTCCATCCAGAAGCAAACCACATTTTGTTACATTTAACCAATCTAGTTTTCAATCTTTTTTTTTGATCCAGATTTCAATCTTTACAATCATTGCTGAAGTGATGTGTATGTGTTCCAACAATATTTCTGTAGGTTTTTCGCCTTTTTATTATATGCTTTAACACTATTAATCTTTGTCATCTTTTTGAGTGAGGAAATGTTAATCTTTTTGTAGCTCTCTTGGGTCTTGTATCTCATTAATATTGTATAGATTTTTATTAAGATACTTTCCAGTTCTGTTATGGTCCATGTTATGATTTTGACACTATGCATTCATTCACTGGTGTTGCTTATAGATTAACAGATTTAGATCTGGAAGGAGCCTTGGATGTCATTTAGTCCAACTGCCTCTTTTTACAGATGAGGAAGTTGAGGTCGGTAGAGGTTAAGTAACCTTCCCAGGGTCATGCAGGCAATAAATAGCAGAATAATGACTGATCTAGGATTTTAACTCAGGAGACTGAATGCATGTGAGTTAATTGCTTGAGACTTACTCTTCTTATTTAGCTTTGATTTCCAGATGCCAGCCTTTTAATATCTTCTCAACCCCAGACTTCTTGCTGTCTTTAATTATGTTCAAGATACTTTGACTAGAAGAGACCAAGATAATTTATAGAAATTACATTTTTCCATTGATTCGGTGTGAACTCAGAATTCAGGTTGGACTCCTTCCAGCTCTGGCTTTCCTTGGCTAAGTATTTTATGATGAACAAATCAGTTCTCATTTTGATGTCTTTGGAGGAAGATTCCATGAGATAAAAGGAGCTTTTAAATGTGTTTTTCATTGGGATCATGTAGCTTGATACTGTGTGTAAATCGTGATTATTAATATGTTTTGCCTGGATTCTCTCTTTAACTTGGAAGCCATTCTTAGTCCTAGTTAGGCGAGGTGATAATGGATTTAAGGTTAGACAGAACCACTGTGGGTTTAATTATCTTCCTGAAAAAGGTCATGTTTTACATTAATTCATTCATCATATTATTATGTTGGTGGTATATTTTAAGTAGAGAGCAACTAGTTTTCTAGGTGGACATCAAATGCTCTAGTATTCTCGCTGTACTTGGGTTTGTTTTATATTTGCTATACTTGAATAAGCCATGAGTGCAGAACTGAGTCAAAAGCTTTGCAATCAAC
>CM053769.1:400992997-401013018 GCA_028658325.1 Potorous gilbertii
GCACTGGTTCCTGTTTCTGCTGAATTCATTCCATTCACTGGATTCATCATTCATATCATGAAAAATGACCTATCCTTAAGTCAAATACCCATGTTGTATATTGATAAAGAGCTCCTTTCCCTTGTGACTGCCTTATAATAGAGAGGAAGGCTGATTGTCTTTGATTTTCATTTTGGAAAGAAAATTACTTTCTGACTATTCTAATTCCATGGCTATTAACTTAAATAAATTGAAGTTAAGACAGCTAGCAGAAGGAACTAAATAAGAGAGGCTTCTTACACTCAGGCATTCACTGATAATCAGAACTGGGGAACCCAGAAAAAGAATCCTGTTGTTTGATGGGCAAATCAAACATTACTTTGTGAATGGATGTCAAATCATACCCAATTATTATTTCTCAAGCACTTCAGGGCTTACAAAGCCCTTTCGTTACAATATACCTGTGAAATAGAAGGTTTAAAGATATGTATCCATATTTTACAGATGAAGAAACTGAAGCTCTGGGACATTAAATGATTTGTTCTGGGGTCACACAGTCTATTTGGTACCAGAGACATGACTTAACCCATGTCTTTTGACTTGAAGTCTAGTGTTCTCTCCAATATGAATGTGTCTTCCTTGACTAAATTCTTGATTTGTCATCCATACGTGGAAGACCTTCTTATCACTGGGCAGAAGCCCAGAGTGTAGAAATTGTTGAAGTTTCAGCCCAGCCCTTCTATTTACTCACTCTCTGGCCTCAACCTGTATACCAAGCTCCAGTTTTCTTTATAAAATGGAGATTGTGAAACATGAGTGTTACTGGCTAGATGGGTGATCCCTGGAAATTATCAGTAATGACATATAGATGCTATTGATTTTTTTCTCACATAACACATTATATAACTTCAATACTTCATATGTATAGGGCAAAGTTTGGACTGAAGCATCTCATTCAGGCCTAGGAGTTGCCCCAGTATAATGACCCTCCCCCCCTACAAATACATATAAACATTGGTTTGATCCAGTGGGCATAGTACCTGGCTAGGAGTTTAGAGGGAGCCGCAGTGGCAAGAACTCACTGCAGAATCTCAGACAAGTTACTCAGTTTTTGCACCTGTTTTGTTATCCTTAAACCTGGGAAAATAGTTGTCTTACCTTCCTCACAGGTAAGGGTTCTGAGGAGATAGAGTACAGCATATCAGAACAAACTTTTAGAGCTAAAAAGGACCTTAATGCATTGACTTTCAGAGTGGAAACATTCTTAAAATCATAGAACATAGAATGGGAAAGCTAGAAGGGGCTATGCACATCATTCAGCCCAGACTGATTTTATAGGGGGGGGGGGGGAAGTGAAGTCCCAAAAGGAAATGACTTGCTCAAGTTAATGTAAGAGCTTCTGATTCTTCTCTCCACCAAACCAAACATCCTCCTCTCTGTATGAAAGATCTTTACTAAGAAAAATCAAGCTATACCAATGGTAGGTATCATCAATATGACATAAGAAATACAGTTTGGGAGTCAAATCTGACTTGATAGGGAAAAGAGGATAATCTTTCATCCCTTCCAGTGACATTCTCCCAAATCACATTTCTGGAATAAATCCAAGAGGATAGAGATGCCAACATAGAAAGAGATTCAGATATTCTACGATAAATAGTCTAGGACAGCTATCCCCCACTCTCCCACTCCACAGGAACCATAACCCTGCCCCACATTTCAGCTGGAGGGGCCAAGGTTCTTCTGGAACTCCTTAGAACTGGCCTCTGCCTCCACGCTAATTCTGCCTCTCCTACCCTGTTTCAGTTTCCTAAACCCCTTGGCTCCGCCCCGCGTCAATTCCAGGCCAATTTCCCGGGGCGTGGGCGGCTCCTCTCGGGTGGGCTGCAGCCTAACTGGAGTGCCCGGAGCGGAGCCAGGACACAGAATGGTTAAGAATGACCCCGGATCTGGGGGCAGGGCATCGCTCCGCGGACGAGGAGAGTCGCCCGGTGGTCAGCAAACATTAACCAGGTGTGCCTGTCTCTCCCGATCGCCGCGGTCACTTGGTTTAAACCTGCTGTGCGTCACCGGGAGTAGAGCCTCGGCAACTCGGAGACATCACAATATAGGCGGCGGGGACCTCAGACTTCATCATCACCAACCAGTAACGAAAGAAAGAAAATACAAACAAAAAACACGGGAAAAAAAAAAGAAACAGGGGAAGGAACACACACACACACACACACACACACACACACACACACACACACACACACACAACTGCTCCATTCCAGGCTCGGACTGAGTTTTGCCTTCCTCCCTCCTTCCTCTTCCCTCCTCCCTCCCCCTTCCCCATTCCCTGTTCCCCTTTCCTTACCTTCCCTCACCCCCTACCCCCTCCCCAGCGCTGGCCTAGAGCCTCCACGGGAATGAACGTGTGTGTATGAGGGAGACTTGCGAGCGTGAGCGTGGGCGGGGGAGACGCTGGGGTAGCTGACTGCCCTCCTCCCGGACTCCGGGCGGTAGACCTGGTGGCCGGGCGAGGCCGCTTCTCTTAACAGGCCTCCTCCGGTTCCCAGTATCTGTCCCACTTCTCCAGCTGTAAGGGAAGACCTGGCTGGGGTGCTCTCCAGCTGTGCTCCAGCGGGGGCTGCTGCGGAGCTCTTTCTTGGCCCCTCCTCCTAATCCTCCTCCTCTTAGTCTCCCCCCCCCCCCCCAGCTGTTCTCTGCCACTACTGCTGTTGCTACAGCTGATTTGCTCCTTCGCTCCTGGCTTCGGCTTTCCTCTCCCCCCTCATTCCCCCACCCCACCCCCCTTCATGGCCGGGCACGAGTGGGACTGGTTTCAACGCGAAGAGCTCATCGGGCAGATTAGCGACATCCGAGTTCAAAACCTTCAAGGTAAAATAAATAAATAAATCATTGTTTCGTTAAGAATGGGTTAGCTTGATGGCTCTTTAAAGGGTTCGAGAACTCTTGATTTCCACTCTACCCATTTCCTGTGCCCTTTGCCGTTTGGGTCAGGGTTTTGGAGACCATTCATCCCAAACCTCTCAGCCCCATAATTATACCCTTGCCTGATCCGGGGGAGGAAGTGTGTGAGGGTTGGGGACAGCTCAGGGGATCCCCAGGAACTTGGGATCAGTGCAGGTGTGAGAAGAGAGGGCAAAGGTGTGCCTTGAATTCACTCTTTGGGAACTTTAGGTGTAAAGATTTGCACTCAGGCAGCAAAAGGCAGGAGGCTTTCTTTTTGCCACAAAGTTTGGAGAAGTTGGGTTGATTTGGTCGTAGGTGGATTCAGTAAACCAAGTGTTCTTACCCTTGCCTGAGATTCTGTCCCTGGTTTCAGGTACTTCACAAGATTCTTAAACCCACTAGGAATTTTTTTTAAAGCTGTGTATATAAACATAATAGTACATAGATAGGATAGAAACTTTTTTTTAAACTGTGGGTAATGGGAATGTATGAAAAACAAACAGATGTGTGAAGGAGCAGGCAAAGTTAGTGAGATCGTTACTGTGGTATCAGGCAGAGGCACTTCCGCTTCCCCCCAAGACCACATTCCAGAAGGAATAATACCATATGGGTTTCTTTATTGGCGATCCTGTTGTGAGGGAGTAGCCAGTGCTCTCCTTACATCTGGGCTTTGCATTTAAGGAGAGAGACCCTCCATGATCTTAATCCTGGCATAATAGCAGGTTGTAAAGAATTAAAAAAAGAGAGACAATTCCAAACCAGTCTGATTTAATTTTTTTATTTCAGTTTCATCATTGGTAAACTGGGAAAAATACTGATCCCACTTAACTTCACAGGTAAACGTGAGGATAAAATAAGCTAGATACAGACTTGGAATATGGAAACTTGGAATGCCTTCTACAGTCATAGAATTATCAGAGGGAGGATCATTGGAATCATAAACTATACACTATTAGGGCTGTAAGGGGCCCTAGGATGTACAATACTGGCATGAAAAACATAAAATGTTGGAGCTGGAAGAGATCTTAGAGTGCAGCCCCCTCATTTTACCGGGGATCAAAAAAGAACCCAAAAGAGAAAATGACTTTCACAAGGTTATATAGCAAGGGAAAATGAGAAGGGGCTTGGGGAGAAAGGGGGAATTTTCAGTCACTGGTGAAATTTTCTAAAACCATCTTTTCTTCAAGACTCAGTGTTTGTGGAAATTGGTAATTGAACAAGAAACCTCAGTTTCTAATCGGGGGCGGGGAAAGGTGAACCCATGTACCCTGTAATAAAACTGGATGGGAGGGAGACTGGGCCAGAGAAAGGCAGCTCTCCCAAGCAGGTGATTTGACTTTATTGCCAGAGGGCAGGCTTGTTTGTTTGCTGGGGAGGACCTGTGCAGTAAAGTTTAAACATTACACACTGTTAGAATGTTTCCTCTAAAGTTTTATTTATTCATTCCCCCAGTAGATTGAGCAAGGATTGTGTTCTCTGAGGTAATAGGGGGTGGAATGGGGGTGACTGTGTAGCTTTTCTCTTGGAAGTATAGAAACTGTATTTGCTCTCTTAGCCTAATCTTCTTGATGATATGCATAAAAGGAAGATAGTTCATAAGAACTGGAAGAGATTTTAGAGATAATCTGGGCCAACCCACTCATTTTATAGATGAGGAAGAATTAGCCTGGGGAGGTTAAGCATTTGAAACTCAAGTCTTATGACTCCAAATCTAGGGTTTTTTCTTACTGTCCTATTAGGCTGCAGATATTAAAGAATGTTAAGACCCACATTTCCTTCAACCTGAGAAGGCATTGTCCCCCTGGGAAGAGCACTGGATTTGGAATCTCAAGAAGGAACTGAATTTGAATCCAGTTTACTACCCTTGTAACTTTGGACGGTTCAGGCAAATAAGACATGTGAAGCACTTCAAGGCATTATCTAAATGCTAGCTAGCTATTCTTATGAATTCACTTAATCTCCCGGGGTTGAAGTTTCTTCATCTGTAAAATTAGGGAATTGAACTAGGTGATACTGGGGTCTCTTCTAGTTCTAAGTCTTCGATCCTTATGCCTGAGGCAATGCAATACGTTGCTTTGATGTAATTAAGCATTAATTAGGACTGGTGATAACCTTAAAAAGTTGAATGTTAAAACATAGACCATAGAGCTGAAATAGGCATTCCAGGCCTTTTGTCCCCCCCATTCAGAGATGGGCTTTCTCTCCCAGTATTCTAGATTTTTCAGGTAAAAATAAAGGTATTCAGATTGTGTTGTCAACAGATGAATACCTGTTTGTGTTTCTTAATTATTCAGTGCTAGACACATAATGGTTGCTTAATAAGTAAGTACTAATTGATTACTTACATGCTTGTAATCACTTAGGCATTTTATGAATGCATTCCTTCTGTGTTCTCTTTGACTAGCAAGGGGAAACCCATGTCTTTTCTGCCCAGAATTATCTTGAAAGGCCTAGTTAACTTGCAGTATGACTTTGGGTAAGTGATTTCATTTTTCTGGATCTCAGTTTCTTCATCAGTAAAGTGAAGGTAATGAACTGGATTGTTCCTAAGATCCCTTCCAATTTTCAGTCTTTTAAGTTTGAGAGCAAAAGAACCCGACCTGTTCCTGGCACCCTGATTGGCCTCCCTCTCCTTCAATCATTTACTAAACAAGAGCTTAATCTATGTCTTGCCTCAGTGGAAGTACTGTTTGCCAAGTCTAGTAGTTTCCTCATGCTCTCCTGGTACTTAACAGCCTATGACAAAACTGGTTAGTTTCCCAACCCATGACAAGTTTGACAGGTCACCTATCAAAGACACCAGCTCTTGGAGTCGAGTTTCTAAGCTGTCAGTGTGGGTGGGAGTTAGGGAAACAGGAAAACCAGTCCAAAAATTCTTGTTTTGAAAGCCCACAGTTTACTTCCTACATTGCCTAGGTAGTATCATTGAACCTGATGGTTCAAAACTCTCTTAACCCATTTAGGATTTTATTTTTTTAACTTGTATTAATTAGGATGATAAACATGTGCACTCAGTGCGCTCTGAAACAGTTCATGTTGATAGGAGCAGGCTGATTTTTGTTATAAAATGGTGTCTGCCTCTATCTTTTGGGGCTGGGATTTGTGTGGCCCACTTGAGAGTTTTGCTTGTATGGGACATCAGATCGCTGAGCAAGGATCCCCTCACTCAAGGGGAAGTCACAGTATAATTTATGAAAACTTGATCTATTGTTTACTTGTTCTCACACTGGCACAGTGCACACTTGTTAGGAATACCGGAAAGAGATTACAAGGTTCAAATCGATTCTGGAGAAAGTTGCGTTTGTGTGGGGGGAGGCAGGGGGTGGAGTTGAGGATTGGTAGGGAATAGATAGGAGAGAGGGGCATAATCCAACTCTCAACATTTAATAAATGGAAGGGTAACGCTTGTCATTTGATATTGACTTTAGCAGCTTATACATTATGTCTTTAGCTGTCATTATCTGAGCAACACACCCATTCCCCTCAGCAGATAGTGTCCCTGTTGGTTTGGGTTTTTTATGGTGCTGTTTAAGGAAGCTGAGGGCCCTAGTATTGTTGAACTTTTGATAAAATGATAGTATAAAAAAATCACAGAGTTGTTGACAGGCCTCTAACTTCCTCAGAGCT
Organism: Potorous gilbertii; assembly: GCA_028658325.1. Classification (NCBI taxonomy): domain Eukaryota; kingdom Metazoa; phylum Chordata; class Mammalia; order Diprotodontia; family Potoroidae; genus Potorous; species Potorous gilbertii. The sequence continues at coordinate 400,999,562 of CM053769.1, forward strand.
ATGAGGAGTTGAACAGAATTAGCTGTATTTTGGTTTGGTTATATTGGTTTAACTCTTGGCTGGGTTGCTTTACCTGTCAAAGAGCTTTGGGCCTTTGTAGTAGAAAGACTATGGCTGCGCTACTTACTACTCAAGTGACCTTGGTCGGATCGCTTGACCTCATTTCCTCATCTTGGAGACATATAGATGGCATAGAGGATAGAGCATTAGAACCAGTCAGAAAGACCTGAATTCTAATCCTGCTGAAATACATCCTAGTCACTTAACCTCTGTCTGTCACTTTCCTCAGGTGTAAAATGGATATACTAATAGCAGCTAACTCTCAAGGTTGTAGTCAGGGTCAAAGCGCTTGCCAAGGACCTTGTGCTTAGTTCGTCCATAATAAATGTTTTCTTGCCTTATTTCTTCCCTTACTCTTCCTTCCCCTGCCTCTATCTCTTCCCCCATTCCAATTCCTTACCCCTTTCGCTCCCTTACCCCCTTTTTCCCTTCTCTCTCCTTCCCCTTCCCTCTATTAATGCCACTATTATTATTTTTCCTGACATTACCATAACTTCTTCAATTCTCTCCTCTGCTCCCCTCTGCTAAAAATCTCACCTTTCACTTGTAATTAATGTGATGTATACTAAGGCAAAATAAATCCACACAATAGCCATGGCTGAAAACATATGCCTTATTTTTCAACTCTTGTTCATCAAGAGATGGAAAATATATTTCTTTTATCTTTTGTCCCCTTTATTTGTTGGGCCCTGAATCGAGCAGAGACTTCTCAAGTGTTTCAGAGATACTTGTCTTTTCAGTGGGGTAGTCATTGAATAAAGTGTTCTGGTTCTGGTTCACTTCTCCCTGCATTAGCTCATGCAAGTTGTGGCCTTCACTTCTGGCTGGTTCAATTGAACCTTGTGAAGTCACTGTGATTAAGAAATCTTGGGAAATTCAAGGAGGTCTTTATGAATGTGCTTTTCTAGGGGTGGGGGAAGTGAGTAGCAGAAAATACAGTCATTGTCTTCTTAGCGATTGTATTATTAAAAGATTGAAGTGTTGGTTCTCATGGAAACAGTATGATTTATCTGGTGTAAATGTTTCCACATAGGGGTAGCTTGTGTGAAATAGAAATAAATCTAAAATATGTGATTTTAGAAATTCCTTAGAGTATTTTCTTTCCTAAGTGGGCTTATTTCATTTTTTAAAAATTTTCTATCAGAGAAAGATAGAAAACAGAAAAAATGCTGACAAAAGCTCCTGGAAAAAAATAATTTGAGAAGCAAGACTGGTTTGTTTCTCAATCAAGAAATGTATGAGCCTTCAAATTCTCCCTTCATTCATAGATCTTAGTCTAGCAGTCTATTAGACCTACCAATGCTAATCGCTACAGGGCACAATATTACATAACCATTGAATAAGATGGCTACAAAACAAAGGGCTAGGAGGCACATTGGATACAGTACTGGACCTGAGTTCTAATTTAACCTTAGACATTTTCTAGCTGTGTGACCCAGGACAAGTCACTTAACCTGTCTGCCTCCGAATTCACGTAAAATGTGGCTAATAATAGCTCTAACCATTGCTTGGGGTTGTTGTGAGGATCCAAAGATCTTAGCTTAGCATAATGCCTAGCACATAGTAGGTGCTATATAAATGCTTATCTCCACCCTACCCTACCTATCACTTAACCCTGCCCTCTTTTGTCTGAGGGGGAAGTTAATACTAATAGGAAAAGGAAAAACTTCCCAAAGAAGGTGTTTTAAGGTTTAAAAAGTGCCTTCCCGGTAACAGTGCTATTGTTAGGGACAGCTAGGTGTGAAGTGGAAAGAGCATCAGGGCAGGAGTCAGGAGGACCCCTGAGTTCAAATCTCACCTCAGATACTTGACACTCACTAGTTGTGTGACCTTGGGCAAGTTACTTAATCCCAATTGCCTCATCCTGGGTCTTCTCCAGTCATCCTGATGACTATCTGGTCACTGGATGTGGAGGAGAAGTGAGGCTGGTGACCTACCACAGCCCTCCCTCACTCAAAATAAAGTCAAGTGCAAGTCATGTCATCATGTCTCTAATGGCATGGTCTTCTTTGGCAAATGCTATTGTTACAAGTTTTATGAGGAAAACTGGCTAGAGAAAGAAAATTATTTGGTCAATGCTAGAATACTGAATAGAATGCTAGATCATGTTGTCCAATCCCTTTATCATATTATCAAACAAGCTGTTATTTGTAAAGTACTTAGGACAGTGCCTGACACATAATAGGTAGTATATAAATGCCCCATCCCTCCTTTCCCTCCCATCCCTCCTTTCCCCCCCTCCCCCTTTACCTTCTCCCCCCTTTCAATTTTAGAAATGAGGGATCTTTATTTAATAGGCTATTTACTTTCACTTTTGTCCTGATTGAGGACTAAAATGTTTTTGATTTGGGAAGTAGTCCCAAGCCTCTTTGGTAGGTTAAATGCCCCTGTGGAGGACTTGAGATATTTTCAAAAGCTTCTAGTTGATATTAGAGCCCATAAGGAGGGAAATTATCTCAGGAAGAGTGATCAGTAAGGATGGAAGTACCTCTTAAGGGTCTGATGATTCAATAAGCCCCTCTTGCTCCACTTCCATAGGCATTTTTTTCCCTTTGAAAAATCTTCCTTTTTTATTATTATGAACAGAAAAAGAAAACTGCATATGAAATTGTATATTGCTACTATGTGCAGCCTGTGGGGTGTATTTAATTTTTGTATATTTCAAATTTAGCATCACAAAATCACAGAATTGGAAAGTTGAGAAGGACCTTCGTGTCCGTCTAGCTCAACCCATAAACAAAAAAAGGAATGCTTGCTATTCTAAACCCATTAAGTGATCATCTAGTGCCAGAGGTTTCCAAACAGCCCTCTTTAAAAAAAACTGCTCAGTGCCCCCTGGAAATCTACTTTTTAAAAATCCTTTAATGTTTTTGTTTTTAAATTTGCATCATTTCAAAAAAATTTAATGATGCATTTTAAATTTAATAACTTACTGTAAATTTGTGTTTTTCCTGCATTGAAATTTTTGTGTCATATAATCATATTGTTAACAAGTCATTATACTCATCTTCCAGCTGATGCATGCAGGACTTCCTGACAGTGGGCAACAGAACATGCTTGCATGCCAACCCTTGCTTATTAAGACCTGTTGTCGGACTTGGACCACTGTTTGGTTATAACTTGGCATTTTATGCGTTTATTTAGATAATAATATTTTATTATTTTAATAAATAATAAATTTTATTTAATTCTATTACACAGCCGATGAAACATGTACTAATGGTTTTAAAATTTTTTTTCTCTGGGGCAGCTAGGTAGCTCAGTAAATAGAGCACCAGCCTTGAAATCAGGAGGACCTCAGTTCAAATTTGACCTAAGTCACTTGACACTTACTAGCTGTGTGACCTTGAGCAAGTCACTTAACCTCAATTGCCTTGCCTTTCCCCTCAAAAAAAATCTTCTCTTCTTTCCTTATGCTATTATCCCCCTGCATGGGAATTTCCTTCCAAGAGTTCTCATGTGACACAGACATGAGGCCCTTCAGTATCCTGGTCAACTTCATCTGAATTTTCGGTAGCTTGTCAGTGGTGTTCTTCATGCTGTGGGGCCCAGAGCTGAACACAATACTACAGATATAGTATGACAAGCATGGAGTACAACAAGAATCTCACCTCCCTATCCCTAGAAGCTTTTTGTGTCCAACTCTTCTTGACCCCATGTGGGGTCTGCTTTGAAGATATTTGAGTGGTTTGCCATTTCTTTCTCCAGCTCATTTTGCAGTTGAGAAAATAGAGGCATAAAGAGTTAAATGACTTGCTCAGGGTCACACAGTGTTTAAGATTTGAACCCAGGTCTTCTTCACTCCAGGCTTGACACTTTATCTACCGTTTCACCTCTCTTCCTGTTCCTGAGAGCTGTCTTAATGCCACCTAAGGTCCAATTAACATTTTTTTTTTGCTACCACATCACATTAACCTCCTATTAATTAACTTATACTTCACTAAAACTGCATAGCTCTTTCAAAGTGACAATTATCTAGCCATGCCTCCCTCATTTTTTTATACCTAAGTGTGAGATGATCTCTATTGAAATTCATCCCAACAGATTCAGCCCATTACTCTATCCTGTTAAGATCTTCTGGCATTTTGACTGTCATCCATTGTCTAGTTATTCCTCTGAGATTTGTGTCATCTGCAACTCTGATAAGCATTTGTCATCTTTTTATCCAGACATTGATGAAAATGTCAAAAGCAAAGGGCCAAATGCAGGTCCATAGGATTAGCAGTAGGACTGATCCTAGGACTGCATTAGATCAAGTTCAGGGCTGGGGTGAAATGACGTACACATGGGTCATTGAACAGCAAAAGGTTTATGTAAGTCTAACAAGGCAAAGATATTCAATAAGGATGACGGTAGGTAACAGTCAAAGTGTTAGACATTTATTAAGTGTTTACTGTGTGCCAGAAACTGTGCTAAATACAGATACAAGAAAATACAAAGAAAAATAGTTCCTGCCTTGAAGGAGCTTATGTTCTAATAAGGAAAGACAGCACAGAAAAGGGAGCTGAAAAGTGGAAGAGGGTGAGGGGTGGGTATTGACCAGAAAATCAGAAGTAGGTCAAAATAGGAGGCCCTTAGGGTACCAGTTCTCACTTATTTTTATTCTGTTGTTTCCAGTGAAAGGTCATTTTCCTGTTTAGAGAACACAGAAAAAAATGAGTCGTCTTTGTTGTTAGTTATCATCATCCCATCCACCCCAAGCAAAGCACTTACTACTTCTTTGAACCTCCTTTCTCTCCTAGTATTGCTGAAAAAGACCCTTTTTGTGGTCCTTACCTTCCCTCACCACCAGCTACAGTTCATTCTGAGCTTTAGCACTGTGGATACTTTTTTTTTTTTAAACAATTCTATGCAAATACTTTGTATTTATCTTCTGTAATTAGCCTTAATGTAGTCTTCCATTCACACTGGTCCAACCCTGAGCACTTAATCAAAGTGAAGAAATAGACTAGGAAAATGAGGTAACAACAAGAAAAGAACTTGACCATAAAAACCTATTACAGTAGCAAGAAAGATAGACACAAACAGAAGACAACAATGTTAAAACTCAAAGAAAAATGTTCATTGGACCTAAGGCCAGCAAGAATTCCTGGAAGAGTTAACGGAAAAGATGAGAATGATAGAGGAAAAATTGGAAAAAGAAATGAGAGTGATGCAAGAAAATCATGAAAAGAAAATTAACTGCTTTGTAAAATAGGCATAAAAATACTGAAGAAAATAACACTTTAAAAAAAAACAGAATTGAGCTAATGTTAAAAAGAAGCGCAAAAATTCACCAAAGAAAAGAACTCCTTAAAAAAGCAAAACTGACTCATATGAAAAAAGAGATACAGAAGCTTGCTGAAGAAAATAATTCCTTAATAATTAGAATTAAGCAAGTAGAAGCTATTGACTCCATGAGATTTCAAAAAACAACCAAACAAGCAAAAGAATGAAAAAGAAAAGTAGAAAATGTGAAACATCTCATTGGAAAAAACAAATAGATTGAGAGAGAGATAATTTTAAAAATTATTGGGGCACCTGAAAGCCTTGATCAAAAAAAGATCCATTCATATTTCAAGAAATTACTGGGCAGGAGGGAAAGAATCTGGAACTCAAAATTAAAAAAGAAAAGAATGTTAAAATTTCATCCATCAGTCTCTTTTTTGTGTTTTCTTGAAGCAAGTTGTTTTCTTTAACAAGCTTCTATATCTCTTTTTTCGTATCAGTCAGTTTTGCTTTTTTAAGGAGTTCTTTTTTTTTTTACTGATTGCTTTTCTGTTTTTTTTAACTTGAATGCCCAGTTTGTTGATTTGTTCTTTCTCTTTTGTTAATGAAAGTGTTTAAAGAGATCATTTTTCCTCTAAAATGACTGCTTTGGTTACATCCTAGAAGTTTTGGTATGTTCTCTCTTTGTTTTGTTTCCTCAATGCAGTTATTGTTTATTTAATATGGTTTTTAACCTACCAGTTCTTTAGGATTAATTTCTTTGGTCGTTATTTGTTTGAATGCTTTCTTCAAAAGTCCTTTATTGATTATAATTTTTAATTGCATTATAGTTAATAAAGGATATTTAACATTTGTCCTTTACTATATTTAAGGTTTTGTGTTCTAACACTTGGTCAGTTTTTGTAAAGATGTCATGCATAGCTAAAAAAAGATGTATATTTCATTCTGTTTCCATACAGTAATTAAGAGTATATCTAATGTTTTATAAAATTTATTTGGTTCCCCTTATCAATTTTTCCCTCTAATTCAATAAACTTTTCCTTCCTGTACTTAGATGCCGGGACATTTGGTGCATATATATTAAGTGATGGTATTAGTTAGTTCTTTATCTTTAATGCCTTTAAGCAGCCAGACTGAAACAAAAGTACCAGGAAATGATAGTATGATCATGTATGTAGTTCCTTAATATACATACTCTTTTTAGCCATATGCAGTATTTTTTCTTTGACTTGGAAATTAGAAATTTTGTCTGTGACATTCCTAGGTGTTTTTAAGTTGAGGTTTCTTTTGACAGATGATCAGTGGATTTAGAGCTTGGGTAATTTTTATATATTGAACTATGATATCCAAGTTTTTGGATGATTGTGGTTTTCAGGGAATTTGATTTTGAAATTATCTTTCTTTGATCTTTTTTCCAACTCAGTTGATTTTCATATTAGACACCTTATATATTCTCCTACTTTTTCAGTGTTTGGATTTTGTTCTAATATTTCACGTTGTCTTAGTAAATCAGTGAGTTATGTTCAGTCTGTTCTCTTTTTCATGTAGTTTACTACTTGGATAAGTTTTCCATCTTCTTTTCTAAGATATTCATTCTCCTTTTATTGTTTTTCTCCTGGACTTTAATTTCACTTATAATTTCACTGTGATATCCCTTGGTATTCTTCTGACAAGTCATGGCCAGGATCTGGTTTTACATTCCCGATTATTAAAGCCCACACTGACTTGTGATATTCCTCCCCTCTCTTTTTAGGTTGCTGGCTGGTTTCAGGCTCTTTTATAGGAGTTCATGCTGGTTTCCTTGAAATGACTTCTTTCCCCATAACTGTTGGCTTCCAGCCCATTGATCTGTGTGTGCTGGTTTCAACTGGTATGATTCTTCTCCCTGCTTTTGCTGGCTTTTAGTGTTACTTTACAGCATACAGGCTTCTCTGGTCCCTCGGTGTGCCTCTCCTGGTTTTTTCTTGTCTTCTTTGAGTAGTTTTGGACAGGATAAAGGAGCTTACTCTGTTTCTTTTCTTTTTATAACTTTGTTTTGAATAACACACACAATAATTACCGAAACATATATAGTATTTTATATTATCCAAAGCATTTTGCATACATTATTTTATCTAATCCTCTGTACAAATCTATGAAGTAGGAAGTTAACAAAAAATACTTTGACAGTCCCTAAATAATACAAAAACTTTTAGTTTGGGCTATTCAACCAAAAGTGAAAATTCGTTGTTCTTGGTCCTGCTGTGCCTTTCTTTGATACTTCCTGTAGCCAAGCAGTCAAAATCCTCAGTGGGTTGAAAATCAAAGATTCTTCATCTAAGGTGCTAGAATCACGTCAGTACTTAACCCTAAACAGGGTCCATTCCAGTCCACTTTCTAGTCAGGAATCAGTGATGTTCTTCTCATTTGGCTATACCCTATTAAGGCAATCCCCCCACACCCCCATATTCAGATTAATCACCTGAATTAAAGGGAAAGACAAATCACATATTGGCTTGATGTCAAATCAAGGCTTAGCACCTTCTAGGAGAGTCACAGAAGAGTGTCAATAAAGCTATGGATTTTGAAACTGTCATGTGGAAGAGGAGTTTGATTCCTTCTGCTTGTTCTCAGAAGACAGGACAAAAAGCAAAGGGTAGAAATTGCAGAGAGGCAAATTTTGGCTCAATATAAAGAAAAACTCACTGATGATTAGATCTCTAATCTAAAGGTGGAATGTCTCTGGAGGAAGCTAGCTTCCCTTTGCTGAAACTCTTTAAGCAACAGCATCATGACAACTTGTTGGGGATATTTGTAGGGCTGAATTCTTGTTTAGAGACTGGATAGACTGGCTGGCCTCTAAATCAGATATCCTCTCTTTCTGTACTATACATTTTGCATTTTTTCTGTTGACTAAATGTTCCTTGTGTGGGGGTCCTTTTCATTTATTTGCTGTGGTTTGTGTGGGAGATCTCGGATTATCTACTACCTTCCATGTCATCATCTTAAGCTGGAAGTCCTGGTGCTTTTTCTTAATTAAGCAACTACTAGCCATTGTTGTGCTTATATATGCCTCTTAAACTATGTATTATTCTCTACAGTATCATATATATTCCTTGCAGAGAAAACCAAAGCAAAATAGCTTGTAGTTCAGCTGGTCATCTTCTCATTTGTTATCCTCTCATCCATCCCAAATACTAGATGGAATAATACAGTTGCATTTTTATTTAGAGCAGGGGTTCCTAACCTTTTTTTTTTTATGGACTTCCTTGGGTCCCTGAAGCTTATGGAGTCCTTCTCAGAATTATGTTTTTAAATACATAAAATAAAATACATATGATTACAAAGAAAAACAATTATTTTTAAATAGTTATCAAAAAGTAAAAATAAATTCACCGACCCTACGTTAAAAATCTCCTGCCTTTGAGCAGAAGTCAGATTCATCACTACATATAGCAAATCCATCCTAACCTATTCAAATAAAATTTTCAAAATTCAATCTTGTTTGCAGCTTCAGTTTTTCTTTCTTTTTCCATCTCTCTCCCACTCATTGGGGAAAATATAATATCTGTTATACATATGAAGTCATGAAAAATATATTTCCATATTAGCCATGTTTCAGGGTGGGTGGAGGTAAGAAAGAGAAAAAAAAGATATGCTTCAGCCTGCATTTTAAGTTCTCTGTTTAGAGGTATATGTAGTATTTTATGTCATAAGTCTTTTGGAATTGTGTGAATCATTGCGTTGATAAGTTACTGAGTCTTTCTCAGTTAATTGTTTTTACAATATTGCTGTTACTGTGTAAAATATTTTTCTGGTTTTATTCACTTCATTTTGTATCAATTCATAGAAATCTGCCCAGGGCTTTTTTTTAAACTATTCCTTTCATCATTTTTTTACAGCACAATAGTTTTCTATAACACTTATTTACCATTTATAACCAATCGATGTACATCCTTAATATCATAGAAAGGGAAATGGAAAAGGAAAAATACATTTAATGTGATTGTCACAATTTACAACAGAATTTTAACTGATATGGTACAAATGCCAAAAACAGAGCTAAAGGAATCAGAATTTTCTGTTGTGTTCAGTTGTGACCAGTTCTTCATGATCCCATATTGGAGTTTTCTTGGCAGAGATACAGGAATGGTTTGACATTTCCTTCTGTAGCTCATTTTACAGATGAGCAAACAGAAACAAACAGGGTTAGGTGACTTGCTCAGGGTTACATGGCAAGTAAATATCTGAGGCAGGATTTGAACTCATGAAAATGAGTCTTCCTGATTCCTAACCCAGTACTCTATTTGTGGTAACATGGATAAACTACAAGAGATATCTTCTCATTTCCAAGTAGAAAAATAGGCAGCCAAAGATAACATTGTTTTGGAATATACAGTACTTTGTAAAGTGTTCCAGTAAGGAATCCATCAACAAACCTTTATTCATTTCTCACTATGTGCCAAACATTGTATTAGGTGCTGGAGATATAAATATAAAGAATGAGAAGGTTGAATGATTATGCACATTGTGTCAGAAAGCTGTAAAGATCAGGAAGGGATAAATAAGTTTGCAGAGTGCTTAACCTGAGACCCAACTATGCTAGATCATTCCAATAGAAAAATGGAAGAAGGATGGACAAAAATGGACCAAATCCTTTTAGCATTTCTGTAACAAATTTATCATTATTAACCAGTGTATTCTCCACAGCTGTACTCAGTAACCTATTGAAATGGCATTCAAGAATTTTAAGCAGAAAGAATAGCTGGGCCTTAGACCAGATATACACAGGAAAATATATGTTCTTTAGGCAACTCTTATGAAAGCATTGAGGAGTTAATTTTTAAAGAAGATCTGGGCTTCTTTGTTTTTTAGTGGACTTCAAGTCCAAAATGAGTAGCCAAAAAAGTGAATTTGATTTTAGGCTGCATTAAGAGAGGTCAACAGGGCACCTAGGTGGTACCATGGATAGAGCACCAGCTCTAGAGTCAGGAATACTCATCTTCCTGAAGGAAGATGGCCCCAGACACTTCCTAGCTTTGTGATACTGGGCAAGTCACTTAACCCTGTCTTCCTCAGCTTTCTCATCTGTAAAATGAACTATGGAAGGAAATGGAAAAAATTCCAGTATTTTTGCCAAGGAAACCCCAAATGGGATCACAAAGAGTAACTCAAATGACTGAACAACCTGAGAAGTCTGGTGTCCATAGTGAAGGATATAATTCTGTGTTATACTCTGCCATGATCAGATCTGTTGCACTCTAGCTTGAGTATCATGTTCACTTCTGGGTGCCACATTTTAGGAAGTGCATTGTTAAGGTGGGGAATGTCTAGAGATGTATACCAGTGAAGGGCTGTGATCCTAGGCTCATGAGGATTGGCCGAAGGAAATGAAATAGTTTGGTCTAGAGAAGAGTTAAAAGGGGACATAACTATCTAGTATTTGATGGGCTTGCACATGGAAAAGGAATTAGAAGTTTTCTGCTTGGCTCTAGAGAATCAGGAGTAATGAGCAGAAGTTGCAGAGTCAAATGTGTTTGATGGATAAAAAGCCATTTCCTAATGATTAGAGTTGTCCAGTAATAGAATGAACTGGCTTGGTAAATAGTGGGTTCCTATTTTCTAGAGGTCTTCAAGCAAAGGCTGTATAACCACTGCAGTAGAGGGGCAATGTTAGAGGGGATTGATTCTTCTTCCTATATGTGTTGACATCTGAGGCCCCTCCTAACCCAAAGATCCAGTGAATTGCAGGGTCTGGGTTAATGTAGCAGAGCTGTTTGCTTAAAGGATGACAGGGCTAAATAGTATCTTTGGGTTGTGTTTTGAGGGTGCAGAAGCAACTTTTCCATTTCCCACTGAACTTTATCTTAGCAGTAGCCAGGAGGCTAAATAGTATCTTTGGGTTGTGTTTTGAGGGTGCAGAAGCAACTTTTCCATTTCCCACTGAACTTTATCTTAGCAGTAGCCAGGAGTTGTGTAGCCTTTAGTTCTATAAACAGGCTTTCTGAGAAAATCCTCATCAGAGATTTTGCAGAACTTTACAAGATTGATCAGTAGCATTTAAAATGCAGCTTAGCTTGCCAAATGGAATTTGATTTTGATGACCTAATACTAAACCTCACATTTAGTGTTCAAGCGTTACATATGGTATTCAAGAGAACATATAATGTTCAAGAGTTACATATCTAAGCTGCAGGAAGAAAGAAATGAAGTTGCCCAGGGAGTGAAGCATTGGTTTTCTGTATTGTTTGATGTTGCAGCCCCAATACATTTAAAAACCCTTCCAGTCCTAAAACCCCAGGTTATTTTGGGGAGAGAGAATTTGTTACAGTGTGGCTTTGAACATAAAGCTATTTTTAACCAAGAGATTATCCTGGCCAAGCTGAGAATCAGATAATGACAGGCTGACTTTATTCTGTGTTCTAGATTTTTGAACTGCTGGGGAAGGAGCTAAACACTTCATAGGGGACATCTAGAAAAATTACAGTATTGCTCCAGAAACTCTGAAATGTAATCCATTTATACACACATCATGTATCTATATCTTCCTTACTGAAAACACGGTGGCCCAAAGTAGCAAAATCAGGAAAATGAATTGTGGGGTTTTTTTTTTAAATGAATTTGAAGGGGTGTGTGTGTGTGTGTGTGTGTGTGTGTGTGTGTGTGTGTGTGTGTGTGTGTCTGTCTGTGTGTTTGTGTGTGTGTGTGTGTGTGTGTGTGTGTGTCTGTGTATCCCAAGAGGTATCACAGAGTTGTGAAAAAGTAGTGGCCTAGCATTCATAGTCATTAGATGTATAACTATGAGCAAATCATCCTATTTCTCTGAACCTCTGTTTTCTTATCTGGAAAACTGAGATAATAACACTTTCAGTACCTACCATTTCAACTCCCCACCCGATTTTTTCCTCCCAAACTTGAATACTGTGCAGTCTTATTCCAAAAATTCTCTCAGTGCCTGGGGTGTCCTTTTCCTTGGAACACCCAATCATCCTTCTGGCCTCCTTAATATGGACCCTCCCTCTATAAGCTTGCTCTGTTCTCCCCATTGGTGCTTTTCTCCTGGAAGCTTCATTTTGTAGAGGGAACCATTCCCCTCCCTGCCCTGTTCCTGACTTCTGGTCTTCAAAACCACATCTCCATATGGGATACCTTCATCTTCTTTTCCCTGTCTTTTCCATCTCTTTTGTGTGCTGTCTTCCCCCATGATGATATAAGATCCTTAAGGTCAGGGATTCTTTTTTATTTGTATTTGTATCCTAAGTGCTTAGCACAGTGCCTGATACATAATCAGTAGATGTTTGCTTCTATCCTTCCTTCTCAATTTACAGAACATGCTTTGTGGACTTGGAAGAAGTAGTAGAGAAGTGGGAGCAGCAATGAAGAAGATGATGATGATATAAGCAATTTAATTCAGCCACTTATGAAGCCCCTATGAAAGGCAGTATAAAATTAATGGATAGAGAGCTGGCTCTGACGTCTGGAAGACCTAGGTTCAAGGCTTGCTTCTGCCACATACTGTCTATGTGACTTTGGACAAATCACTCAGTTTCTCAATGTTCTAGACAATTCTCAAAGACTGTAATGTAAATTGCAGAGCAGGTCCCTTCTTTCATTGATCTATGCCAGTTTTCAGAAAAATATAGAGATAAATAAGATGTGATCCCTTCCTCTGTCGAACTCACATCTATGAATAATAATATTGATTGTGATAATATCATCCTTTAATGTTTACAGAATGCTTTACAACAGCCTTATGAGGTATTTAATAGGCTAATATATCAAATGTGGTATCGGAAGCACCTTAGAGGCAGCTGGATGGTGTAGTAGATAGAGTGCTCAGACATTTGTCAACTGTATGTACCTCTTTCAGCCTCAGTTTCCTCATCTGTAAAACGGAGGAAATGATTGCACCTACCTCACAGAATAGCTTGTAGTAGAGTTTGAATGGGATGATAAGATATAAATAGAGTTCTACAAACCTTAAGGTGATAGAGATTTGTTAACCATACTATACTACAGGCTTCTTAACCTGTTGTGGTTTTTTGAATCATGGATGCAAAACCTGTAAACTCGGTATAATGTTTGTTACTCATATTCATAATTGAAGGAAAAGCTAAATTTTAACTAAGGAGTCAACGAAAATAATAATTAAATTTTATCCCATTCTAATTCATGTACCCTGTCCCCCAGAAAGTTATCCGTGGATAAAG
>CM053769.1:401013518-401092739 GCA_028658325.1 Potorous gilbertii
CAAAACAAAGAAATAAAAAAGGAGAATTAAAGGAGTGAATTTGCTTGAGGATAACTGCTTCTGAGGACAGCATCTTGCTTTGACTAAGCCTCCTTGTCCTAAATCTGTTTATTCCAGAATTTTATCCTTGGACTAATGGTTATCTTAAGTCGCATGGCTTAATCTCCCCTGCTACTGAGAAGCTTATGAGTTTTTTAATAAAAATAAAACTCACCAGAATCTTGTTCATATGGCTTAAGTCCCAGTCAGGGTATAGGAAGAACCTTTTTCCTACCACTTCAACAATACTAACAGTTACAGCTAACATTTATATAGTGCTTACCATGTGCTTCATATGCTACTAAGTACTTCACAGGCATCATCTCACTTGATCCTAACAGCAAGCGTAGGAAGTAAGTGCTATTATTCCTCCCTTTTTCAGATGAGGAAACTGACAAAGTGAAATGATTGCCCAGGGTCACAGGGCTCCTAATTGTCAGAGGCTGATTTTAAAGTGAGGTGTTCTTTTCTCCAGGACCTGCACTCTATCCATTGTGTCATTGTCCTAGATGCCAGATAACCATTTTCTCCGATGATTTCTCTCTGTGTGTATCATTGCTACAAGACACTCGTTTCCTTTTCTTACATTGGTTTCTTCTTAAGAACATGTTCAAATGATAAAGACATTATCACTGGTTATAATTTTATATCAATAGAAAGAATCCTTTTAAGGCACAATGGACATCAAAAAATTATGAACAACTTTAAAAATATGGAAATTTTAATGTAAATGCCTTGTTTTCTGGGGTGGGGGGCTGGTGATGGTAGTTTGGTGTTGAGAGATGAGAGTTGAAACACTTTACCAGCTTTCACAGATCTCTAGGTGGCAACAACCCTTTCCAGCTGCACCTATTTTTTTGGGAGGGGGGGAGTTGAATAGGCAGAAGCAGCAAATTGGGATAGAGTCTATCCCATCTCCACACGGCAACCTCAGTCTCACATCACAAAAGCTAGCTAGAAAATCTCTCTCCACCAAGGGCCAATTCCAGTGCTGCCACCATACTTAAGAATCACATTTCCCATGGGATTTCTCTCCTCCTAGTTTCCCAAATCCTTCTCCTCCAGGTGAGGGAAACTTATGCTCTTTTTCCTGATTCCAATTCCTAGAAGCCTGTGGAGCTAGGGTCTGGAAACTTTTTCCTGCCAGCAGAAGAGATAGTCTTTTCAAAACCTGATTACAGAATGAAGAATGGGACACGATAGCCCAGTGAGGAGGAAGAGATTTTAGGGAAAAACATGAACAAACCGTGGAAGCTCATCCTGGATGCTTCAGACTCTGTGAGAAAGAAGTGAGATGAATGGAAGCCAATAGTATAGACATTTCTGTTGGATACTTTAGGAGCACAAACAACAGGAAGGGGGATGGCACATGTGGAGACTGGCTTGTCTTTGGCTGTGAGGGGAAATGGTGGTAAGGAGCATGTAGTGAAAGGAAGTAGAATGAAGGCAGAGAAGAAGATGGATGAGAATAGAGGAAGCAAGCCAACCCAGGTTCCCATGGTATTTGGTCCTTGTCATCTTATGGAGTCTAGTTTCATGTGCCTCTAAGTTAGTGCAGGGTCATAGTTACTGCTGTTCTAGGATGTCAATCTTTGTGCACCATAATTAGAAAAGTAGATGATGATGAAATGGTGGTTAGAGCTGGCTTAGAAATTGTCTATCTGGATGATAGTAGGTTAGGTGCTCCTAATTAATATCCCATGAGAATGAGCTCACAGGATTTGGAGCTGGAAGATATCATGGAAAATGAATTTCTGTTAATATATGTTTAGAGATACAGATTAGGCAGGAAAGCTTTATTGTTACTATAAGCCATGGCAAGGAGAGATTAATTTGCAGCATTTCTTTTTGTCAAACAAAGGAATTCTGAATACTGTTTCCTAGATATATAGGTATATAGACATACTGATGTGCAGAAAGGTAGAGAGATAAAAGAGTGAAGGGAAAAATGGAGGGCAGTCAACTTGGAGGCAGAGCAAAGGTGTACTTGTCATTGGCCTCAGAGGATCAGAACAAGGTAACTTTGCTTTGTTCTATGGCTAACAAGCAGGCAGGTGAACCTGAAAAAAGCAAAGCATAAATAGCAGGGAGTAGGGTGAACCTGACTGATCATTTTATGCTGAAGTGGAGACTAGTTTAAAGGTATAGTTGAGAGGAAATGTGTAGGGTCCTTCTGTCCTTGACAAGACCTTCTCCCCTTTGAAGCTCTGGTGGCTTAACGTTATAGTCTCTACCTTTAAAAGCTTTATAAATATAGGTTTAGCACTTAGAGTCCTCAGAGTAGGAGACAGGGAAAGCAGCTGGATAGTGTCACCTGGGATGATGAAGTACTCTGATCACACACTTAAAACCTGTAGGACAAGGAAAAACTAAAAGTATAAAGGGTACGAAGATGAATATTTGGAAACATGTGGCTAACATTAAAGATTTAGCAAGTATATCTAAATCAGGGAATCTGGGGAAAACAGATATGTCTTCAATAGATGCATGATATAGAGGAAAGTGACGTATTCATTTTTCTTGATGAATGAATCTTCATTCATTTCTTGTCCATGGTCTCAATGGGATGTATCCATGCAGTACAGGAGCAGAAGTGTCCACTTTCAAGGGTTGGTGAATTCCATTGCAATGTGATATGTGGGTCTATATTTGATGTCTGTACCTAATTGTCTTCATGGAGAGTGGAAATGGTTGTTTGTAGGACTTGGGATAGACTCTTTAAGTGGAAAAGATTGCTGTGGAACGTGTCAGGTGTGGGACAAAACTGATATCTGTGAACAGAATTAATAAATTTTATTAATGTCTGGTCATAGCACAGTGTCATTTGATTTTTTGGAGATCTATTTAGTATGGGACAAGAAGAGTTCTTGATGGCATTTACATAGGATTCCCTCATATGGGAATCCCATGTGATTTTAGGCCATCTTTTCTATTCACAGCATTGCTATTTACTAGTGGAGCAGTTGGAAGAGTGACAAGCAACTTAAGTCCTGTTTAAGCAAAACATCTTAGCTATGCAATTCTTTTAAATTCCATCCTATGGCCCTATACAACCTCTGCAGACTCAGGGTCATATGGAAAGGGAGAAATTACTTGAAACTCCAGAGTCCTGAAATTTTTTCCTTACAATTCATTCTATAACATGAATATCTTTGTTAGTACTGAGAAACATAGTGAGACACTAATTCTGGGAAGAAATGACTTTAAAAATCTTGTAGTTACCATGTTTGTATCTGGTTCCTTTCAATTCATCCTAAGTGATAGCAAACAACTATAAGTACACATTCTTAGAACAGCAATAGCATTAGGAAAATTTTTCATGTTCATAAATGTCTTCTAAGCAGATGAACTGCCTATTTCTCTTCTGCAGACTTTTCAATTTACCTCAAAGACAGAACAGTTTAAACAGAACTGTTAGGCTCACAAAAGGAAATTTAAGCCAAACAATTTCCTCCAATTGTTTCAATTATAAATGACCCTGGGAATGAAAGTCTTTAACACAGAACAAATAATTCAACAGCAGTTGGGTTCATGGTGCACATAGAAAAGTATGACTTTCAGGGGAGTGGGGTAAAGGCATCCTGGAATCAGTATTATCCCTTAGAGTTCCGGCTACTGGTTTATGGATTGAAGTTCACCTGCTATTTCTATTTCACCATCTCCTAACCCATGGTAGTAAATTGCATAAGGGATCACTTAACATCATCATCATCATGAGTAGTAGTAGCTGTAGTTATAATTATTGGAGTAGTAATAGGAGAACTATAGTAGTAGTAGTAGTAGTAGAAGGAGGAGGAGGAGGAGGACTAGCAGTATATAGTGCTTCAATATTTGAAAAGTGATCAACAAATATCATGTTAACTTCATAGCAAACCTGAGAGGTAGGGGCTATTGTTATCCACATTTCGCGTACAAGAAAACTAAGGCAGAGAGAGGTTCAATGATTTATCAGAGTCACACAGCTAGTAAGTGACTGAAGTGGAATTTGAACTTAGTTCTACCTGACTTCCTAGTGATTGTGTCCCTTTTTGAAGGGTTTTTATGCTAGCAGCAATAGGGAGCCACTAAAGTTTATTGAGTGGTGAGGTAGGGGAGGATGATATTATGAGACCTACACTTAGGGAAAATAATTATTGAGAACCCTGTGGGTTAAGAAAAATGAAGGAGGTGGTGGGACAGAGCCAAGATGGTGGAGTAAAAGCAGAAACTTGCTAGAGCTCTTCTCCCAAGCTCAGACAAACACATGTAAAAAATGACTCAAAAAGTTTAGAACTGCAGAACCCCCAGAATGACAGAGTAAAGCAAATCTCCAGCCCAAGACAGCCTGGAAGGCTGTCTGTTGTGTGCTGGGCTGTGAGCAGAGGATACTCTAGTGTGGCCCGCACACAGGACGGCACAGACAGGACCTGAGCAGGATCCTGGTGGGAGGACAGAGGGGACTGAATTACTGGCACCTGTAGTGGTTTCCAGACTTCACAACCCTAAAATAGTAAGGACAAATTGGAAGGTCAGTGGAAATAAACCTGTCAGACTTGTGTGAGAGAGGAGAGTGGTGCAGCCCCAGCCCCAGGGCTACAGAGGGGGTCAAGGAGCCCAAGGCAGCCACAGCAGCAGCAGCCAATGTTTCTGAAGCTCTAGGCCCACAGATTGTGGGGGGGAATTGAGCAGCTGATAGTATACCCCCTCACCCTCACTGGAAGCAGAAAACTACATTGACAAAGAGCTCAAAAGTCAAGTAAATGGCTGCCCAAATGAGCAAAAACCAGAAAAAGAATCAGACTATAGAAACTTACTTTGATGACAAAAAAGACCCAAATATACAAACAGAAGAATTCAAAGCTCCTACATCCAAAGCCTCTGAGAAAAACATGAATTGGTCTTTGGCCATGGAAGAACTCAAAAAGGATTTTGAAAATCAAGTAAGAGAAGAGGAAAAATTGGAAAGAGAAACGAGTGAAGGAAGAAAATCATGAAAAACGAGTCAACTGCTTGTTAAAAGGAACCCAAAGAAAATGCTGAAGAAAATAACACCTTAAAAAATAGACTGACCCAAATGGCAAAAGAGATCCAAAAAGTCAATGAGGAGAGGAATGCCTTAGAAAGCAGAATTGGCTAGATGGAAAAGGAGGTCCAAAAGTTCACTGAAAAAATAATGCTTTAAAGAAAATCTTGTGGAAGATGGATCAGCATGGGTAGAGACTTGCTAAGAGCTGATAAGGGCTAAAATGGTGATTGTGTAAAGAGAGAGAAAGGCTGAGGTGGTAAATCTGAGTGAGGAAGGATAGCAAGATCATTGATAGAAATGAGGACATTTGAAAGAGGGATATATTTTAAATGAAAGGTGATGAATTCTGTTTTGGACATATTGAGTTTTGGATGTTTATGGGACATCTAGTTAAAAACAAATCCAATAGATAGTGATATGGTACTAATGTTCCCAAGAGAGATTGGTTGTATATGTAGGATATGTGAATTATTTACAGGACACTGATAACTGAGCTGATGGTAATTGATTAAATCAAAAAGGACAGAAAGAGAAGAAGGCTCAAGACAGAGCCTTGGTACATATCCATAGTTAGATGGTGTGAAGTGGATGATGTGACTGCAAAAAAATTACTAAGGGGGAATAGTCATACGGGTTGAGAGAAGAACTAGGAGAGAATAGTGTCATGAAAACAGGAGAAAAATGGTATCCAAGAAGAGAAGAGGGGTCAAATACTGCAAAGAGGTAAAGAAGAAGACAGAAAATTCCATCATATTTGTCAATTAATAGGTCATTGATATTGTTGGAAAGAGGTAAATTAGCTAGCTTCTAATGATTCTATGAATAATAAACAATAAACTCAATGAAGGCCTTCTTTTCAGGGAGGACTCTAGGACTGACTGCAAATTTTCAGATTCTTAATTCTCATTTTACCAATCCATAGTAAAATCAGAAAGGCTTCATTCAACCTTATTCCTATTATAGTTTGCAAATTCATTTAAAAATGCCTATTTTTTCTTATTTGTGTGTATAGAATATGCCTATTTTTTCTTATTGTTGTATATACAGGGTTATATTTTTACTCTGTTTATTTTCAAAGCAATTAATCTCAGAAAGAGGGATAGACTTGTTCTTTACCCCTTTCCCCCATACCTTTGCTTTGAATGGTCAATTAAGAATCAGTGAAAAGAATTTTAAAACTGCTCAAAATCAAACTTCATACTGAAAATCATCACTCCTAAAACTGACTGCTGTGTTCCAGTCATAAGTTGTATTTCATCTAGTCTCATCGATAAATAATAAGTTTTATTTACCAACAATCTGATATCTAGATGAGTCTGTGATCTTATTAGTATGGGTATTCTTGGTAGAAACCATAATCCATCCACACATTGTCATACTTTGCCATTCTTGTGCATATCTTTCCATTAATTCTCCATAAAGTTATCTTCCCAACTTATTGGAAGCCCGTTTCAATTTATTTTACTGTTTTATGCATACCAATACAGTATTCAAACTATTTCTGTTATTTCTCAATCATGTATGACCTAGTCTTTATCACATACATTTTTAGTCTTTATCACATCATGTAATATGTTGTAATCTCTTTACCCTGCCATGAGTCTCTCCATTTCACTTTGGATCACCTGCAATTATGATCCTTATAAGATTGTGGTGTTTCTGAATTTGTAGTTACACAACACCACCAGGCCAGTATTGGTGTTACAAAGGCAGTCTTTAGCACCATGGGACATTTTTTCAAATTTTCCATTTGCAGTACTTTTCATGATTCTAAGCTGCTCATATTTTTTTGCCCCAACTAAAAAAAAAAAAAACTTTTTCTCTTTAATATCCCTACTCCATGCATTAATGTGTAGACAGCTGAATCCAATGAGTATCATTTCTACCCCTCTTCCCAGTTATCATTTCCCAAATATTATTGAACATCTCTACTGTTTCTCTATCATGCTTGCTGCACCTATTACAGTATCTGGTTCAACATCTCTATTTCAATAAGTATATTTTTCCTTTTCTACCTTTAGGTCATTGGATCTAGGAGCCTATCTTTAGAGCTGGAAGGAACATCAGAGCTCATCTAACCCAGTATCCTCATTTTATAGATGAGGAAATGACGCCTTGAGTAGTTAAATAACTTTCTCAGTGTTACACGTTATACATGGAAGAACTAGGATTTAAACCAAGGTCTTCTGACTCAAAATCCAGAACATTTCTACTCCATGATCCTGAGCTCTCTTGATTTGATTAGTCAGTCTCTAGATAAGCATACTCTTTCTAGTCTCCATGAGATACACATCCTCCTTAACTAAGAATCCTTAGCTCCTGTGTCTTTTTCTAGAGCATGGAAGGCCAAATCCTATTTTCTGACACTATCATTTTAGCCACTTGTTCCTTTGTCATCTGATACTTTTTATTTAAAGAACTTTACTTCCTATTAACAGCACTGATGACACTGCTATCTAGATCCCTTTCTTGTCTCTGAAATGCTTTCAAGGTTTCTTTTGATAGTATCATTTGTTCCTGTGTGGATCATTGGTCTTCAGGTTTGACAGGTTTTGGAAGACTCTCTGTGGTCTGTACCCAAGGAGACAGCCTGCCTCCTATAGAGTCAATTCTCTGGAGCTCACATGGTTTAGAGGTCACAAAGACCTCTGAGATCATTTTGCTCAACTTCTCTCACTTTGCAGATGAGAAAATTGAGGGCTTGAAAGGGGAAAGAGAAATGAGTCACGGCAGTAGACAGGGCTGTTATTGTATCTCTCTTAATTATTATGTTAGGGTTGTGTGGTCCTTTACTAGCTCCTGATAAAGTGGTCATGTAATTTCTAGGTCTCACCCACATTGGATGACCACCTGAATAATAAAGAAATCATTTCTTTTTGCCAATTTGCAGGTTCTATTATAATTTGGTTATAATTTTGGAACAGTCTGGTAGAAGTTAGTACTAGAGGTAACTTTTCAGTTCAATATAAATTTTTTAAAAGCCTAACATTTAAAGCTATCACAAAGTGAAATAGATTGTCCTGGTTCATGGTGAGTTCCTTCCCCATCACTAGATATCTTCAAGCAGAGATTGGATAACTACTTCTTGGGGAGTGATCTTTGTGCTGCTTTGTGACTTCAATTTTCTGTGATTCTGTGAATTTAAGTCAGAGCAATGATCAAGAGCAGAGGTCAGGAAAAAACTCTCTTTGGTGGAAAGAATTTAACGCACAACTCTGAGGACTGCTTAATGGAGAATCATCTGGGATAGGGCTGGCTAATGGCTCATCCTTTTATTCACTATCCAGATTCACCAAGTTTATTGAGATTACAATCAGAAACCAAAACCATCCTGACAGATTTCCATGGTCTACAATTCTCCTAACCTTGTGGCATCCAATCTCCTAGTTTCTTATGCCAACTTTTTTATGGCAACTAGCTCTTAGAACTCTCAAATCATAAGTTTATCACAAAATTCATTCCTTCAAAGTGCCATCTTCACAAAGCCTTCTCTGGTCCCACTACGTGCAAGCAATATGTCTTTTGCACCGTTCTTTCAAATTTAGAATACTCTTAAAGGTCTCAGAGCTATTTGTATTCCTGTTTTGTCTTCCCTACAAGAATGTGAGTTTCTCAAAGTGTAGCATGGGTTTTCAAAGAATCAGAATTTCAGAACTTGCATTGATTCTAGCAGTCAAACCCATCCATACCTAAAAAAGAATTGTTTTTACAGCACATATGCCAGGTGATCATTCAACCTTTGCTTGAAAACCTTCCTTGAGAGGGAGAACCCATTCATTACTTCCTGATACAGTTCATTCTACTTTTGAATAGCTCTGACTTTTAGGAAATTTTCCTTTACATCAAGCTTAAATTTGCTTCATTTCAATTTTTACCTGTTGTTGCTAATTCTACACTTAGAAGCAAAGGAGAACAAATTCAATTCCCCTTTCCTGTGATAGTCCTCAAATACTGAAAGTGTATACAAACGACCTGGACTAAGTGCCCGTTTCGTCACCTAACAGCTGCATAATCTTGGTCAAATCACTTCAAAACTTAACTTAGACATTCCCTTCACAAGAAAGTCCTCCTTGAAGCTTTCTCTCCTAGCCTTGTTCAAAGGAAGTATTCTCTGTCTCCTCAAACTTTCCTGGAACTCCATCACCATCATTCCATCTTGCCTTGGATTATACTTAGCTAAGTGTATGATATTTATCTCTTTAGTAGAATGTAAGCACCTGGAAAGAAGAGAATGATTCATTTTTCACACATTTTAATTGTTAGCACTGAGTAGGTGCCTTGCACAAAGTAGGTGCTTGATAAATGTGTTAATTTCCTCTTTGAACTTCAACACCTTTATCTGTAAAATGCTATATCTATTTGTCTCACATAGTAACATGAAGATGAAACCAGATGATAGACATATCCATTTTTAACTGTTTAAATGCTATAGAAATATAAATGATTATGAGTATAATTACTTATAATAGTAAAGGACATGATTTCCTTCAATGAATTTGAATGGCCTGAGAGTTAAAATGTTTCACCAAAGGACATTATTCAAACTGCTAGGCTAGTGAGATCTGACCCCATACCTCCAGCACTTTATGCTTTGTTCTGATTACTTCAGGTTACTTTCCCTTTACCCACTTTGTGGATTCTCTGCACTGGGAACTGTCCAGCGAAATATTTTAGTCAGATTCTTCCCCTCTTCAACAAATTTAATATTTGTCTGTCTAATAATAATACTTCCACACTTCAAGAAATTCATATTTTCATCAGGGTGGATATTCTGCCAACATAGATCAAGCATATCCCCTCTTCTCTCTGTGCCTTAGTACATGGTCTCCATGAACTGTGATGACCAAAAATGTAATCATTTGGTGGCTAACAGATTGATGATCTTGTTATAAGACACTAGCCCTTTAGGCAATAAGCCCAGAGTCCATTATTTCAATTTAGATAATATATGGAAAGCCTTGGCAAACCTCAAAGTACTATGTAATTATCCGTTATTACTACGGCTATTAATAATCTATCAATTTATTTTTATGAACTAGATAAACTAACCTAGTAGCCATTCCCTATACTTACTCCATTGTTCACTTTCATGTATTTACACAAGCT
Organism: Potorous gilbertii; assembly: GCA_028658325.1. Lineage (NCBI taxonomy): Eukaryota > Metazoa > Chordata > Mammalia > Diprotodontia > Potoroidae > Potorous > Potorous gilbertii. The sequence goes on from CM053769.1 coordinate 401,023,669, forward strand.
ATTTCCCTGCCTGGAAAGCACATTCTCCTTATCTCAATATTTCCTGTCAAAAATCTTCCTACAAGGCTCAGATCAAGTATTACCTCCTCCATGAAGCCTTTCCTGTAGATCTTCCAAGTTGTTAGTGTCCCCTCCCTCTTCAAATTACTTTCTATTTATTTGACTATATATAGATTATGAATGTCCAGCTCCAAAGACTCTTTACGGTGTGGAGGTGGTCTTGGTTTCTCTAAGGCTGGGCTGGTGAATTATAAGCTCTTATAGGTCCTACTGTGTAGGAAGGGCTTTGCATAAAGTCCTGATGTGAAACTATGTCTGTTGCCTGGGGATCACCTCAACTAAACATGAAGATACTCATCACCAGTAGGTTGACCACTGGGTGATGAAGTCTTTGACTACAGCAACCCATGAAACAAAGTAAACATAAAATGATCTTTAGTCCGGTTTAGTCTCCTGCTTCCTTCATGGTGGTGATAGTATAGAGAGAAGGGGGCACAGGATCCTAATAATAGTATTTGTGGTCTCTTTTTCATTATATCAATGTATCTCATTGATTGGGGGCACTTCTTTCAACAGTACACATAACCTACCTTCCAACACTTTCTCAATCTGTGCATCCTTTGTTTATTTGTTCCTGAGGGTTTGTTCTAGAACATTTCCTCTAGATCTTTTGCTATAGAGTACTGACTTAATCAAGAAGACCTGAGTTCAAGTCCAGCCACAGATAGTTATGAGCTGTGTGATCCTGGGCAAGTCACTTAAATCTCCGTCTGCCTCAGTTTAATAATAATAACACCTACTTTCCAGGGTTGTTTTGAGGACGAAATGAGATAGTAATTTTAAAGTGTTTGTTTAGCACATAAATGTCACTTAGTAAATGCTTGTATCCTTTCTTCTAACATAGCATACATTTCTTGGATAATATCTTTTGCCTCATTTCTTGCCTATGGTGATGGATCAAGGGCCAACCCTAGAGTTAGCATGACTTGTTTTTGTCACATGATAGTTAGATGACCTTGAACAAGTCACTTAAATTGCTAGTGCCATGTGAAAATCTTAGAGACTATAAATTGACAGTTGAACTGTACATCTACAACAGTGGAGGAACCTTTTATAGGTTAATGCAATTACAGATTTAGGGGAAAAATGATAGATTTGTCTTATGCCCATTATTCTTGGGCATGATCTTGACACATCTTTTTCAGCAGTTGGCCTGGTGATACATGTTCTCTGACCATGAGCATTGCTTACATATGTGGCCTTTTTAAGGTATTTTTTGGTCATCCTTGCTCTCTGTATAGGTACCTACCCCTACTGGTTTTGTGGTAACCTGCTGGAGTTCTTCTATGCAAATGTATGTGTGTGTGGAGGAACTTTCTTGTGACTTATTTTGTTTTACTCTTTAATTAATTTAGTTAAAATCAAACCATCCTCTGGTTGACTGGTAAAGTAAATACATGGTAGGAGCTTACTGACCCACAAGATGCTTCAGAAAGAGGAAAGATTTCAGGTATCTATTCATGAGAATTTTCTTCTCTGCTGCCTCTTGCAATCTTACTTGGTACATCTGCTTATACTCTCCTGTCTTCTTCTATAAGTTTGTTTTTTTTATAAATAAGTTTATATTCTGTAACCTCAAGTCTACCAGCCAATAAAAGTTGTCATGGAGATTCAAGATGTCAGAAATACCTAGAGTGATCAAAGAGACTTTTACCTAGAGTCCATGGAAAGAATGACCCTAGAACTTGGTGCTGAGAATCCTGAGGGATAGAGGATGCCATGGAAGCAGATAATCCATATTGCCCAGCCACTCAGAAGTGCAGGAGTGAGTTTAGGTATCAGAGGGGTATGGGGAACCCTTCCTACCACCCTCCAGTCAACCACCATCCATCCAGCGGCTACTTACGTAAACTTTCATGGGTTGCTATTGTAAAAAAATGGTAATTAGAATATAAACAGTGGTGACCCTGCAGGGAACTGATGGCCATGTGGGGAGACATTATGGCACAACAGATATGAACTTTTATCTCTCCCTTTGCCTGAGCAAGAGCACTCAGTAAGAGGTAGATTGTCAGACAATGTCTTCTGGGTTCCTTCCTGCCTAATATAGAGAGGAAGAGTCAGAAAGAAGGCAATAGGTTATCTCTTCCTCCTGGGCCACCCACAAAGATATTATATGTGTTCAGACTTTTATCACCCTCACCTGACTTCCCCCACCTTTTACAGGAGGCCTTTCCCAGTCCCTCTTAATCCTAATGCCTTTTTACCGCTGATTATTTCCGCTTTATCCTGTACCTAGTTTATATGTAGTTATTTGCATGTTGTCTCCCCCATTGTATTGTGAGCTCCTTGAGGGCAGGGAATACTTCGTTGGTATCCCCAACACTTAGCACAGTGCCTGCCACACAGTAAGCACTCAATAAATGTTTATTGACTGATGATAACCCTTTGAATTCTAATAGCATTCCAATTATTTTAAGTGATTGGTTGTTATTTTAGTTGTGGAAAAAGGAAGTGACCTGCCTGAGATCTCACAGATAAGAATAACCTATGCTAGATTTAGAACTAAGACCTGAGTCTTCCGATTCCTAGTCCTGTGTCTTTACCACCCAACTATAGCTGCCTTCTATGGGATAGTTTTAGTGACAATTCAGAACACAAGAAATGAAAAGCCTGTCTGACCTCTGTTCTTGGGCAGTCATGCATATAGACTCAGAGGGAGAGTCTTTATTTGTTTACCAGTTTGATGGGTTCACCTGTTACTGATTAGACACCAGGAACATTTACAAGGCAAAGATTTACCCTCCCTTTTCTCAATTACTCTCCACTTTCAGGAAAAGGCTACATATTTTTGATTCTTTCTTCCTGGGTGACCTGTGTTAATGGTAAAGAAGGACCAGAGGAGAGAAGAGAAAGAGGAAAACAATTTGTAAATCTTATATAGAAATCATTAATAATGTTATTAATAATCATGTGTAATAGTAATCCTTGTGTCAAGGGATCCCGCGTGACTTGAGCAAATGTATACTCTGGGGACTTGTAATTTTGTCTTTCTTTTTGGAAAAAAAGGTGTTTTTTTCTTTTTTTAATATCATTGTCACTTCCTAATAACTGACTCTTACACTACCAAATAATTATCTTTGTAACAATGTGGTCATGTGCATGGATAATGTGTCCAAAACACACTCCCAATTATTTGCTGATTCAGATGTGAGGACAAAGGTAATGAGAACTGGGAGATGAGCAGAGAACCTCTGGAGAAATCTTCCTATGTGGAAGAGGTAGGGAGCCTGCTTCTGAGAGAGTTCTGGCCATGTGGAATGGAGAGATTTGGGAGAAACCATCCTTTACTGGTTCTGCTCTGTTAATCATGTGGGCAGCAGAAGCCTTGGCTGCTTAGCTTAGACTGGAAGTATCTTCAAATGGCACTAGCAACCAGAACCTTGTCCACTTTCTCTTATACTACCATCTCTTGATTTGGCTTTTCTAAAAGCATCCAACCAACACAAGAATCCTGGGAAGCAGGTATCAATCCAGTCTAGGAAGGACATTGATAAGCTAGAGAGTATCTAAGGAGAATAACCAAAATGGCAAAAGGCCTTGAGTGAATGACATTTAAAGATTGGGTGAAGGAGTTGAGGGTGTTTAGTTTAGGGAAAAGGAGACTGAATAGGGGAACATGATGACCATGCTCAAGTATTTGAAGGTTTGTCCTATGAACAAGGGATTAAATTTATTTTTGTGGACTCCATGGGGCAGAACAAAGAACGATGTATAGAAATTGTAAATAAGCAAATTTATGCTTAATTTTGGAAGGAAAAATCCTAACATTTAGAGCTGTCCAAAGTAGAATGGTTGGTCTTTTAAGGTGGTGAGTGGGCTCTCCTTATTAGGAGAGTTTGAAACAGAATCTGGAAAGTTGTTTGTCAGGTATATCATATTGAAGATTTCTTTTGTGTTTTGGTTGGACTAAATGACAGCTGAAATCTGAATACTCCAATTCTATAATTCTATGATTTTGGTTATCTCTTCTTTGACTTGAGAATATCAATTTTTGTGTCTCTTGGAGGGTTTACATTTGTTGACTTCCAGGGATATTTGTAAATATTCCTGGTGTCTAATCAGTAACAGGTAAACCCATCAAACTAAAAACAAAACAAAACAAAACAAAAAACAAATAAAGACTCCCCCTCTGAGTCTATATTCATGCCTGTGCAGTTAAATGATCTTTATTTCTTTTTTAAATGAAAATGTTTAAAAATATATATAAATATGTACACACACATAGATATATATATTTTTTTTAATAAGAAAGGATTTGTCTGCATCACAAAAGTATGAAAAATATGCTTTGGTGAGTTGTGAATTAGTCTAGTTACTCTGGAAATTTGAAATTATGCTAAGAAAAGGACTAAAATGTCCATACCTTTTGTCTTAGTGATCTCACTTTTAGGCACTTTATCCCAAGGAGGTCAAAGACAAATATAAAATTCACATATATCAAAATATTCATAGTAGCAATTGGTTGTGGTAGAAAAGAAATGGAAGCAAAGCAGAGACCTATTTAGTGAGAAATGACTAAAGAAGTTATAATATGTGAATGTAATGGAATATTGTTGGGTCATAAAAAAGATGAGTATGAAGAATTCAGAGAAACATATAAGACATTTTTTAAACTAATAAAATGTAAAAACCAAAGCTAATTTTATCTTTTTGAAGTGCTCTAAAAGTATTTTTAGTAAGATCAGGAGTAAAGCATGAATATTTATTCAGCCACCAAAGAATGTTGTCTTATCATTTTATTTGAGAAAATTATTTGCCATATCTATCATTTGTTCTTTTGTCCACTATTTTTTATGCCTATACTTATTTATTTTCCACTTAAGTCTAAATTCTTTCTTCAAATTATCTTTGATCATATTTTTCCATGTGATGGTAAAGAATATAGTTTATAATTCTAATTTTTTGCATTTGTTCATGAGTTCTTTATGCCATAGCATAGTTAAGTTATTCTAAGAAACCAGGCTTGGTTGTAGGTCTTTTTCTTTTACCTTTAGGTATTTTGCATGGCAAACTTTCTTAAATTGTGTTTGCTAACTAATCTCTTGTTATGTTGACTGTGGTTTCTTGGACCTGGATCACTTTCTCCTGGGCTCCTTGCAGGATTTTTTCCTTTTTTTTTAAAATGGGAAGTGTTGGAGGTTAGGAATCATATTTTAGGATATTTATTAACTTTGGGGTTTTTTCAGGTGCTGACCTAGTGAATCTTTCTAGTATCCTTTTGCTCTCTGATTTAAATGGTTCTAAGCTATTTCCTTTTATGATTTCTTGAAATGCAATGTACAAGAGCTACGTATAGCAGTCTTGCGATGGTGACTATGAGGCTGTGTTCCTTTTCTGTTTCCTGATCCCTTCCACTGTTCTGGATCAGGTTCTGATTGGGAAAATAGAGCCTCTTTAGTACTGGCTCACATCTTGACCTAATAGTATGGAGATTATTTCACTAGTGTTTCTTTTGGCTCATATATGTAGTTTATTGACCTTCTGCTTTCTTCAGCATGAATTTCCGTAGTTCCTGAGTTGGTTTTAGATCTATAGGAAAATAATGTCAGGGCTGTTTTGATTTACAAATGAATCATACAAATAAACATGAGTGGGAAAGGGAAAATAGAGAGGAGAGACAAATGATCACAAATATCATCAAAGAAGTAAGAGAAGGGGAGGAAAGGCAAAAAAAAAAAGGTGGTATAGGGAAAGAGGCAGCAACAGAAAGTTATCTTTTTCAAATGGAGGTGATGGAAGAAGGCAAAACTGGATCTTATAACTGCATGGAGAGAACTGAATGGAAGGAGAAAAAAACAAGTATTTCCCCCCTTTTAAATACATTGACCATCCCTAAAATATCTATGGTCGACTTATGAACAAGGGGAAAACTATATGGACTAAACTTTTAAGGTCACTGCCATAGGGGAACTCCCCAAACAAATATATACTACTCATTTTATCAATTCTCATCAGCACCTCCTCTGCTACTTCTAGTCTTTGAGAGCTGCTTTGAGCACTCAGTAAGGGACTTGCCCAGGGTCACACACCATCACGTATATGAGGCAGCACTGGTACCCAGATCTTTCTGTCTCTGAGGTCAGTTTTCCAACCACTACATCAGGATGCCTTTTGTAGCATTTAGAGAAGTCATAAATACTTTTAGAAAGGAAGATATTTTAAATGCCACATTTATAGATAAAAATGTTCCAGAATGATCAATTAGTCAGTCAATAAGTATTGATTGCTTACTATGTCTCAGGCACTATGCCAAGTACTGAGGTTACAAAGACAAGCAAAAAAAAAAAATGAGAAGTGAAACATAATTTAGAATTAAGCCCTATATGAAAAATAAATTAATTGTGATTTATTGAATAATGGTTAGGTAAAAGATCAAATTATATTAAAGATGTAGTCCATGATTCAACCAACTCTACCTCTTCAGATTTGGGTTCAAAATCATGGGGAGAGTTTCAGTGATAAATCAGTTCTCTCTTCACGTGGATCAAATCATATTTTTCTACACAAAGCTCCTAGTTTGACTGACTCCAGATACTGCTCCGCGTGATACATGGCTATATACCTAGCAGAGTTCACAATTAATTTCCTTGGCTTCCAAGAGATATCCTTTTACCAATAAACAGTTGTGTCATGGGCACATGGCCTATGGGAAATGAAGACCTCATTACCTTCCAAACATTTAAAGATATATATTAGCATTTGTATTCTGGGTCTGGATAACTTGGAAAATAGAGTTATTTCCCTGTCTTAACCATGCCTTTTACAAAAATATGGACAAAAGAAATACATTGTGCCAAATTTTATAGGATATAGTTGAAGTATTACTCAATGGCTAATATATATCTTTAAATGTTTATTAATAAAAATGGATTTAATGTGTTTAAATATTAGAAAGTGAACAAATTTATAAACAAAAAATAAGAACAAAGCATTTCCATAAAGGATAAACTAATAAAATAGAAAATAAAAAAATAATAGAATTAATAAATAAAAATTAAGTTAACTTAAAACTTAAAAAGGAGAGAAGGAATTAGCTTCATGAATCCAGGATAGGGAGCATATAGTTAGACCATAGTTTTTTGTTTGTTTTTTTTTTTCTGAAAAAGATCTGGGAATGTTAGTGGGCAGCGAGCTCAGTATGAAGGTGTGAGGTGACAATTCTATGCAATCTTGGATCGCATTAAGGAAGCCACAGCTTCTAGGGGTAAGGAGATGGTAGTTCTTCTCCACACTGCCCCCTTAAGATGACATCAAATTGTTGTGTTTAGTTCAGGGCATCACACCTTAAGGATGTTGATAAGAGTATTTGGAGGATAACAGGATTTGGGACCATGGTAAGGATCTTCTACAACTGAGTATTTTAAACCTGAGAAAGAAGACATCACTTTGGGGGCCTTGATAGCTGTCTTCAAGTATTTGAAGTGTTGTCATGTGGAAAAAGGATGAAAACTTTTCTTTGACTTTAGAAAGTAAAACTGGAAGCAATGGTTAGATGCTACAAGGAGGTAAATATAAGCTTGATGTCAAGAAAAATTTTCTGACAATTAATACTTTCTAAAAATAGGATAGGCTGCCTCCAAAGGCAATGGGTTTCTCTCACTGGAAGAGGACACATACTTATTTATCCAGTAAATTATAGGGGGAGATTCTTTTTTTCTCCCATCCTTTGGACTAAATCCAAATTTAGATTAGACTGAGGTCTCTTTCCAAATTTGAGGTCCTGTGTTTCTGTGAAAATCAAATCACAAAAATTAGGAATAAGAGAGGAAAAACATCACTAAGCCTGAAGAATTAATTAAATCCTCATAAATTCATTTACTGCATGTATATTTGTGTTAATATAATTTAGAATATAAAAGAATACATCAATATTTATAAAATATAGAATTTCCAAACTGACAAAACAAGAAAGAGTTAACAAATAAATCATCACTAAGAGAAACTGAATGAGTAATTCTTGAATTTGTTGTAAAAATATACTAGACATAGATGTATTTATAAGTGAATTTTATCAGACATTTAAAGAACAAATAATTACTTTATTATATAAAATTTCAAAAATAGAGAAAGATAGCATTTTACTCATCACTTTTAATGAGGCAGAGAAAGATCTGACACTACATTCCCCAAATGATAAAAATAAGGAAGAGATAAGCCCCAGACTAATACCATTAAAGAATATTGACGCAAAAATATTACAGATCTTATAAAGGGAGTTCAATAATATAGAAAAGCATACATTAGGATTATATAAAACAGATGAGGAATGGAAAGATTGATATGAGGGAGATAGCGTATGAATTACATAATTGCCATATGATTTATGTTAATTTCTGTAGGAAAAGCTATTAATAAGATGCGTCATTCATAATGAAAACATTTTTAAATGTTTTCAAGAATGAAAGTGTTTATTTGAAACTAAGTCAGCATTATTTGCCATAGATAAACATTAGAAGTTTTCCTATTAAAAGGGTCGATAAATTTGCCTGCTTCACCATAACAATTCAATGTAATTTTGATAAAGAAATGTGTGGGTGCATTCTACCTTGGCTTTTGTTACTTGGGTAATTACTCATACCTTGTCATTATGTCTAAAGAATTGTCTAGTTATTTTTATCAGAGTTCTTTTGTCCCCCTTTAATATCTCATTCATTTCTTTTGAAAATATATTTTAATGACATCCTTTGTTTTTACATCACCTACTTTCCCTTTTGTGTGTTTCTCTTTTTCCCTCTCAAAAAGCCATCTTTTATAATAAAGAACTAAAAGTAAAGAAAGAAAAAAGTTTCAACACTAACATTAAAAAGTATGATGTTATATGCAGTGTTACACACTCATGGTTCTTCACATCTTCAAATAAGCTGGGGGAACTATCTTCTTATCTCTGCTTTGTACCAAACTTGGTCATTATACTTTTACCACATTCAAGTTCAATTATTTGCTGTTTCTTCCAGTTACATTATTGTTTTCATTGTGTATATTGTTTTCCTAGTTCTGTTTGCTTTGTTCTAGCTTATACAAGTCTTTCCATGCTTCTCTCTACTCATGATATTCATTATTTCTTATTGAAAAATAATATTCTATTGTATTTCTGTCCCCAAATTTGTTTAGCAATTCCTCAGTTTGTGAACATATCCTCCTCCCCATCCACCAGTTCTTTTCCTACAGCAAAAAAGTACTATTATGGATATTTGGTTTCAGTACTTAGCAGAATCTCCAGGTCAAAGAGTATGGACATTTTGGATCTGGAAGAAATATCCAGGGACCCCAAGCTTGCTTAGCCAAGCACTTTCTTTAACCTCGACATGGGAGCAATTGACATGTAGCCAGAGTGGGGAAAAGGGCATTTTCTCTCCCTGCATCTCCCAGTGGAAGAGGCTTATTAAATTCTGACATAATCTACAGCCTGTAAGAGAGGAAAGTGGCAGAGGGTGGGTCATTTCCTTTTAAAGATTCACTTATTCAACTGTTCTTCCATCTCAGTGGTTAATCAATTTATTTCATTTACCTCAAAGTACAAACCCTTTGTATTTTAATTTTATATATCTTGAGAGACCCTAGAAATTTCCAGAGAATCTCCAACACAAGTTGAACAGGATGTCCCCTAATGGCTCATTTCCATGCATCTTCCATGGATTGTGTAATCTCCAGTAGATTCTCTATCATCCTTTATGACAAGTAAAGTTTCAGCTCTGGAAAGGGTTAAGAAAGAAGTAAGTCAAGTCAGCAAGCATTTATTATGCACATACTCTTTCTTGCACTGTGTTAAATGTTCGGGATACAAACACAAGCAAACAATAAGATAGTCCCTACCCTTAAGGAGCTTACATTCTAATAGGGGAAAGACTGGAGCTGAAAAGTGGTCAGAGAAAAGGAGGAAGAAGTTAAATCTGGAGAACTGAGGATGACTGAAGGATGGCCGGTTGAGAACTTTCTTCAGGATGGAGCTTCCAGATTAAGCTCTTCAATGAAAGGAAGGCGCCAAAGGGGTTGAGGGAGAAGAAAGGAATGGCAGTGAAATCCAGAGAATGAAGGATGGCTGGTCTGCACCCTTCCTTTAATGGAGGAAGTGTATCTAGAAACAGTAAAGATCCTTACAAAGCATCAATAAATTTCATGTAAGCATTTTTTTAGATCCTCATCTTTTTAGGGGGAGCGGGGCAGGAGAGACAGAGTTAAGTGACTTGCCCAGTGTCACACAGCTAGTAAGTGTCTAAGGGCAGATTTGGATGTAGGTCTGTCTGACTTCAGGGCCTGTGCTCCATCCACTGCACCATCTAGCTGCCCCATGCTCATCTTCTCAACTTCTACATCCAGCCCTTCCCAACCGGTCTTAATTTTAGTGCCTTTTTAATTTTAATTATTTCATTCTTTTCCTGTATATGGCTTATTTGTACATATTTTCTTGTTGTCCTTCTCCATTAAATCATGAATTCCTTGAGAGCAGAGACTGTCTTTTGCCTCTTTTTTGTATCACCTGCCTAGGTTTCCAAAGTGAGTGATACTTCCCCCTGGGAAGCACTGGAATGATTGTGTGTGTGTGTGTGTGTGTGCGTGCGCGCGCGCAAATTTGAAAAAAACATTAAAGGGTTAAAGAAAGTAGATTTCCAAGAGGGTGCTAAGTAATTTTTTTTTTTTTGAAAAGGGATTGGTAGGCCAAATAAGTTTGGAAACCTCTACCAGAGCTTAGCATAAAGCCAGACACAGAATAAGCACTTAACAGATGTTAATTGACTAACTTAACTAGATAGTTGACTTAACTGGAAGAAAAAAAAAGATAAAACCAAAGAATTCTAACTGCAGTGACCTTTTAGAGCCTCATTCGAATAAGAAACATGACAAGAAGACAGGCAAGTTCTTACTCCAGAAGCAGAATGAGAGCAACTCGAAGAACCAACCTCAACGGCTCCCATGCATTAATGAGAGAAGTCTTGAAAAGTTGCTTTGCCTGAGACACAAGATATGAGAATTATCTTAAGGACCTTTCGGGCAATGGTCTTAAATAGTTTTTTCAGTCCTGGGGCTCTGAGCGGTTACCGAAGTTAGACTTCTTTGCTTTCCTCAGCATCATCTTTTTTTCTCCAGTTAAAGCAGCAGTCTAGTTAGTCAACAAATATTTGTTAAGCACCTTCTGTGCACCAGTTGGTTAGTGAGTTCTCTGTGCATACATTTTAGTCTCTTTATAGAAACCCTATTTTTCTTCCTCATTGGAATGATTTTCCTTAGAGTCCTCAGCAAACCAAAAGGAAAGGATAATGGAAACATGACAAAGAAGCCTTAGGGAAGATGACCTTGAATACCATTTGTAAAGACTTTGTAAGAGACAGGTAACTGACATCACTGGAGATAATTCAGATTAGGAAAGAATTGGGTTTTGATACTCTCTGGTGGCTTAACTCCCTCTCCCAAGTCTTTCTTGGTCTTCTCTTCAGAATGGTAGCGGGGACAGATCATAGGATTAGAAATGCTGGGAAAATGGCAGCAGTCTATATCTTCCCTCTCTACAATTGAGTTGGCAAGACTTTAATAGCCAAAGAGTTTGTCTCCCATTGGGAGAAACCTCTAAGATTTACATGGTATTAAAAGGACTAAAATAAAATTGAATGCATGTAATTGAAAGTAGGAGAGAAAGATATTTGGATATTGGTGATTAGAACTGTAGGCACCTCAGACATCACACCAGGTGTTGTACTATTTGTTTGATGCCATCACTGGAAGAAAACAACACAGCACTATAACTACCTGCACTTTCACTGCTAAATTGATTAAAATGCAGATTAATGAGTGGGAAAAAATACAAGTTCCATGTTAAAAACCTGCTCATTCCTAGCCAGGTTGATGAAGGAAAACTGAATTTATGGATTTGGGACCTATCTGCATTTTGGGGGAACATAAGTTTGGACATGGACAAAGGTTATGGGCTGGAAATGTCTTTGTTGGGTATAACGATGTCAATTTGTTTTGATGCATTTGCTACCACTAAATCCTTTATTCAGTTTGTCCTTGTAAATTATATTAAATGAAATACAGTGGTTAAAGAAGGAATGAGAAGAGCTAGTGAGATGGGATTCTAAAATTTGATATTTGATTAGATTATGCAGATACAGTTCCAAAATATAGATAACAACCATGAAACAGATCCAAGGAATGAGTGACAGCTACTCTGAGAACCTAAGAATGGTACAAGGAATTTGGCTGATATCCCTGAGTGCCCTCTGGTGGCAAGTGTGTGTACCATATATGGATGTGTGTATCTGCATCCCCTGATGGTCACATTGTATTATTTTTGTATTTGTCATAAACCCTTAAGAGAATATAAGCATCCCGAGGGCAGGGCTAATGTCTTACCTAAATTCTGTAGCTTTTAAAATTCCCTCCCCTTAGCATAGTGACTTGTAAAGAGAGCAATAAGTAAATGTTTATTAAATTGCATTGTTTTCTAGTTCATTAAAGAAAAGGAATATTTGAGTTGGGCTTGTGACTTATTTGCCAAGTGTCCTTTCCATCAGATTTTATTTAGTATTTAGGTTCAAGTCCCCATGAAAAGAATTCTGGAACTTTGAGGTAGGGGGAGGGGGTTTCCCCACAGTGAACTTGTAGCCTCAGCCAGGAAAGCTTTCCCTATAACAATTTGAAATTTTTATCAAAACAATGAATTTGTTAGCAATCAAAATGCTTCCTTTGGCAAATGAGATTGTGAGAAAACATTTCTTTCTGAAGTTCTAACGGCCCTCAGCTTGTAAACAGGCTCTGAGGCATCGGCTTTGATCCCCCAGAGTCTACTGATTCCCTTTAGGCACAACCTGATTCAAATTCTCCTCTCACTGAACCCTGACATTTTTGTTTTGAGGAAAAGCTCAGGATCCCAAAACAATATACAAAATGACATGTTTTGTGCAGGGTGTTTCTTTGGACAAAACCCCCATTGAGCAATGGCCATTAACAGGCAGTTAAGAAAAAAAATGTAGATTCTATGAGAGCTCATTGTCTCAGTCAGTATCATGTGACTCCGGTTGCCAAGCAGCCCACACAAATATTTAAAATCTCTCTCACCAGGCCAGGGTCAAAAATCCTGCCAAATCATTTCAGCCCTATAACCAAATCTTCCCCTTTGCCTTGCTGACTGGAGAAAGAGAGAGGACAAGGGGCAATACCAGTGTAACTCATTAATGAGCATCATTGATGACTGGACTCTGACACTAATTATAATGAATACAGGATAGCATAAGCTCTATATTTGGAGTAAGAAGACTGAACTTCAAGAGCCAGCTCTGCTACCAACTGCCATGGGTATAATTTTTTTGGATAAGCCACTTATTTCACTTTCCTTGGTCTTAGTTTTTCTCCTGAAAAATGGGATGGAGGGGAAGTTGGGAGAGGTTGTGTACTAAATAAGTTCTAAGATTCTTTCCAGTTCTAAATATTATGATTGTGGCAGATTCTGACAATGGTAGAACATCTCATGTGCTGGTCCCATAATTTTCACCCCACTACTAACAATGGTCCACATTTATAGATTCTTAACATTTTATCAAGCAATCCCCTCAAAAAATCTCTCTTGTGATAAGTAGTTCTATTATCACTATTTTACTGTAACACATGTCACAAAAAGCCAGGGCACACTTTATGAATTTCTGTATTTCCGGTGAGGAACATGAAGTTCAGAAATGTCACATAGGTTGTCTATGGTCACAGAGCTCATTAGTTTTGGAAACTTGGGAGCAAGGACTCAAAGCTAGGACTTAACTCTAAGTCCCATGTCCTTAAACGATTTTTACCAATTTTCGGAAATTTTAGGTAAAAAAAGGATGGCAGCCCTATATGACTGTTCGACATGATGTGAGAAAGTTGACTATTTAAGTTCTTTTACAATTTTTCCCCACAGAAAATTTACAGAGATTATGTAGAAAGGTAATTGAAGCCTGGTAAGGTATACTAGGTCCTGAGGGGGAAGCTGAGTAAGAGATTAAGAAACAATGATGTCCATACATTTTTTAGAACTGAAGAGAGGTGATAATCCCTAGAGAAATCTAATTAGAAATAAAACAGAGAAAAGATGAAGGAAAGAGAGTTAAGAATTGGACAACATATTAAAAAACAAAAACAAAAAATTTAAGTTGACTAAAAGTTTAAAAAAAAGATCTAGCATCTATACACAGTATGGAGTTCTTAATTTTTTTTGTGTGTGGGACCCCTCTGGTGGCCTGGTGGACCTTGTCTGAGAATAATGCTTTTAAATACATAAAATAAAATACATAGAATGACAAAGGAAACCATCCTTTTAAAGATACAGTTATCAGAATATACATATATGTAAACATGTATATGTGTATATATGTATGTATATGCATACACATACATATATACACATATACATGTCACTTCCTTCTGGGACTTAGTTTCTTTCTTTTCAAATAAAGGGATTAGATGAGAATGGCTTATGTATGATCTTTCCCGTTTCTAATATCCCTCATTCTGACTTTCTGTGAGTCAGAGAGATGCTGTATCTCTCATTTAGTTTCTTTTCCACTCTCCTTTAGATTTAGGGTGTTTTCTGACCTTTTTCTCCTCACCAATCATGATAAAGACAAATTCAACTGCAGCGTATGCAAGGTGCAGTGATTAATATCAAGGAAAAAGTTAAATAGGTCCTGCCCTTAATGATATATAAATAAGTAAAGACAATGCAGAGATTCTGAGAAGTCAGTGACATATGACAGATAGGTACTGCAATAGAGAGAGTCCTAGTTAAGAAGATCTGAATTCAGATCTCATCTTAGGTACCTGTGTGACCCTAGGCAAGTCACTTAGCCTCTGCTTATCTCCATTTTCTCAATTGTAAAATGGGTTCAATAATAACACCTGCCTCCCAGGGTTGTTGTGAAAATCAAAAGAGATGTTTGTAAAGTGTTCTGCACGGTGTCTGGCACATAGTGAGTACTAGAAATGTTAGATATAATTAGATATTAAAGATAATATCTATATTTGATATTGTTATAATTTCTATAATTCATGTTATATGTAATATAAATGTAGAAATTTATATAAGTGGTAGATATTAAAGATATTAGATATTAAAGACAAGTCTTTAAGAAAACCAGGGATTCTAAGATATGGAGGTAAGGAAGGAATGAATGTCATGTCTAGGAGACAGAACCAAGTCAAACTAGATAGGCTTGTCAAATTCTGAGAACTGTTACTAGATTAGTTTAGCCAGGATACAAAATATCTGAAGAGGAGTAATGTGAAATATTTAAAAGGATAAGTGGAAGCCAGATTATGGAAGACTTTAAATCCTGGACTAAGGAATTTTCTCTTAGAGTCAACTGGGGGCCACTGTAGAGTAGAGGAATGACTTTATCTGACATGTTTTTACGAATATTTAGGTGGCAGCTATGTGGAGGATGGATTACAGAGGGGAGAAAGTGAAAGGAGGGAGATCAGTATAGTCTAAGTAAGAAGTGATGAGGATAATGGCTGCATGAATGGAGAAAAGGGGATGGATGTGTCACACAGAATCAATAAGGCTTGGCATATAATTAAATATCAAGGGTGAAGGAGAGGGAGAAAAGATGTTTCCAACATTACGTGACTAGAAGAATAGTGGTACCCTCAAAAGATATTAGGGAATCTTGGAAGAGAGGTAGGTTTGGAGGAAAGCACACGGTTTTGATGTGGACGTACTGAGTTTGAATACTGATGGATGTTTGGTGGAATTATCCATTAGGCATTTAGTAATAATAAAAATACTTAGCATTTATATAGAATTTTGTTCTGGTTACACTTTGTGTTCTGAGTTTTCTCACTTCCTTCCAATCCTTCACTAGAGAAGGCCAACATTTGACTGATGTGTACATGTATGTATGTGTGTGTGTTTGTTTATATGTGTATTTTTTTCTTTTTCTTTTTTTTTCTCTTAAGGGGCCATACCATTGACTACTTTTAAAGAGACCTATTCACCTGAGGGCATTATCTCACTTTAAGCGAGTGCCTAAAAAGGCCAAGGTCTCCCACTGCATCCTGGGCCATCTCCAGTCATCCTGATGAATATCTGGTCACTGGATCCAGATGGCTCTGGAGGAGAAGTGAGGCTGGTGACCTGCACAGCCCTCCCTCACTCAAAACAAAGTCAAGTGCAAGTCATGTCATCATTTCTCTGATGTCACAGTCCTCTTTGAAAATGAAGGACAAACACAATATGGAAGCATATAATACATACTTTCATATATTAGTTCTCTTTGAAAGCAGATAAAATCTTCCTTCATAGGTCCTTTGTAGTTGATTTGAATATTCGTATTACTCAGAATAGTTTAGTCATTTGAGTTACTCTTTGAACGGTATTGCTATTACTCTATGTAACATTCTCTTATTTCCATTCATTTCATGGTTCATGATTTCATGCAAATCTTTCCATATTTTTTCTAAAATCAACATCATTATTTCTTAAAGCACAGTAGGATTCCATCATAACAAAATACCACAATTTATTCATCCATTCCCCAATTGATAGGCATCCCTTCAGTTTGTGATAGGTATCCCTTCAGTTTGTAATTCTTTGTTACCACAAAGAGAATTGCTATATTTTTAAAACATTTTTCCCTTTTTCCCGATCACCTTGGGAAACAGACCTGATAATGATATTGCTGGGTCCTCAGTTTTATAACTCTTTGGGCATAATTCCAGATGTTCTCCAAAATGGTTGGAACAGTTCACAAATCCACCAACAGTGTGTTAATGTCCCAATTTTTCCACATCCCCTCCAACATTTGTCATTTCTCTCTCCTATCATTTTAGCCAGTCTGATAGATGTGGGATCATATTTCAGATATCTTAATTTGCATTTCTCTAATCAATGATGATTTGAAGCATTTTTTCATTTTCCTATATAGAGCTTTGATTCTTCTTTCAAAAACTGTTTGTTCATATCCTTTGATCATTTATCATTTGGGGGAACAGCTCATATTCTTATAAATTTGACAAAGTTCTGTATATATTTGAGATATGAGAAACTATCTATAAATTCTTTTTTCCCCAGTTTTCTGATTTCCTTCTAATCTTGATTACATTGGTTTTATTTGTACAAAACTTTTTCAACTTAAGGTAATCAAAGTTATCCATTTTACATCTTGCAGTGCTCTCTTTTTTAATTCATAAATTCTTCTCCTTTCCATAAATCTGATAGGTAATATGTTCCACATTCTTCTAATTTACTTCTAATTTAAATACAATTTAAGATCTGGTGCTGCTAGACCTCCTTCCTTTACATTTTTTCCAATATTTATATAGAACTTCAATTTGTGAGCACTTTAAAAAGTGCTCCTATAACCCTGTAAGGTATTGTCTTTATTTTTCTTTCCTACAGAAGGTAGGAAGGGAGGGGGTGGTGGGGTGGTGGGGGGATGAAAACTGAGACAGAAAGAGGCTAAATGACTTGCCATTGTAAGGCAGGATTTGAACTATGGCTTCTTGAGTCCAGGTTCAGCACTCTTCACAAATGCCACCCAGTTGATACCAATCATCTCAAAATTTCTCACTTGGCTACATTGCTTATTCTTACCCTTGGCCAAGTACCTTCACTTCCTCATCCCTCTCCCCCATTTCAACTTCCTTTTATGTGTGAATTTTCCTCCACTGGAAATGGGAATGTAAACTTTTCAAGGGCAGGGATTGTCTTTTATTTTTTGTATTTTTATTCCCAACATTTAGCACAATGCTTGGCACATAGTAGGCTCTTAATAAACATTTTTTGATGGACTGATGTGGGAGTAGAGTTCAGGAAAGGGATTAGGGCTGGATATATAAATTAATTGAACCCATGTGAGCTGAAAGGATCACCAAATAACATAACATGGAGAGAAAAGACAAGATAGCTCAGGACTAACTCTTGGGCAACCCTCTAGTGAGGGGGCACGAGGAGGAATAAGGGAGAACAGTGTCACGAAAGGGAGTAGACAAGAATATCCTTGAAAGTCTTAGTATTTAGACTGTGGCTAGATTGGTGCTTGAATTCTGGCTTTGACCAGTTTTATTTTGGCTCTGAGTTCCTTGAGCCAAGAGTCCTTGGCTCTGCATTCCTCTACTCAGGTACCCAAATGAAAACTTTTAGTTTCTACTTCACTTTCTAGGAAATCTCTCAACTTAGTTGGCCTTGATTTCTACCAGAACCCAAGCCAGAGTTCTTTTTCAAAGCTTTCCAAATGAGTTATTGTTCTTGGGACCACAGGCCTCAGTAGAAGATTTTCCCAGAATGAGCTACCTAACCTAGGCCAGCGTCTGTGATCATTTCCTTTGCTGAATTATCCCTTCTTTATTTTCCCCCCTAGGTCGTCATTCTCTTATTTTCTTCCTTTTTTTTTTTTTAATATTCCTTTTACTTCTACTCAGATATCTAGGTCTCCTGCTCCAAAGTGAGCTCGCTCTTAAGGATGGCTTCATGTTTTGGAGGGAAGTTCAACAAGGTGTAAGTTCTTCCCAGCTCTGAGGTGATATTGTTTTGCATATTTATTTCTATAAATTACGTGGAAGAGGATGCTCTATCTCTACACAGTAGAAAGAGATACTCCAAAACATAATCGTTTGTCATCATAGTAATAACTGACACTTATGTAGTTTTATAAGGTTTGGTTGTTCATTCATGTTCAACTCTTTATTACCCCATCTGGGGTCTTCTTGGCAAACATACCGGAGAGTTTTGCCATTTCCTTCTCCAGGTCATTTTACAGATAAGGAAACTGAGGCAAACAGGGATAAGTGACTTGCAGGGTCATATAGCTAGTTAGTATCAGAGGCTGGATTTCAATTCAGGTCTTTCTGACTCCAGACCTGGTGCTCCATCCACTGAGTCATCTAGCTTCCCCCTTTAAGGTTTACAGAGCATTTTTATATTGTCTCATTTGTTTACAACAACTTTTAGGAAGTAGTAACTTATACAAATTAGGAAACTGAGGTTCAGAGATAGCAAGTGACTTGTCTGTGATAATGCGGCTAATAGATCTCAGAGGAGGGATGCAAACCCAGTTCTCTGGTGACATGAAGCCCAGTGCCTTCTAATGCTCCACAGTACCGTGCTGTTCTGCCATATACAGGCCTGCACTCATCTTGGAGCATTAGAAACCAGACTAATCTGAGACAGTTGTGAATGTGTTTTGTATCTTTAAGAACTATGCTGTAAGGATGAAAAGTCATGTAAGATGTCATTTGTTGAATCGGCATATATTTTGTACTTGGAAATAATAGTGATTCCCAGGCCCACCAGCCAAGCTGGGCCTGAACCCTCCATATAGACTGTTTGGGGATTATCTGGAAACCATGTTAAATAGATTAATTGGGACATTTTTGTTTGGCATTTGGGAGGCCGTTGAGCTCTGTACTATCAAGAATTTGGGGGACTCTTTGGAGCAAGACATTAAAAATTGAGGGCAGGGACAAATGTACTGAAATATATCACATTTCATTTGCTGAATGGGTAGGTTCTATCTCAGTTTATATAAACCACTTCCACTTTTGCTCCAGAACTGTGAATTCTACTTACCTTTTCCCCTACCCTTCCTTCTTTTCCTCATCTATTTGTAGAAAAGTGTTAGTTGAAACAGTTGTGTCAGTCTCCTGAGTTAATTGGTTTATGTTTTGTGTGTTTGCATCTACTTTAATCTCCCAGTGGGGACAGAGAGCAGTAGCCAGGGAAGTAAGGGAAAATATCTGGATATCATCAGAAGGCTAAAACAAGATGGGTCATCTCATTAGAAAATTGGATTTAGTACTGTCTTATTGTCTCTTGTTGGTTTATACCTTGTTTGCCTGTTTCCTAAATAAATTAACCTTTATCCTCAGTGGTGTGTGGCAGAGCAACTAAATTTTAACTACTTCAATGTTTTCCATAATGCCTGGTGCCTACAGTTCCACATCTCTTCTAAATAAGTTATTATGGATATGATTTTGCTTTTTAGTGTAACAATAAGAACTACCCATGATTCTGGGGTGCTGGCACTTACCTTTTCCCTCTCAGGGAAACTTTTCACCTGTGGAGCCACACATGAAGATTCAATCCAGGGGGAACATGGTCTCTAGAGAAAAAGGTTAGCCTCTTTTCTCACCCTCACCTGAAAGCTACATGGAAATTTACTTAAAAATTGGTTTCTTGCATGACAATGGCATGGCTAGGTCCTCTCCTAAAAAGGGACGTGTATCTCAGGAAATCAACTATGGAACAGCTAATTATTTCCTCCACTTCAAAAGGAATGCTTAACCCAAGAGAAGCACAAATGTACTTTAATAAAAACTTGAAAAATAACAATTTTTAAACCACAATTATACTCTCCTGCAATATAACATCAAACAAGGAACCGATTGTAGGACTCCTAATTAAGCACTTTACCTTCAACTTGGCTCTGCACTGTCTCTCTCAAGGCCCATATCTTCTGGGAAGTTGAGTCAGAGTGTTGGCCTCTTATTATCTGATGAAGACCCCTCCATTTCCTGTAGCCCTGGTGGTTGGGATTGGGGGCAGGGAAGAAATCCCAGAATTTGCTGCATCATCCCAAAATGCCAAGCCTTTCAGTGGAAAGGCATTTGCTACCAGATGAAGGAATTTCATCATGAGTCCTTTGGGCTTATGGTTGGTTCCACTGTGTTGGTCACAATAAGTTCCTAAGTTAAACTTCCTAAGTTTTTCCAAATTTGTTTCTACCATAGCCTTATTGCATAAGTTGTTCTCTTTCACTTTATATCAATTCATATAAGTCTTCCTAGGTTTTTCTAAAATCATCTTCTTCATCATTTCTTATAGCATTTGATTTTATTTCTAGGTTCTCTTGAAGGCAAAAGGAAGATCAGAGAAAGAATAGTACCATGAATCAAGGTAGACAGGGTGATCATAGTGGGTAATGTTACAAAGCATGACTATTCAACTCTTATTTTGTTTCTGCTTCTCTTCTAAGGGCAATGATCTTTGGAGAATGGAGGACCAAGCTAAACTGTTTATCAGAAAATAGAGGCTCCACATCAGAGAGAAAATATTCTAGCTTGAACTAATTTGTCGTGAGGCTGTGATGAATTGTCCTCAAGAGTACTGAAAGAAATGTCAGATATCTTTGCTGAATTACTGCTGTTGATCTTTGAAAGACCTTGTAGAGGAAGAGAATGCATCAGGACACTCCAGAAGAGCAAATATCCTGATTTTCCAAAGGCATAAGAGGGTGGAATTTGTAAACTATAATTGAGTGATCTTGATTTAGATTTCCTGGCAAAATTCTAGAACACACTTTTCAAGGAATGGCTTGTGAATATTTAGAAATAGAAGTAGCAATCACTAAAATCCAGCTTGTCTTCCTCAAGAATACTCATGCCAAATTAACCTTCTTTTCTTTTTGAAAAGGCAACCAGATAAACCTATTTAGAGAATGCTATAAACATATTTTATTTCAGTGAAGCATTTGACCAAGTGTCTTATGCTCTCCACGATGAATAGCAAACATCATCTCGTCCAATCCTTCATTTTATGATGAATGAGGGAAGTGATTTTCCCAGTTACAAACCATTTGAGGTAGGACCAGTGGCCAGATTTCTCTCTTGATTTCAGTACAGTGCTCTTTCCATTAGATCACATTCTTCTTAAACTGGAGTAGGTTCTTAGTAGCTAGAGCCTTCATTGTCATTATCACCATCATCATCATTTCCTCCACTAACTTCCTGCTTCAGTGCAGTCCTTCCTTTCAATTTAAAGCCATTTTGATTAGATTTATAAGGTTTTGTTGAATCAGTGATCTCATCAATGTAGACACTCCCTACAGAAGTTCATATCACAACTTCTCCACAGCTTCTCATCTTAGGCGATGTTTGTCCATGACCTCTTCTGCTACAGTGTCTATATCTCTTGTCGTTGATGGATATTCCTGGAGTATGTAGGTTATCCATCAATTATTGCTCCCCCCTTGGTATGTGGCCCTTCCATCTCCTTTTCCAATAATATAGCTCTTAGAGTCTATTTCTTCATTGATAATACATGCCCACTCATGCCAACCATATACCTTTCCAAAGGATCTTTTTTAGTGACTCACAACTTTTATTCTTCCAAGACTGTGATATTCCATGATCTGTCACTTTATGGCATAATTAAAAGAATATTAATGTTAATGGAGCTCTGTTTCTGGGAGAAACACTGGATCATGAAGAGTTCTGCATAGTTTTCCAAAGGGAATCCAATTTGTACTCCTCTTTCAATTGCAAAATTCCAGGAAAAAATATTTTTACCAACCCTTTTCTGAATTTATAGGAGGTTATGGACAAGCATCACATAGAGGGCAAGGGAAGGGAGTAAGCATTTATTAAGTACCTGTTATGTGTCAGGCACTATGGTAAATATTTTACAGTTATTATCTTAATTGACCCTCTCAACAACACTGTGATAGAGGGGCTGCTACTATCTCCATTTTATAGCTGATAAATCTGAGTCAGGCAGAGGTTAAGTGACTTGCCCAGGGTCACACAGCTAGTAAGTGTCTGAAGCCCAACATGCTATCCACTGTGCCACCTTACTACCTCTTGTAGGAAGAGAAGGTAGGGTAGGTTTCTGTGTGAACTGTTGTAGAGATGAAATCATGGCTCCAACAAGACACTGAAGCCAAGGTAAGAATAAGACCTTTTTCCCACTATTTCATCTTTAGTACTGGGGCAGGGCACCAAGTTTGAACTGTCTCAGTTGGTACTTAAAATGGTTTATTATTTAATATATTGATAAAAGATTTCAAGGTTAATTTCATAGAATCATAAAAAATCAGGGCTGGAAGGGTCATTTAGTCCAACTCACTCATTTTACAAATAAGGAAAATGAGAATGAGCAAAAAATTAGTGCTTTACCCAAACACATCTAGCAAGCTGACTTAGAATACAAATTTTCCAATTTACAAACCAGTAAATTTCTGCTTCTATACAGTTCCACAGGTGTGTGTGTGCATGTGTGTTTGTGTGTGTGTGTGCGTGCGTGCGTGCGTGCGTGTGTATGTCCCTATGACATCTCCAATGATATGGAAATGACCACTGTGAGTAGCCTTCCATCAAAAGGACTCCTACTGCATTTTCTCCCTAGAGGAGTCTGTTAATTTGACTTATTGTTTGTACCATTTCAGTACCATGAGGACATGGGATGGAAGTGTAATTAATACTTTCATGCTGCTTAATAAAACAAGGAAATGTGTTCCTTACCCTTACATGAGGGCCTTTACTACACAAACACAGCTAACAAAATAAGCAGAGTATTTCCTGTTTAGAAGTGCTTATGAGTCATGTGAGGGTGATTTTCTGCAGGCGCTGTGGTTTGCCCTGGCATTGTTCTCCAAGAAATCAGCTTTCACTTTCAAGTAAATAATAGCATCTCATGATGTTAGTGGCAAGAAGAAATAGAGCCATGAGGCCTAAAATATAGCTGTGTTCTAATTGCCAGACTTTTTAGAACTCTTCTGCCAATAAGGATCTGTCCATATCTTACTATTTTCCCTTCCATGATCTTGCCTACTGACATCTGAATGAGGGAAAATAAATACAAGTTGATGCTCTCAAAATTGTGAAGTGAGATGCATGCTGACTTGGATTCTAGTCCTGCTTCTGCTCCCAAACTGTAATCTTGGGCAAATTCTCCTCTGGGAAAGGAAGGAGTGTAAGAAAATACAAAAATGAAATAATAACAGTTAACATTTATGTGATGTGTTAAGATTTGCAAAGCCCTTAAAATATTATTTCACTTTATCCTCACAACTATCCTGGGAAGTAGAAGCTGCTGCTATTCTCACTTTGCAGATGAGGAAACTGAGGCATGGAGCACTTAAGTGACTTGCCAGGGTTCACACAGCTGCTAAGTGAGTGAGGCTGGATTTAAATTCAGGTCTTCCTGATTCAAGGTCCAGTTTTCTCCCCAGTGACATTTAATTGCTTCTTAATGACGAATAAATAAAACAGAAACCCTACCCTCCAAGAGCTTCTCATCTTAATGAGGAGGAAAGACACGCACGGACACGGACACGTTTCTATGCTATGAGGATGGTGATAAAACTATGAGAGGTCCAAAATATCATGAGAAATTTGAAAGAGGAAAGACCATTTTTAACTAGCACAGTCAGGGAAAGTTTCATGCAGGAAATTGCACTTGAGTTGCCTGGGAAAGAAAACATTTCAACAATGGATGAAGGAAAGTAAGGAAACTTGTTTTGGGCCTAGAGAGCAGGGAGGGTGAAAGGCAGAGAGATGGAAGCTGATAGAGATAGTAGTGCTCTTGGGCTGAGAGGTGGAGTATGTGAAGGGGAGAAGTATGAGGTGAGACTATAAAGACAATCTGAAAGTGAGTTGTGGATTGTATAGGGCCTTGAAGGATAAAAGAAAAGCTATTGGAAGTATAAGGATAGATTGGAGTAAATGGAATGAAGTTCAGAGGTGGATGCATAACCTTAAGGAAGACTGATTAGGAGGCTATCATCACAGCCCTGGTAAGAAATTCTGTGTTCTAAGAGACTCTTGATCTCTAAAACTTTTTTGCTTTAAAGTAACTTTCCACTCTAATATTCTATATTCTATTTTCTACCATTTCATTTTTGAATGTCCTGTTCCACTCAACACTCTATAGTAGACCCTACCATTCTGCCCTCATCCCTTCTCATCCCACCTTAATCTAATAACCCTGCAGTGAAACTTGGCTTTAGCTGAATAAGCAATATTTGAATTTTCTATTTATTTTCAGTGCTATCATGCCTAGATGGATTATTCTCATGAAGTAAAAATAAAAAAATTACTTGCAAATTTTTCTGTTAGTTCCTCAATAAAATGAAAAGATTACCAAGTAATTCTTTGCTTATAAACTGTGTGGGCAGCATTTAATTCCCCAAAACCTAGACACAAAGATGGAAGGAACCTATGAGACTGTACTCTAACCCCTCCCTACCCCTAATACCTCTCCCCCTGGCCTTATTTTATAGGGGTAGGGGAATTTCCTCAACTCAGAGGTCCTAAGATCCTTAGGAAGAATAATTCTTTCCACCTCTTTCCATTTGAGTAGGGGTCAATAAATCAAGAGTGCAGCAAGAAAATAATTAATTTGCATGAGCTGATGGGTGGGTGAAAGTAATGCTAAGGAACTAGAGGAGATACATAGTATTACCGTGTTTTGTATAGCCTTAAGGTTGCTATTTCTGGCAGCAGATGAAGACTATCTGGTAAAGTTGTTCAGTCACTTTCCTTATTTGGAAGAGTGAGTCATAGGGATAGGATGTCAGCTGATCTAAGAGTTGCCAAATATCAGGTTTGTTTTAGAGGAGATGTTTTCTCTGTAGTTAATTCCATCAGAACATCCTGGTGATGCAGGAGGTCTCTAATATAGTGGAGGTCTCCTTCAGGATAGAAACAGTAAACTTATCTTGTTGAATCAAATACAGCCTGAAGGTCAGTCTCTATATGAACTACCCTTTAACTCCTTTTCTTTGATCTCTGTGATTATTTTTCCCTCTTGGGAGATGTTTTCCCTAAAACTCATAGTACACAAGTCTTTTTTACCCATTGAAAGAAAATGATTTTCCTATGTATGATCTTAAAACAGGTTAGTGTCAGCATTAGAACCCTGATCCTTTAATTCAAGGGAAAAATATTTGGAATATGGGAATAAACTTGACTCTACCAAAAACATATTGTGAATAAGTGTAATTACTGAGTTCAAGTTCACCTAATCCATTAGCTAGGCCCAAAAGAAGGTCATGCTTCACCTACCATTCAATCATGTACCTGGGCTTTTTGCTTTCTATTTTAGGCATAATAACCAAATAAATGTTTGATTTCCACTGCTTTTGGGAAAAGGGAATGATTAAAAATCTAACCTGTTTCTCAGTTCAACTAATGGCAGAGTTTCTATGAGTAGTTTTATACCTAAAAGATAATGTAGCAAAGGTGGTGTTGGGGAGAGGGAGTGTGGTTAACAAAGTTGTTTAGCAGCTACTATTTAACCCCACAATATTACTGATTGATTGCCTAGATGGTTTTCCCAGCCTAAACATTTTCTACTCTGCAAAGTTGTAACTAGAAGACAAACACACACAAACACACATACATACACACACAGAACACATACACACACATGCATGTGTCCCCCTTCTAGCAATACCAGTTCTCTCCTGAAATACTCTATCTTCTCCCATTATATCCTCCCAACTATATTCTTGATAATTATCAAATGATTTTAGTTAATGATATTTATAACATTATAAAAGTAAATTTTTTTTAAACAAAGAAAGGTAAGCTTTTAAGAAAAACTTTTCAGTGCTCAGGGCAAAAGACTTCAGACTCCCCTTAAGGGGGAACCTAAAGGGAGAAAGGAAATAAAGAATCAATGCTTCAGTTTTTGGAGAGGGAACAGGAACAAAGTGTAGTGATGAAAGATCTACCCAGCACTCCTTATGCCCAAGTGGACCACAAAGCCTTGCTCCTAGAGTCCTAGGACTTGCCTGTGTAGTGACTGTTTCTACTTGTGTTTCTGTTTCTAGTCCAGAGCAGGGTTCTGCCTTTATTTTGGTTCCTATCTTTAAGAGTGGGTAAACTCAACTTTCTGAGGGGGCCAGCAA
The DNA here is from genome assembly GCA_028658325.1 of Potorous gilbertii. Taxonomy (NCBI): domain Eukaryota; kingdom Metazoa; phylum Chordata; class Mammalia; order Diprotodontia; family Potoroidae; genus Potorous; species Potorous gilbertii. The sequence continues at coordinate 401,050,323 of CM053769.1, forward strand.
GGGGGTAGCCAATCTTCATACAGGCAATGGCATTCCCCCTTCTTATTCAAAGGAAACTTTTCCACATTTCATAAAAAGACACTTATCTATAGTTAGTGTAACACCTTATCATTTGACCTTTACCTTCTGCAATTACATACCAAGCTTCCTTGACTGGGGTGCTACTCAGAGACTGCCTGCCCTACAATAATGTTAGCTCACAGTTATTCAGCTATTTGCAAAGAATTTCTTTAAAACAAACCTGCGAGGTAAGTAGTCCAAATATTTTTAAGGTTTCCCCCCACTTTTTTTTTAAGATGGAAAAAGTATGCATAGAGAAGTTAGGTAGCTTGCCTTTGATCACAAGTGTTGGAAGGTGGACTCAAACTCAGGTTTTCGGACCTTTAATACTTTATACCATATACACCATGATACCTAACCAAAAACAACTGGAAATTATCTTAGTGCCCAAAGAATGCTGAATTCGAGCTCTCTTCTAATTCACTGTATGAATGTTCTGTGTTCTTTCCCGTAAAGAATGTCAGTTAGAAAGCACCTTAGAAAACAAAATGTTAGGAAACAATGTTAGTGTCAAAAGAGATTTTCAAATATTATAAAGTTTTATGCATGTTAGAACAGAGAACACAGAATGTTAGAGCTTGAATGGAGCTTAGACTATAATATATTTCATAGAGTAGTCACTTAAATACTCATTGCTTTGAATTGATTCTTTAATTCTAAGAACATATAGAACCAATTGCAGGACTACAGGACCATGATCAAATCACAGTCATTTTTATACATCCTTACAGATACATTTCTTTAGATGGAGAGATATTCTGTGACAATAGTAACATACTAACCACCATGGATTGGTTGTGAGCAGTCATCTCCTATGCCTCTGGATCTTGTTTTATGTTGTACCTGAAGTTTTTACAAATTCACTATAGATAATGTATTTTGATTTAATGCATATTAAATATATGTGTTTATTTCCCCCCTCCTACATAAGACAGCATAGGTGTAATGACAATCAAAATCACTTTTTCTTTTCCCTCCTTACCTTCAATAGTATTGCAATCAAATTGCCTATGTTTAAAAAACTAGCTCTTCTTTGTAATAAAGCCTTCACCAAATTCCCCACTTATTTTTTGGGGTGGGATGGGGTGGTGGTGAGGAACACTTTAGTTCCTCTCTCTATGAAAAATGGACATGGTAATATTGACCTACTTTTCAGAGTTTGCCCAAACCTACACGGATAGTAAGTGGTGAAGGTGGGATTTGAATTCAGGTACTCCAAGTCCAAGTTCACTCCTCCTTTCTTACCACACCTGATTATTCGAGACTCACTCATCTAGTGAAAGCAGAGGGAGAGGAACTCAACAAGTTCTTGAGGTTGTTTGAAGTTCTATGAAAAGGGCAGTCCTTTACATTTGCATGTTCTTAATTTTTCAAAGTAATTTCTTGCCTTATTATGTCCTCATGATTTTTGTGTACTTAGGACAAGCATGATTAGCCTTCATTTTATTGATAAGAAAACTGAATTACACAGCAACATTGTGCAATGATCAACTTTAGTAGACTTAGCTCTTCTCAGCAATATGATGATCTAAGAAAATTCCAGAAGACTCATGATGGAAAACGCTATCCACATCCAGAGAAAGAACTGTAGAGTCTAAATGTAGATTGAATCTGAATATTCTCTCTCTTTTCCTTTCTCATGATTTTTCCCCTTTTGTTCGGATTCTTCTTTTACAACATGACTAATGTGGAAATGTTTAATATGATTGCACGTGTATAGCCTATATCAGATTGCATGCCATCTTGGGGAGGGGAAAAATTTAGAACTCAAAATCTTATAAAAGTGAATGTTGAAAACTAAAAAGAAAGAAAGAAAGAAAACTGAATTACAGAGAAACACCAAGTTCAAATGTTTCTATATTGCTGAAGGAGTTTAATCAGGCAATGCCTTCTACGTTATGGTAACCTGAGACAAAGCCCTATGTCACCTTGCCCTAGTTTTGGCTCTGATCTTTGACCAGTGGTCATCAGACTTGTGATTAGAGAATAATGAAAATAATGATAGCAATAGCCAACATTTATGTAGTGCTTACTATGTGCTAAGAACTTTATAAACATTTTTAAAATTTTATTTTTAATTTAAGGAATAAAGCAAGCATTTCCATAATATAACATAACATAATATAATATAATATTAGTATAATATTATATAATATAATATAAAGATTATTGGACATGAAATTGAAATCTGTTCCTTTTAAATATATAACAAATTTATCATGTAAATTTTTTCATGTTTTCTTCCTTCTCTCCACCCTAGAGATGGCTACCATTGGACATATACATGTTCATATATGTAAAATCTGGTAAAAAAAATCATTCCATACTTCTATTTATCAATTTTTTTCTCTGGATGCAGATAGTGTCTTCCTTCATATGTCCTTTGTAATTAATTTGGGTATTTATAATAGTCACAATGACTTATTCTCTCAAAGTTGTTTTAAAAACAATATTGCTGTCACTGTATAAAATGTTTTCATAGTTCTCATTTCACTCTTCATTATTTCCTGCAAGTCTATCCATATTTTTCTAAGATCATCAAGCTCATCTTATTTGATGCTCTCAGCATCCCTGGGAGGCAGGGGCTATAATTACTGTCATTTTATAGATGAGGAAACTGAGACAAAGAGAGACTAAGTGACTTGTCCAAAGTCACACAAGTGGAAAGTGTCTGAGGCTAGATTTGAACTCAGGTCTTCCTGACTCCAGGCCCTATTCTCTACCCACTATGTCCCCTAGTCACCCACTGGGAGATAGGAACCCTTCACTTACCACCCATTCTTCTTCTTCTTGTCTTTTACCATGTAATTTTACTGAACAAGGTATAGAGTTCAGAGGTATAGAACAGATGTTTGTTGATTGATTGATTTTATCAGTTTTATTGATGCTTTACACTTTTACATTACCCTTTATTTCAGAATATATCTTTCCTCCATCCAGAGAGCATTCCCTTGTAATAAAAATTTTTTTTAAATTCAGTAAATCCATGAACACATTGACGGCTTCACATAAAATATTCAGCATTCCATAACTTTAATCCTCTTATCTCTTGAGAGAAAGGAGGGAGGCACATTTTCTTATTTCTCACTGGGTGCCAAATTTAATCATTACACTATATTTATCTTGTTTTGTTTTTTCTGTTTGTGATGCTGTAGTGTGTATTGTGTTCTTTGTTTTCCTGGCTCTGTTTCCTTCACCATGCGTTAGCTCACATCTTCCTGTATTTGTCTGAATTCATGATAATCAACATTTCTTATGGTGCAATAATATTCTGTGACATTTTAATAATAATTTGTGCTGCTTGATTTAAATGTTAATTTCTTCCTTCCTCATGTTTCTTTTTATGTCCTCCTCCCCTTTCCTGCCTTCTCTTCTCTCTCATACACCTTCTCCCTGCATATCTTTCTCTCTCGACTGTCTGTCTTTCTGTCTGTCTCTCTGTCTGTCTGTCTGTCTGTCTCTCTCTCACACACACACACACACACACACACACACACACACTCACACACAAACACACACACACACATACACACACTGGATGTCCTGAGAAATGACCCTTTTATCAACAAATGCTGATTTCTCTCCATGGCCCCTTCAGAGTTTACTGCTGTTGTGATGACTTCCTGAGGACTCTCTGCTCCATAGTTTCTTTCTGACAGGACCTGCTGGAGTTGGGTCTCTGTGCAATTGTTACTCCTTTCTCCCTTTCAGCTGGATTTTTACTGCCAGGGGTGCTGGGTTTCAATGCAAGGGGGCTGGTCTGGGGCTGCTTTGTGCTTTCCAGGCAGGCTTTGCCTTTGCTTCCTCTCTCCCTAATGACATGTCATGTATTTTACTGCCACTGGCTGAGGTCTCCAGGCCTTCCTCATGAGCCTGTTGCTTCCCTTCTCCAGTCCCTAATGGCTTCTATTGCATTTTTATTACAACAGAGGCACAGTCTCCAGGGCTCCAGGGCTATTTGTTCTGAGATTTTTATTGAATTCTCAATAAATCTGTGGGCCACTGGGGGTCCTTAGATGGTTTCCTTACCTGTTTTATTGAAGCCATGCTTCTAGACAGACCATTCAGCCGTGGTTTTGATTGCAATCTGGTTTCTTCTCTGGGCTCTTGGCCTGCTCCATGCATGTTTGGCTTGGCAGGGTCTGAATCTCTTGGTTTCTTCTGATCTCCAGCTCTGATGTTTTTCTTCTTTTGTTGCCTCTCAGGGTAGGTCAGGGATGTTGTGTTGGTTGACCGTTTCCACACGGTCTGGGTTGTTGAGGGGTAGAAGCCGGGAGAGGGATACAAATAGACCTTTGTGTCAAGTGGCAGGTGGAACGGAGCAATTTCAGGTCTCCCTAGTGCATGGAAAAATGCTCTTGAGTTTTAAGATATTAAAAGCCTCTGACTTCCCTTCCCATTCCATACAAGCACACACACACACACACACACACACACAGGCCTGATGTAATGTGTGCCTAGGAAAATGTTCCTTTACTGATGAACAGATCGGATTTCTTTTTCAATTACCAGCAACTACTGAGGGGGTCTCAGGTAGGAAAAGGGAGGCCATGAATGCAATCCTCTGAAAGGAGATTGAGAAACCCCAGAGGGGATCAAGTTCATATTAGCTTTAGGACAATCGATAGTGAATGTTTTTAAATGAAATGTTGTAAATGCCTGCTTTGTGCAATTTGAGTTTAACTTTCCTAGCTAGAGACTGTAGTTTCAAAGATCACAGGCAGCACTTGGCATTTAAGGGGATTCTGGTTCAGGTGTAGGGTGGACCAGAGAGCTTGTTTAGAGATATATCTGTTTCAGTTCTATGAATCTGGTTTGGTACATATGTGACTTTTCTTTTAAAATGTTAACAGGATGGTCAGTTCTGTTACTCTTATCCTTACACTTGCTAGTAGCTCCAATGATGCAAAAACCTGAGTTCAAGTTCTGACATTTTGTGGGTTATTTGGCCACAGACAAATCACTTCACTCCTCAGATCTTCAGTTTTCTCATCTGAAAACAACTTAACTATATTGGTACTTCATGAGGTTTTTGTGAGGAAGTCACTTTGTAAACCTTTAAGTGCTATAGGAAGAAATAGGAGTCATTGTTATTAATATAGATATCATTTAACTAAAGCCCCCACAGAGAAATCTGAGGAAAACCTCCATTGCACAACCCCAAAGCTTGGAACTAACTCCCCATTTACATTCAAACTGACTTGCTGAATGAGATTTTCAGGATCCAAAAATATTTTGACAGTTTAGATGGGGATGGGGAACCTGTGGCCTCAAGGCCATATGTGGTCCTCTAGGTCCTCAAGCACAGTCTCTTGACTGAATCCAAACTTCACAGAACACATTCTTTCAGATGTGTTCTGTGAAGTTTGAATTCAAAGGACTGCATTGGAGGACCTAGAGGGCCACATGTGGCCTCGAGGCCACAGGTTCCCTACCCCTGGGTTAGAACATTGAACTAAATTTATTAAGAGTGAGGAAGGAATGAATAAGTGTAAAGCAAAAAGCTATCATAACAATTTTTTTGTTCGTATGAGTCTCATTCTTTCTTTGATCTTTTTGGGGTTATCAGACTAGTAGTTGTATGATTGGATCCAAAGGTACGTATAATTTAGTTACTTTGGGGACGCAGTTCACAATTGCTTTCCAGAATTACTGGCCGATGAATAGCTCTGCCAAGAATGCATTCGTGTGCCTTTTCCACTTCAGCCTCTCTAACATTTGTCATTTTTATTAATCTGTGTTTTTTTTATATCATTTTGTGTCATTTTATCAATCTGATGGGTATGGGGTAGCACTTCAAGAGTTGTTTACATATTTCTGTAATTATTAGTAATTTGGAGCATTTAAAAATGGTTATTTATAGCTTGGATTTCTTTCTTTGAATATTACTCATATATGTATATATATATATATACACATACATATACACACATATACACATATACATTTACAGACATACTATTTACCAGCTGCTGGATGGTCCTAGGGGGACAAAGGATGCTTAGACTGAAGGAGAATACAATCAGCGAATGTGGCAATTGTGTTATAGGTATTTGTAGGTCTGTCAGATTCTATCTGATCCAATATGCCATTTGTTCCAGAGAAAAGAATAAAGAACAATTTACCTCTTTACTAAAGATGTCGGGAACAAACTTTCTAACAACTAGAGACATCTGAAAGTGGAATGAATGTGCTGTCTTGGGAGGTGGTGAGTCCGCATCATCGGAGGACTTCAAGCTGAGGTAACCACGGATGCTACAGTAAATATTCTTCTCCAAGTATACGCTGGAACAACTGACAACCAAGGACCCTTCTCACTCTAAAATTTTGTGATTCTATATTGAGATATTTTATTTTGAAAACAGAAAGAGAGAAACATTTGAAACAAATAGCCTAGACCCAAACAATCCAGTTTGGGAGTCCACAATATTACAATCCCAGTATCCAGACTTTAGCAGAGCAGGGTCCTCCCTGAAGCTAGTCTTAAAAGTCTGCTAGTCATAGTGAGGTGACCCTGAGAGAAAGCTTTCTATGTACGGCTCCCATGAGTTTTCTGGATAACTGGGCTTTTCTGAGATGAATTTTCATGATAAGCTAAAGAGGACTAGATGTAGAATGAAAGGACCTGGATTCATATCTTGGCTTTTTAATTTTCCTTTCATGTAAATTCGGGCAAAATATTTAACTTCTCTGGGTCTCAGCTGTCTCGTGTGTCAAAGAGAGAATTAGATTAGTCAGTGGTGTTAAACTGGCCACATAATAAATTATAAAATCACCAATTAACATTATGTTTTATTTTATTTTTAAACTTTCCCCAATTACATTTTTTAACATACCATAATTTATTTATTTAAATTTAAATTTTATTTATTTATTTATTTTTAAATGTTCTACAATCACTTCCTTAAAATTAAGATTTTTATCCCCCCCACACCTTCCCCCCGCTACCCCCCTCCCTCCCCATGACAGCATACAATTCTGTATAGGTTCTACATATACTTTCCTATTGAGCACATTTTCACTATAGTCATGCTATGTGGTCCTATGGCATTCAAGAGTTTTGTGGGCTGCTTGAGGCCAGTGGGCCATGAGTTTGACACCTAGATGATTCAGTTCTTTCCATCCTAAAAGTTTTATTGATTTATTTTATTTTTATATTATGAACCTTTATAGAACATTCCCATTTTCAGAAATGTCTAATAACAAAGTAAACTAGTTAAATGAAACTGATAATACAATGACTTTGTTGAAGGTATATTCAACATTTCACATCAATCTCTCACCTTTTCATTTAAAAAAATCCATTTTCTCTCCCTCCCATTCCTTATCCAATTGGAAAAAGAAAAAGAAAGTCTTGTAACAATGCTGTATCCTGCGTGTCAGTAACAGTAGAGGAAAATCATTTTGCCTGAGATGGAGAAAGATGATCTGTATCATCAGTTTGCCAGTTGAAATTTGTTCAAGAATCATGAAGGATATGTGATGTTTCTGATAGATGCTAACATGCCCCCAAAATAACTTTATGTGGTAGGAGACATCAGCAAATTCTTCCCTTTGTCCTGACCCCAAAGAGGAGAAACTTTGAGTATCCAACCCTGTTCTCTCCAAGCCCCAAGCCATTCAGGTCAACTCATGGCCACTGCTCAGTAATCAGTGTGGATGGAGATCTTATCTTCTTCATTCCTCAATGATCTCTCATACACTAACCATACGGTTTTGAACTCAGCCCACTGGAATGACTCAACAGGACCCCCATCTCTCGGGGTATAACCCATTATGGGGCTGATATCTGCCAAGGTCCAATTGCACATACCTCTTTCCTAATACACAGAGCTATGAATCTAACCCAACAAAATGATATTGCTCAAGAGCTATGTCTTGCTTCATGTGCATTTTCTCATTTAGTTCTCAAAACAACCCCATGAGGAAGGACTGTGTGTGTGTATGCATATACACATATATGTATATATGTAACAATAAGAATTATCACTACCATCTTCTCTATTTCACAACTATTAGTGATTAAGTTATTTAATCATAGTCACATAGCTAGTGGATGTCTGAAATTGACCTGCATCAAACCTAAATCTTCCTGTGACTCCGTATTCAGCTCCCTAGGACAAGGGTGCCAAAGAGGAGGTCAAGTGGCCACACTGTAGCCCATAACACTCCTAAGGACAGGTGAAACCAGATTAAAATGTAATTGGGAAACATAGAATAAATTGTAAATATTTAAAAGTAAAATAAATATTTACTACAATAGAATGTAGTAAATGTATTAATATGTGATTTTCTAAGTCAATGGGCTACCCACAGGGACGCATACATATGGTTTAGACCCCTTTAATATTTGGTTTTGATGCCATTGCCCTAGGCCACAGAAATTCTGTTTGCACACATTCCAATTCCCACTATTCAGCATTATAATCATATAAGATATGGTCATTGGTTCCAGCCCAATAGAAATAATGCAGTTTGAATAATTTGACCACTTTATGGAATTTGTTATTTGCACTAATCAAGACCTACCTATAACTGACCTTAAGAATGAGTCTGGGTCACAAATACAATAGAATAGAAAATCATTAATTTGGGAGCTAGAAGACCTGGGGTTGAATTCTGGCTCTGATACTTACTATATGTATGGTCTTGGGCAAGTCCCTTGACCTCAGCCTCATTTTCAACAACTGTAAAATGAGGATAGCAATCCTTGTATCAGAGACCTCCATGTTGCATGAAGAACACAGGTATACTTTGGGAAAATATTTTATTGCAATCTTTACCCAGAAAATAAGGCAACTGTGCAATATGATGCCACTCAGTGTATCATCCTTAACTTTCCTATTTAACAAAGTTTGAGATAGAAAAAAAGAGATTCATATCAGAATGGTACAGGATCTAGTCTTCTCTGAGAAAGACATAAACAGGGATTTGGGCTAAGGGGAAAAGTTAGAGATATTCCATACAGCCTGTAGCTAATTAATGACTACAGTGGAACAGTGCTCAGTAGGGCAGCATCTGCTGGATCACCCAAGTCTGACTAAATTGCATTCTGCAGAGATTTTGAGAGTAAAGTAGCCAAGACTGCAGGACCAATGGGTAACAGATGGGTGGAGGAAGTATAATGAAAACACTAGAAGTTATTAGCAATCCTGAAGTATCAGAGGCATGAGTTACCCCTCCACACGTGCATCCTGACCACATGTGGGTTTCTAAATTTTCTATTTCCATGTAACTTTATTTACCACATGGTCTGATGAGAATAACAGGATACCCAGCAAAGTGTCAAGTTTACCTAAAGGCTTGAATTACTTAGATGATTGGTCCATGAACATTTATTAAGCACTTACTATTTACTAGGCATGATGCTAAGTGCTAAGGATGCAAAGAAAGGCAAAAGACAGTCCCCGTTCTCAAGAAACTCATAGTCTAATGGAGGAAATAAGATATAAACCATGATGTACAAACAAGTTATGCAGGATAAATGGGAGATAATGAACAGAGGAAAGTCACTAATGTTGAGGGGGACTGGGAAAGGGTAAAACAAAAATCCATGTAACTTTGAAGACTGTGTGATGATTAATAAAAGATTTAATTTCATAGGGGAGGTTTAGACTTTTTTTTAATGTCATAAGGGAATGGTGAGACTCAGTAGACTCTGATTTAAACCATTCAAGGTAGTATGGAAGAACAAGGTAAATGCAGCAAAAAGAAAGAAAGAAAGAAAGAAAGAAAGAAAGAAAGAAAGAAAAAAAAAAGAAAGAAGCAGCAGGAGGTAAAAAGACCAACTCTCTGGGAACCATGTGAAGTACAACTAGAATAGTCAACTGACCAAAGGTTTCAATGAGGAGATTCCTTATTGGAATTCAGATCTCATTGAATTAAGAGCTTTGTTAGCAATTTCTCTTCAGCATCACTTAGAGCTCGAGATGAAGCCTCTTTGAGATTTGCTCTTTGCTGCCTCCTCTGATTTAAGAGAGAAAAACAAGAGGGAAGACTGGCTTTGTAATTGTTTTGCAGAGAATTTTGTTTGCTACATACTGGTTGGTAGACATAGTTTTCTGAAGGGTGAAAAACTGACTGGGCTTGTCTGTATTGGTCAGAAAGAGCAAGACTGATGAGCTTTGTAGTTCTCTGGGTTTTTTTTAGGGACTTCTTCCTCTTTCATTGATTTCTTTAGGACAGAGGCATAATATTAGGTTAAGTGTGTCAACTAAATTAAAACATTTTCATAATGCCCTTTTAGGGAAGATCGTAAGTTGAAAGAACCTATAAATTCTTTATTGTTTCAAGAGTCCTCTGATTCTTGGATTTGCTCAACCAAAGGGCAGTGAGACTCAGAAGAGAAGTTAGCAGAGAAATGGCTTCTTGTAGCGCAGATGCTCCTGCATGACCCAATGATGTCAAAGTCTTTATTCCAGAGTTGTGTCACCCTGGGCACAGGGGATTCTCACCCAAGTGTTTTTCAGCTTAGTTTCTTTATACATGTGCCCATTTTACTTCTTACAACAACCCTAGGAAGTAGGTGCTGTAATGTCACCATTTTATAGATTAGGAAACTGAGGCAGATAAAGATTAAGTGAATTTTCCAGTCACCCAGCTGGTTAGGGTATGAAGTCAAATATAAACTCATTTCTTTCTCATTCTAGGTCTACTACCTAGAGATAATTATTATTTCTTCTACCTTGTTGGTAAGTAAATATTTATATTTAAGCTGCAGAAGTGTCATCACTGTGAGTGGTTTGAATAAATGAAAACACTCGCATGTAAAATAGTGAGTAGGGGGTGTATATTATACCATCATCCTAACCTTCCTTTTCCCCCTCAGCAAGATACTCCTAGAACCCTGAGACAGTTTGAATGTATCCTTATGGAAGTAGCCCTTCTTTGAGAACCTAGATCTATCAGTGTGAGAGCAGTTTGGAATAAGGAATCCAGGTCAGAGAATGAATAGGTGTCCATATACTCTGTGAGAGAGGTATAAGGCTCTACAACATGAATGGTCACACACGTACACATTTTAAAAAATGTGTATGATGCTATTTTTTGTCCTATCACTACTCACTAAATCACCCACCCCATCCCACCCCCATCCCGAGTAGAAGTCCTTCCTTGTGATAAACATGTATAGTTAAACAAAACAAATCAATTCATTGGTCAAGTCTAAGACCACATATCTGATTCTATACCTTAGTTCATAACATTTTTTTGGTAAGTGGTGGGAGGGATATTTCATCATTAGCTTTTCGTAGTTCAATTTGGTTGTTACTTTGGTTAGAATTCTGATACCTTTCAAGACTTTATCCTCACATTACCATTGTCATCATGACATAAGTTCTCTTGGTCTGTTCACTTCCTTGTGCATTACTTCATATAAGTCCTTTTAAGTTTCTCTGAATTAGTCCTTTTTCTTATTTCTTATGGTACAATAATATTCCATTACATCAATAGACTATAATTTGTTCAAACTTTCCACACATGATGGAATCCACTTATTTTGTTTCTAGCTTTTTACAACAACAAAAAAGTGTTGTGATAAATATTTTTGTACATATGGTCCTTTTAGCTCTTTGATCTCTTTGAAGGGTATATACTTAGCTGTGGGCCTATTAGTTAGTTTGGGGGTATAGTTCCAAATTTCTTTCCATAATGGATGGAACAATTCACAGCTCCACCAACAGTGTATCAGTATGCTGACTGTTGTACTTAGGTCATCATGATCCTATATCAGGGGTTGGAGTCATAGTTTTCCTGGGGCCAATTCAGTCTCAGGGATGATTTTAATACCTTTTAAAGAAAAACTAGTCTGGGATGTATGGGATAAGGCCCTATAAATACCAGCCCAACCTCCATGGAAGGGACCCTAGAAGATATTGCTCATACAACATTTCTAAAAGAGTAGTCTTGCTATATTTAGGACCCAAACCAAGGATCTGTTTTTGACATCTTAGCTTTTTTGTTGCAAATTCAATCTACTCCAAAGTTTGACTCCTGAAAACAGGGAAAGATCAGGCTCTCCTTTTCTTTCCAACCCATGCTTCTCGAGCTTACTGTCATGCTCTGTAGGGTTCTCTCATGTGTCAATCTAATTCTTACTGGCTTTATTCACTGCAGGGTCCAAGTGGCTAGGACACTTTATCCATCAAGGGCATCCTTTGCCCTGGACTATGCACACAATAACTGAATTCAGCTGGGCAGAGGGGGAGCTGAGAGTAGGAGGAAAATATGGTCTCTAGTCAGAAAGGTTAGGGTTCCTTTTCCTCATACAATTTGGTTTGTTAGACCTCTTCCCCAAATGCCATAGGAGCAAATTTAATATCAAGCTCAGATTTTTACTCCTATCTGGGGTCTCTCCCACTCTGGATAGAGTGCTGGGCCTGGAACCAAGAAGACCTGAATTCAAACCCAGCCTCATATACTAACTAGCTGTGTGACCCTGGGTAATTCACTTAACCCTATTTGACTCAGTTTCCTCACCTGTAAAATGAGCTGGAGAAGGAAACAGCCAACCACTTCAGTATCTTTGCCAAGAAAATCCCAAATAGGGTCACAAAGAGTCAGACATGACTGAAACAACTGAACAACTAGAGTGTGTCCCAAAAGAAGAATCAATGTGAAACATGAATGCAGTATAGGATTGGTATTTATGATAAACATAAAATGACTACAAATGTGAATTGACAGAAAGTCTTAAAATAACTAACTAAACAAGCAGCAGTAATTACCATTCTTCTGGGAGGATGAGGCTTAAACTTGGGTCTCTCCTCTATGTTCTCAAAGTCCTTGTCTCCTGAACAGAAAGGCCAGGGGTTAGGCTACTTTTCTTGTTAGTGGGCATCTTTTATGTAGAAACTTTTCCTACCAGTCAGCTCTACCCAATGGACCCTGGATATTTGGATCACTCACCCTCACAAAGTCCTCTCCAAGCTGAGACATGTATATTTGATCACCTATTTTGGAAAGGAAAAACAAAGCAGGGGTAGGGGAAGAGATTGGATATCATCTCATGGAGTGTCCTTGCCCCAGCCTGTGAACCATCACCACTGTGTCCAGATTTGGGGGAAAGGACACTGACTGATATTTGCCACTATTGGAGAGTTAAAGGAACAGAAGACAGGGAGTGAAATCACTCTCCCTTTAGAGACTCTTCAGACTTCAAGGCCAATAAGGGGGCTCCTTCCTCACCTTAAAGTGCAAGTCCTTTAGTACTGAGTCACACATGACTGGAAACAGCTGGAGGCTCATCACTCCAAATGAACCAAGTACTGTGCCAGCATCAGGAAAGGCAGCTTTGCACACGCCCTGTTTAACCCTAGTTACGTAGGAAGTAGTTGAAGCATATTTATCTAGTTGCTATGTTTTTTCCTTCAGCATCAGGTTCCTGATCTAAGGAGCATGACAGATGAATACTATTTTTACTTTTAGATATGAGTCATAGATTTTTTTTCCATCAAACTGCCACAACCTACCCTTCTTTGCAGTCTTTGCCTTCCCTCCTCCGCTGGGCTTTATAACTCAATAAGTTTTGTTTTCTTAGAGACCTAGGAAATAAATGAATTCTGCAGAAATAGATAAGACTGGCTGTGGGAGGAGAAATTTTTATTGTGAGGTTAAATAGAAGGAATTTTGAGTGTACTGGTGTTGAAAAATGAATGTTATCTCAATTCACAGAGTCATAGAAGGTTAGTGGTAGAAAGAACCATAGAATATAGACTAAAACACCTGGAAGGAACCATACAGCATAGTTCATTGAGACCTTAGTTGTCAGTCCCAGTATAGTTAATCCAGTTTCAGGAGAAACTGAAACTCAGAGAATTTTGTTAAAATGTCCAAGTTTATAGAGATAGTAGTAGAGCTGGTACTCAAACTCAGGCCTCTTGCCTCTTATAAGATCCAATAATGGTCTTGATATTTCAGGACACAGTGGAAAGAATACTGCACCAGGAGACAGGAGACTTTGGTTTGGGTCCTACTTCTGCCCCTCTCTAGCTTCTTGAGTTCAGTCAAAGCACAGCTTTCTGTCTAAACCTGAGCATCTTCATTTATAAAAGAGATTGGTCTGTATGATCCTTTAATTCCCTTAAAACTCCAAAATTCTATGCTTTATAGACTTCTATGCATTTTGTCAAGATGCTGTTCCTCAGAATGAATTCAATTCCATGAAAACAAGTTGATTGTACTCCTAACCAGAATTAGAAATTCAAGTGAGGAAACCACTATAAAAATTGTTCTGTTCTGATTAAACTATTATTAAAGGATGGTCTTTGGTAATTTAGAAAGTGAAAACTGATTAAAAACAGGTCATATCACGATAATCCCATTTCATTTTTTTAACAGGCAGTTATTAGAGAATGTTATGAACATAATATATCTTGATTTCAGCAAAGCATTTGATCAGATTTCTGGTGCTGTCTTGTTACAGGTATGACGGAGAAACGTGAGCTACTTAACCTTTTAGTTTGCTTGATTTGGACCTGGTTATACCTAGACTAGTCCAAAGACTAGTTATTGATGAGTCAGTGTCTAATTGAGTGCTCTGGAATCTGCCTTTGGCTTTGTATTATTTTTTACATATGCACACCTACATGTACATGCACATACCAATCATTTGATGTTTATTAAATCTGAAAATGACATGAATCTAAGAGAGACAGCTAATATATTGGATGACAGATTCAAGATACAAAAAGATATTGATAGTTGAGACTGATGGGCTAAAGAACAGATCATAGATTTAGAACTGGAAGAGACCTTAGAAGTCATCTAGTACAAACTCCTCATTTTATGACGAAGAAACAGACATCCCAAAAGTGAAAGGATTTGCACAAGGTCTCAACCATAATTAGTGGCAGAGCCCAGGATTTGAACCCAGGCCTTCTGACTTCATATCTATTACTAATATAATAGTAAAGCTATCCCAATTTTAAAAAGTCAGCTATAAAAGAAAAGGATAGGGGAAGCATGGCTAGACAAGAGTTTAGTAGGGAGTCGATGTGGTGTAGTAAATGGGGCATAGGCCTCAGACTCAGGAAAACTTGGGTTCAGATCCTGCCTCACATACTTGCTAGCTGTGGGATTTTGGGCAAATAACTTTTCAATATTTCAGCTTCCTTACCCGAAGAACTTTAAAAGTACCTTCCAACTCTGAATATGAGCTTATGATAAGATCTGGGCACAAACTAAATGTGAGTTAACGATGGTATGGCAACCAGAGAAGCTAGTGTGATGGACTTTAAATACCAGCATAAGGAGTTTATACTTTTTCTTAGAGATGAAAGGGAGCAACCAAGGTTTCTTGAATGAGAGAGTAACATGATCAGATCTGATCAGAAATATGAATTCGTCAGTTATACTTAAGATGAATTGAAAATGAGATATTGAAACCATCCAATTAGGAGGCTCTTACACAATTTGAAAAAAAGTGATGAGGGTTTAAGCTAAGGTAGTAGTTGTGTGATCATAGAGGAGGAAATGGATGAGAAATATTTTGTGAAGGTAGAACTAGCAAGACTTGGCATCTTATGGGGGAAAGGGGGTAGTGTGTGGTATGAGAGAATAATCAAGTATATTTACAAGTTTTCAAACACTGATGAGAGGAACGATGGTGGTGGTGGTGGTGGTGAATAGATGTAGTATTTGCTGTCTACAAGTAGGATGGGAGGTCTGAGAAGGGAGTAGTTAACATGTGCTGACCCAGTCAAAATAGACTTCCTGGAGAAGGTGGGGCTGATCTTGCCATGAAGGACAGGTGAAAAAAAAAGGTCATTCTGACTTCAGGAGCTTAACATGATTATTCTGCTTAGATTTCTTCTCCTTTGTAGGAAGGATGGAGAGATGTTATGGACCCTGGGAGTTTGGGCCTGATCTCTCAGGCCCCCAGGCTTATCTGGCCAGCAGAGGCCTGCAGGTCCGAGAGATCAGGCCCAGACTCCCGGGGTCCCTAACAGAGAGATAGATCTTGAAGGGTTTCCTCAGCTGGAGGGATGGTGACTTTCTATGACTCAGAGCCCAGTAGAAGAAAGGGTAATATCCCTGGGTGACACTGGGATTTTCTTATGAAAAATCTCTTTCATCATCAGAGCAAACACTCACATCAGCCTTAGTAGCTACAATTCATCAGTTTGCTCTTCTCTCTAAAGGGAAGAACTTGGGTATAGGGTGGGAAATGACTGGGCACCTCATATCTCCCCACATAGGAGGAGACGGAGGATGCCATGTAAACTTTGGAATGACCTCATCACACACCCCCTTTCAGTATCTTATCTTCCTAGAATTCTCTGACAAAAGAAAGTCCCTTAACCCCCCATTTCTATAATGTCAGTACTATTAGATTCTGGGAAGATATCTTTAATTTCCATGATGAATCTGATAAAAGGTTACATAAATTATTATTTATATTTTTATTTTATTACTTGTAATGCTGCTAATAAATGAGATAGCTGGCAACCATCATCTTTATTTAAGTCTAGGAGATGGGAATTTGATTTATACATAAAGAACAAACATTTATGGAAAAAAGGCTTTAGAGCTAATTGTTTAATCAGGAATCAATCACTGTGCTTATTATACACAAGGCACTGCACTAAGCTCCTAGGATAAAAGAGAAATATAAAAACAGCCTTTGCCATCAAAGAACTTACATTTGAAGGCAAGAGACAACATAGATATAAATAGGTATATGAGACATACAGAGTACACGGATAATAACCTTAGAGGGGAAGACACTAATTTTTAGACTGACCTGCAAAGGGTAGCATTTGAGCTGAATTTTAAAGAAAGTCAGGAATTCTAAGAGGTGAGAAGGGAAAGCATTCTAGGCACGGGAACAGCTTATACAAAGGCATGGTGATGAGAGATAGGGTGCCATGTGCAAGAAATAACACGTAGGCCAGTACAGCTAGATTGGAGAATACAAATAAACTAGAAAGCTAGGAGGGGACCAGGTTGTAAAGAGCTTTAAATGCCCCCAAAAGCAATTTATTCTAGAGGTAACAGAGTTACTGAAGTTCACTGAACAAAGGAGATAACATTGTCAGACCTATGCTTTAGGAAAATCCTTTTGGCTTTGTTAAAGATATTTTGGAGTGTGTAGAGACTTGTGGATGTAGAGTGAGGGAGAATGAAGAGTGGAAAATACCACCAAAGTAGGTGACTGAGAGCATGATGATACTTTGACAGAAACTGAGGAGTTTGGAATAAGAGTGAATTTGAAGGGAAAGATACATTCTGTTATATTCAAACTCAACTTGTGTTGAGTTTGAAATGTCATTGGGAAATCTGGTTAAAAATATCCAATAGACAGCTGGTGATGCAGAACTGGAGCTCCAAAGAGAGACTAGGACTGGATCTGCAAATCATCAGCATAAAGATGACGAGTAAACTCATGGGAGCTGATGAGATCACCAAGTGAGATAATGTACATAGAAAAGAGAGGGCCAAGGGTAGAGCTTGGAGGATGCCCACAGTTGACACAGGTGAGGAGCCCACAAAGGAGACTGAGAAGGAGCAGTCAGACAGGTAAAAAGAGA
Source organism: Potorous gilbertii (assembly GCA_028658325.1). NCBI lineage: Eukaryota > Metazoa > Chordata > Mammalia > Diprotodontia > Potoroidae > Potorous > Potorous gilbertii. The sequence continues at coordinate 401,067,911 of CM053769.1, forward strand.
ACCAAGTAAGAAGACTGTCACAAAAACTCAGAGAGGAGAAACAATTTAAGAGAAGAGGTGATCAACAATGTGGAATGCTACGGAGAGGTCATGATTAGATTTAACAATTAAGAGATCAATGATAACTTTGGAGAGAGTGGTCTCAATTGAATTACTAGGTTTGAAGCCAGATTGCTAAATGTTCATAAGAAAGTGAAAGGAAGGAAAGTGGAGAAAGCAACTTAAACAACTTTATCAAGGAGATTAGCTATGGAGGGGAGAGATATAGGATGGTAGCTAGTGGGGTGTGGTAGAACTTAATGAAGGTTTTTTTTTTTAAGGGTGGGGAAGGCATGAGTATCTTTGTAGAGAAGTAACCAAGTAGAGAAGGAACCAGGGAGAAATAAAAGACTAGAGTAAGAGAACGGATGATAGTATATGTGGAGCTAAGGGTTCTAGACAAAAGGAATGACCAGGACAAAGGCACAGAGATGGAACTGCTACATGTGGCCTGAGGCTATCCCCTACATGTAGCATAGGGGTGTCATTGTGTGTCTTGAAGAGAGGCACAATAGATAGCTTTATCCTTCTCCAAGGGAGACTTTAATTTCTGCCAGGAGGGAAGTAGGAAGTTGGGTTGGAGACCACTCTGTTCTTAGAGGGAGGAGGTACCAGGCTAAAATTATACGTATGTTCTTCCCTAAATATCGTTTGTCCAGAGGATATGATCATTTTCAAACTACCTTCTGATCACTGATTACTAAATAGGGGAAAGAAGTCCCCAGGCTCTATATGCAAGACTTACCCCTTTCCCATCAAATACCAGTTCCAAAGTGAACATACATAGCATTTACCCAAGAAAACGTAGCAAAACAGAAATCAGAGATGGTAAACCTAGGAGAATATATACCACACTATGCAAAGTGAAGGAGCTCTCTTATCAAGAGTGAAGTAACTCAGTTCAACCAAGAAAGTTTGGATTGCACCCAAGAGGAAACTCCTGGAAGTCTCTGGTGCAGTAAGCTGGAAGTAGAGACATGATGGAGACTGCCAGCTCCTCTCATGTTGGATTCTTTCCAGCATCTTTCCTGTGAGCAAACTCAAGTAGGGTTAATCTCTTATATCTTCTACCTTGAAGCTGCAAGCCAGAAGCATTTAGACCAACTTGAAGTCTGGAGAGGACTGAAAAAGGTTGGAGCTCTCTTGATCTTGCCATTTCTGTCCCAACCCCCTCAGGAAGGGAAGAGTATTCATCTTCATCAATGAAGAGTGAGTCTTTTACCAATGAGCTTTGGAGTCAGAATTATATACTCACATACATATACATTCTCCCACCTCTTTAGTAAGAGAAGGGAAACATTTCATTATGTCTTTTCCAGGACTAGGAACCATGGCACTTTTCTTCACTCCAACCTCCACATTCCAGGCAAGATAGACTGTCTTCCGCCATTCTCATTTTTTCCTCTCTATTTTTTTCTTTCGATTTCTTTTCTTTCCTTCAAACATCCACTAATACCTGGTCCCATCTTTACCTGTTGAAGCTCCTTTCATACTTTAAGGTTCAATTCTGGTGTCATTTCCACCAGCAAGACCTATGCTTAATAGTGAACTTTCTTCATGTAATTCTTTATTTTTTTCTTTGCATTTATCACCCTCTCCATTGTATTATAGGCATTTGAGTTCTCTTTGATTATAAATTCATTGCATTGTAGCTTTAGGACTGAAAGAGACTTTAGGGAGCAGGGGATACCATATCTATCTTTGTATTCCCATCATCTATAACAGTCTTACACATGTTGACTCTGTTCACTTATGTCTGACTCTTTGTGATGCTATTTTAGGTTTTCTTGGCAAGGATACTGGAGGGAGTTTGTCATTTCCTTCTCCAGCTCATTTTACAGATGAGGAAATGTAGTGAATAAGGTTAAGTGACTTGGCCAGGGTCACATAACTAGTAAATGTCTAAGACTGGATTTGAACTTGAGAAGATGAGTCTTCCTGATTCCCAGCTCAGTGCTCTATCCATTGAGCCACCTTTCTGCCCCTCACACATAGTAGGGATTTTAAAAAGGTTCGTTGAATTTAATTTTCATAGTACTTGGGGCTCAAAGAAATTGCTAACCTACCCCCACCCCAAACTTGGTGAATCATAGTGAAAATACTTAATGGCATCATATGCCAAAGTTTGGAGGGTTGGTGCAGTGAATAGAATTATGGACTGGAAGTCAGAAAGACCTGAATTTGATTCCTACTTCAACCACTTGCTGTGTGACCCTGAGCAGGTCATTTAATCTCTTTCAGTCTCAGGTTCATCATATGTAAAACTAGGAGGTTGGATTTAATGGCTTCTAAGGTTTTTAAAGTTACAAATCTATGGTCTTATGAAATACTAACTTACCCTAATCTTTAAAATGTGGATGTGTCCAGTTTTCCTACACTTACCTCTGTCCACTGGTAATGATCTTCTTTACTTATTGCCCTCATTCCACTGAGTGAGTGAAAAGAGGAAAAAATGGAGATGTCATAGTTAACCAGTTCCCTACCCTTCTCAACAGATTGTCAATGGCTTAACACCGCACATCTGACTGAGGCCAAAACCATCCAAACAAACAAACAGTGATTCAGTTTTAATTCTGTTTTTAGTGGGGAGGGGTACAAATTAATGAAAACATTTTAATAAATAAAAACCAGAAGATCTTCTCATGATTTTTAATTCAGATGCTCCCAGTTGATAGGGGAAGAAAAGAGTTGCTTCAGTCCTGGCAATCAGACTGAGAATTCATTCTCACTATGTAGCTCCACAAATCATTCACTGGCATTTTTCGTACCAAGTGCTTCCCTAAAATTAAGGATATATAAACATATTATAAAGAAATTATAGCTGAGCATCATTTTATGTTAAGGGTAATCTAGCTTTTAAAATACTATGCAAATGAGAAATTATTAATATTAAAAGAATAAAACAACTTGCAGGAAACGCCAGCCATTTACAGATAGATAGATCAATCAATCAATAAATATTTATTGAGCAGCCACTATATGCTCAATTAGCACTACACCTGTTACGGCATTGCTGCTTCTGTGTTCCTGGTTAGCTTCTACTCCAGTATCCACAGTCATCTATCTCTGTCTTCCTAAGTTTCCTGGGGCACAAAAATGACTCACTATGACTTTGTCTTAGCTTTCTCAATAAGAAATGATCTGGTGCTCCATATCAGTCATTGTAGGAGAGGATGTAAAGGAGCTAAAGCAGACCTGCTAGCTCTTATTCTACCATCTTGCCTCTGTCCTTCACAAAGGTGAAATCATCAGGACTTGGCAATAGATTGGATGTAATTGGGGACAAGGGAGAAATAGAGAAAAGTCCAGGATGACTCCTAGTTTGGGAGTCTGAGGGACTGGAAAGACGGTGCTGCTCTCTTCAACAACAGGAGATACGAGGAGGGAGTTTAGGCAGAAGATAGTGTTTTGGGGTAGTGGGCTAAGTGTTAGACATACAAAAAGAGGCAAAAAATCTACATACTCAAGGAGCTCACAATCTAATAAAGGAAACAGCAAGCAAACAAATATGAATAGCAAGCTATGTACAGGATAAATAAGAATTAAGTAAGAGAGGGAAGACACCAGAGTTAACAGCATTTAGAAAAGACTTCCAGTAAAATATGGAATTTTATTTGAGACTTAAACCAGGAAGGTTTAAGGAAACCAGGGCATTCAGTAGGCAGATTGGAGGAGGGAGAACATTTCAGGTATGGGAAACAGCCAGAGAAAATGCCAGAAAAGAAAGGTGGAGTGTCTTATTTGAAGACTAGCCAAGAGGCCAATGTCACTGGATCCAAGAGTACGTGGTGGGAGTAAGGTATAAGAAAACTGGAAATGTATGAGGGGACTAGGATGTGAATGACTTTGAATGCCAAACAGAGCACTTTGTGGATCTTGGAATAAAGAGGGACACACTGGAGTTTGTTGACTGGGGTGGAGGTATCTGACATGATTGTATCTGTGCTTTAGGAAAAATCACTTTGGACACTGAATGGAGTATTGGTCAGAGTAGGAAGGGATTTGAGGCAGGCAAACCAACCAGTAATCCATTGTAATAGTCTAAGTATAAGGTGATGAGGACTTGCAAAAGGGTGGTGGCAGCGTCAGGGGAGAAAAAGGAGAATATTTGAGAGATGTTTTAAAGGTAAAATCTAGTTTTTTTCAGTCTTTTGATTTTGTTTTATTGTTTCTTGATGTCTCATGGAGTCATTAGTTTATTCTTGTTAAATTATAATTGTTTTAGGAGTTAGTTTCTTCAGTTAGATTTTGCTTCTCCTTTATATTTTGGAAATTTTTAATTTTTAATTTCAGTACTTTTTTGCCTTTTTTTACTATTGATTTTTTTTTATAATTTTATTGCATAGTTCTCATTTCTTTCCCCAGTTTTTCCTTGCCCCAAACTCTCAGTTGACCTTTAATCTCACATATCCAGCTAACTTTCACATATCTCAAACTGGGGTCCAGAAGGCATCTTAAACTAAATTTGTTCAAAACATATAAAATAAGGGAGTTGCTCTTATTTGATTTTTAAAATCATTTCTTTTCTCTTTGAAAAATCATTTTAACTTGTCTAGGAATTCTTGTTGGGCTTGTATCCAATCTGCATTTTTCTTTGAGGCTTTGCTTGTAGATACTTTCAAGACATAGTCTTATTAGTTTGTGCTCTGAGCTTCTTGGTCACCATAGAAACTTTTAATAACTTGGTTGTTGCTGTTGTTATTACTAAACTTGAACTGTTTACATTCTTACATGGAAAGACAATATTTGTAACTCTTGAAAATTTTTTTCAGTGTCTGTTCACTCATTTTCAAGCCTTCTCTGACTTTGGACTTCATCAGTATTAGAATCTGCTTATTCTGGGTGTCAGGGGGTGACCTGAGCTTCTGTCTTCTATGTTCTTCTACTGCTTTCACAGTTCAGTGGGAGTCTGCAAGGTTTTGGTGCTTCCAAAGTGGTGTGATTCAAAAAGTTGTTTACTGTTTTCCTGGTCTGCAAATTCCTGACTTGGTTTGGATCTGTTGGCTTATGTGTCATTGAGTTTCTGGACTCAGTCGTTGTTAGCCCACTAGGAGATTCTGCCAGTTTAGAATGAATGAGCTGCTGACCTCTCCTTGGTTTTGTTCATCTACTCTGGTTTACTCCACCATGGGCTTGTATGTGGGGCTAAAGAATAGAACTGAGTCTCCATCCTGTCCTGGGCTTAGAGCCACACAGCTGTGATTCCAGAACTTATTCCTTGCTTCTTGTCCAGGTAAGGCCCCTGCTCCCTCACAGCCATGACCACTCCTCTCTACCCTAAAACTGTGACCTGAAACTGGGAAATGAGTGACAGACTTGGCAGATGGCACCTATTCCTGCTTCCAGGGCTGGTATAGGGCTCCCTGGGATCTCTTTCTGCCCAAGTGTTTAGTTCTTTTACTGTTCTTGGGTGCTAGACTACATCTTACCACTGGTGCCATTGACACAATGTGTTAGCACTACACCTGTTATGGTGTTGCTGCTACTGTGCTCCTGGTTAGTTTCCACTCCAGTATCCACAGTCATCTATTTTTGTCTTCCTAAGTTTCCTGGGGCTCAAAAAATGACTCATTATGCCTTTGTCTTAGCTTTCTCAATCAGAAATTGATCTGGTGCTCCGTATTAGTCATTGTAGGAGAGGATGTGAAGGAGCTAAGGCAGACTTGCTAGCTCTTATTCAACATCCTGCCTGTGTCCTTCACAGAGGTGAAATCATCAGGACTTGGCAATAGTTTGGATATAGTTGGGGACAAGGGGGAAAGAAAGAAACGTCCAAGATGACTCCTGGTTTGGGAGCCTGAGGGACTGGAAAGATGGTGTTGCCCTCTGCAATAACAGGAGATATGAGGAGGGAGTTTAGGGAGAAGAATGTTTTGAGCAAATTTAATTTGAGATGTCTGCTGGACATGTAGTTTGAGATAGCTGAAAGGTAGCTGGATATGTGAGATTAAAGGTCAGCTGAGAGTTTGGGGAAGGATAGACAGATGTAAGAATCATCAACATGGAGATAGTAATTGAATCCATGGGAGCCAATGAGATCACCAAGTGAGGTAGTATAGAGGGAGAAGTGGAGAGGACCAGAACAGAACCATAAGGGATATCTAGGGCTAGAGGATGGCAGATAGGTCAAGAAGGAAAAGGACTGAGAAAAAGCCACTGGATATGGCCCTGGGCCTGGAGTCAGGAAGATCTGAGTACAAATCTAGCCTCAGATACTTCCTATCTATGTGATCCTGGGCAAATCAAGTAACTTTCTATCTGCCTCAGTTTCCTCAAGTGTAAAATGAAGACAATAAATAATTGCAGCTACCTCCAGGTTCTGAGAATCAAATGAGATGATATTTATAGAGTACTTAGTAGAGTGCCTGATAACTCACTAAATAAATATGCTTGTCAGCTGACCGGAAAGCATTAAGGGGATGATAGAATCATAGACTTATAGAGACAAAACAGACCCATAGACTCCAATTCTATTCCAATATTGCAATTTTGATTCATATTCTGGTAAGATGAGGACACCAGTATGTATCAGATGATTGCTACTAATAAAGTAAAAGTAATACCTAAATCATGTTTCATATTCTCGCTTGATCAAGACCTGAAAAGCTGCTGTAGAGGAAGGCCTCAGTTGGGGGTCTGAGTTTTGCACCTAACAACTCTGATTTTGATTCCCTTTCACTTTTTGGATCTTTGCTTTCTCACCTCTAAAACAGAGATAAATAATAATTGTATTACCTTCCTTTTAGAATTTTAAAGTTAGAGATATATTCATATATCAAGAGGTGTTTTATAGTCAATGGAGTATATTCACTTGGTGCCTCAGAGGGATACAGTTTCCTATAATCCTGAATTACAAGATTTCTGGAATGTCAAAATTGTAGGAGATTTTAGAGTCCTGGAATATGGACTTTCAGAGCTTAAAGAGATTTTAGAGTCACAATATATAAAAATTCAAAGGGCTTTTAGAGGCTATCCCTTTCAATTCACCCATTTTCATGTGTGAAAATTAAGGCAGAGAGAGAAGTGACTTGCCCAAGGTTACACAGTGACCTTGGAAGTAATGAATTCAGATTTCTTTACACTGCTCAATGCACACTTTCCACTGCATCCCTTTCTTTCTCCCCTATACTCCTCCTAGATGAAATGCCACCTCCAGATAGCTCAGATGTCAAGCGTCTTTCTTCCCTCCCATCCACCAGTACCCAGGATCTGTCATTCTTTGTTCAGTTTCTATTAACATCACAAACAGACACCCACTAAAAATGGGTGCAAGTATTATTTTTTCCCTTTCTCCTATAGAAACACTCATCTAGGGAGTTATGGGAGAATAGAGTAGGTAGCTTAATCACCAAAAATGTCAGTCAGGGAACCTCAAACAACAACAACAAAAAAGATTAGTTCTGCTTTTATTTGTTTATACAGTGGAAAGCATGAAATATTTAACAGCACTGAAATGTGTAACAGATGGGAATAATCCATCCTTTAAGGGTTATGTTAACTGCCTTATTGCAAGTGGCCTATTAGGATCATTTATAAACTGGACTTCCACTGGGGGAACTCTAACAAGAAGTCCATAGGCAATCTAACCAGACCTTGATAACATCTGCTATGGTTATTCACTGAAGGGGATTATGTTACAATCCTCAGTAATCCAGGAAGGCTACAGTAGAACCGGATGAGCCTTTGGGGTCAAGTCCTCCTTAGCAATATGCATTTATCAGAATCTGTTTTTTTCAAGTTTTTCCTTGTTGGAAGTGGACTTTGAAGTTTCAGTATTTCCATACATAAGATCCACATGCTTAAACATGTGGCTCAGTCTTTACCTCTCATATCAGCAAAACTACAGGAAATGTTCACCAACTAATTTTCATGGGGTGAAAAAAAGATTAGTCAATAAGTCAGTCAATAAACATTTAGTAAGTATCCACTTATGTGCCAGGCACTGTATTAAGTGCTAGACAAAGAAAAAGAGGGAAAAGACAGTTCCTACCTTCAAGGAAGTCACTATCTAATGGGGGAGACAACACGCAAACAGATATATACAAACTACATAAGGGATAAATAGAAAATAATTAACAGAGAGAAGGCACATGAATTAAGAGGAACTGGAAAAGACTTACAGTAAGATATGGGATTTTAGGGCATTCAGTAGGTAACATGAAGGAGGGAGAGCATTTCAGGCATGGGAGACAGCTAGAGAAAATGCCCAGAGAAGAGAGAAGAAATATTTTGCCTAAAGAATAGTCAGGAGGTCAGTGTCACTGGATCAAAGAGTATGTGTTGAAGGATAAGGTGTAAGGAGACTGGAAAGGTAGGAGGGTTAAATTATGAATGGTTTTGAATGCCAAACAGAGAAGTGTGTATTTGATGTTGGAGGCCACAGGGAGACACTGGAATTTATTGAATTGGAGCGGGGGCAGGGGTGACATGATCAATCAGAACCTGTGCTTTAAAATAATTGTTTTGGTAGCTATATGGAAGATGGATTGGAAGAGGGAGAGACATGAGGCAGGCAAACCCACCAGTGGGTTATTTCAAGAGTCTAGGCAAGAGTCCAAGACCCTGCACTAGAGTGATGGCAGAGTCAGACGAGAGAGGAAGTATATTTGGGAGATGTTCTAAAGGTGAAATTGACAGGGCTTGACAGCAGGTTGGATATGGGGAGTGAAAGATTGTAAGGAGTCCAGGATGATACCTAGGTTGATGAGGGCCTGGGAGAACGGTGTTGTCTTTTAGAGTAACAGGAAAGGTAGAAGGCTGAAGGCCTTATAAATACAAAAGGAAAAGTTAGTAAAAAATTCTTATGTACCAGAACACAATGAACAACTATCATACTAAATGGAAATGAATGAAAAATTCCCAATTAAAAAAGAATTTTGTACTTTCCTGAGAGATGTTTGGAATAATAAGAAACTCCAGAAAGTTACAAAAGAGAAGTAAAACTTTAAAAAAAAGAATTTATAAATGGAATTGAGTTGGAGCTCAGAACTCTCAATACAGAATTACAGACAAACAAAAGTAGAAAAAAAATAGAATGATGGAACCCACCCAAAGAGAAGAGTCTCTGAAAGTGAATGACATATTTGGAACACAAAAATAAAGAAGTGGAAGAAAATTTGACAGAAAAGTACAGTTTTAAAAAGAACACATGAATTCTATATAAGCCAAAGGAAATGGCTTTGAAGACAGGATGCACAGAGATAATTTAAGAATGAAAGTGTGATAAATAAATAAATGTGAATACTATATTATAGGAAATAATGCAAGATAACTTCCAAGAACTTTTGAATATAGGAAAAAAAGTGCTACTCAGTAAAATCCACAGATTACTAACCAAAGAAAATCTCTATATTTCAAACTCCAACCCTTTTAATGACTAAATTTTATAATTTCAATAATAAACAATAAATTTCACAATCAGGCAGGAGAAAGACTTTCAATTATTGAAAAATTATTGAGAATTAGAAATTCTCAATTACTGAGAAATTTCAATTTAAATAGTATAAAATGAATATCCAGGAGAAATAGAAGGACAAATATGGTATTTGAAAAAGCAGAGGACTTCAAGCTGTGTATTGTTAATGTAGTTTTGCTTAAGGGAAGATTTTTCCCATCCATTAATAGGCACATATGACCTGCTTAAGTCACATGGAAGCCTGAGTCACATGAGTCTAAGTTATATGGAACAGGAAGGGTTGGAGCAGGAAGGGTAGAACAGGAAGAGGTTGGGCTAGAGCAGAGATGAGAGGAAATTCATCAAAGTAGTCAGAACTGAGATAAGGAGAGAAAACAGGCCTATGTCTAGCATGAGTGAGAGAGCTTTTTTGTGATTTTGTTTAATGGTGCTGGTTTGTGAGAGGCCTAACAGAGGGAAGACTTGGGTCTAGTGTTGCCCTCTGCATTGTTATTGTGTATAGATTTCTTTGTTGCTGTGGTGGATTTAGCTTTCTGGTGTTGGAATATGGTTTTTTGTTGTCTGATTAAATGTTTTGGTTCTGTCTTTCATGTGGAGAGTCTGTTATATTTTGCAATTCAGAACTGTGCTGGCATATTCACAGCCACCATTGCTGCTGGGAATATGACATTGGCACTATAAGCTGCAACATTAAATAATGTTTCCTGCAGATCTGGGCCTACTCACAAGTAAAGCTGGGCCTTCAACAAAAGAGACATTCCTTAAAAAACAAACAAAAAATAACTATAACAAAAAACAAAACAGATAAGCAGAATATTTTACTTGGAAACATGTCAACCAAGAGAAACATAAGAAAAAAGTCAGCAAAAAATAAATTATCTCAAAGTTTTCAAAAAAAATGAACTGAAACAAACAATAAGAAAAAGAAAGAAAAATCAACAAAGCACTGACAGAACCTAAGAAAAGGCAGAGCTAAGACAATGGAGTAACAGCATGGACTTGCTGGAGCTCTCCTCCCCCCAAACCCAGCCAAATACCTGTAAAAAATTACTCTAAACAAATTTTGGAGCTGCAGACACCATGGAATGATGGAGTGAAGCAAATCTCCAGCCAAAGACAGCCTGGAAGGTCAATGGGAAACATCTGTCATGCTGGATTGGGAGCAGAGCACAATGCAGTGTGGACTATGTCAGCACAGATGGGACCTGAGCAGACCTCGGGGAGACTGAATTTTTGGTATCTATGGTGGTTTTTAGACTTCATGACCCCAAAACACTGAGGACAAATTGGAAGGTCAGTGGAAAAAGCTTGTGGGACCTGTGTGAGAGAGTAGAGTGGTAGAGCCCCAGTTCCAGGGCAGAGGAGGTGGAGGATCCCATGGAGGAGGAGCAGCAACTATTTCTGGAGCTTTATACCCACAGATTGTGGGGGGGGGGGTGAGTTGAGCAGCTGATAGTACACCCTCCCTCCACCCTTACTGAGAGAACTACCTTGACAAAGAGCTCAAAAGTCAAGTAAATAGCTGGGGGAAATGAGCAAAAACTGGCAAAAGAATAAGACTATAGAATCTTAATTAGGTGACAAGGAAGACCAAAATATACAAACAGAAGAAGTCAACAAAATCAAAGCTCCTACATCCAAAGCCTCTGAGAAAAATATGAATTGGTCTCAGGCCATGGAAGAGCTCAAAAAGGGTTTTGAAAATTAAGTAAGAGAAGTAGAGCAAAAATTGGGAAGAAAAATGAAAATGATGCAAGAAAACATGAAACAATGAGTCAACTGCTTGCTAAAGGAGACCCCAAAAATGCTGAAGAAAATAACACTTTAAAAAATAGACTAATCAAAATGACAAAAGAGATCCAAAAAGCCAATGAGGAGAAGAATTCCCTAAAAAGCAGAATTGGCCAAATGGAAAAGGAAGTCCAAAAACTCATTGAAGAAAATTCTTTAAAGACTAGAATGGAGCAGATGGAAGCTTAATGACTTTATGAAAAAACAAGACGTTATAAAACAAAACTAAAAGAATGAAAAAAAAATAGCAGTGTGAAATATCTCATTGGAAAACAATTGACCTGGAAAATAGATCCCAGAGAGACAGTTTAAAAATTATTGGACCACCTGAAAGCCATGATCACAAAAAGAGCCTAGACATCATTTTTCAAGAAATTATTAAGGAAAACTGCCCTGACATTCTAGAGCCAGAAGGCAAAATAGATATTGAAAGAATGCATTGATCACCTCCTAAAGAGATCTAAAAGGAAAACATCTAGGAATATTGTAGCCAATTTCCAGAGCTCCCAGGTCAAAGAAAAAATGTTGCAAGCAGCCAAAAAGAAACAATTCCAGCATTGTGAAAGTACTATCAGGATAACACAAGATCTAACAGTTTCTACAGTAAGGGATCAAAGGCCTTGGAATATGATATTCCAAAGGAGCTAGGACTAAAAACCAAGAATCACCTACCCAGCAAACCTGAGTATAATTCTTCAGGGGAAAAAATTATCATTCAATGAAATAGAGGACTTTTAAGGATTCTTGATGAAAAGACCAGAACTGAATAGAAAAGTTGATTTTTAAATACAAGAATAAAGAGAAGCATGAAAAAGTAAACAGGAAAGAGACATCATAAGGGATTTACCAGAGTTGAACTGTTGACATTCCTACATGGAAAGATAATATTTGTAACTCTTGGGACTTTTCAGTATCTGGGTAGTTGGTGGGATTACACACACACACACACACACACACACACACACACACACACACACATACACACACACACAGAGGGATTGAAGGGCTTGGAAATGAATTGTTACTGCATATAACTGGGAAATAAGAAAGCTATCTTTCCCTACAAGAAAATAGAGGGGATGAGGATAAGAGAAGGGAGGGGTGTGATAGAAGGGAGGGCAGATTGCAGGAAGTGATCATCAGAATGCAGGCTGTTTTGGGGTGGGCAGAGGGAAGAGATGGGGAGAAAATTTGAAACTCAAAATCTTGTGGAAGTGAATGTTAAAAACTAAAAATAAATAAATTTTAAAAAGAAAGAACCTAAGAAGCTACAGATTTAATGGGGAATTTAAGAAATTAGGGGAAGGGAAAGAGAAAGAGCTGATTTAACACTGCATGGAATAAATACCATTCTTGCTGACAAGTGAATTTTGTGAGAGTTGAATTAGTGAGGAGATGGAAGGTAAGAGATAGAAAGGAGTTGGAGATGTACCCCCACACAGTCCAGAGGTGAGTAGAAAATGAGAAGTAATTTGTTTAGTCTCTCAATAGGAATGTGTGCCATGAGAAAACAGGATAAAAAACAACAGTAGGGAGGATATAGAAGGGAGGAGTAGAAGCTACTCAAGAAGGGGTTATTAATAACATTCCTATGTGGGAGGTAGAAATAAAGGAGATAGACCCTATGGAAAGAGAGTTTTTGTTTTGTTTTGTTTCTTTCCTTTTTATCTTAACTGGGTTTTGTCTGGGATTAATTTGCACCAACCTTCTTTGAGAAAGTGTTATACTTCCCAGAACTGCATCCTACCTAAGGACAGGGGATATATGAGTCCTCAAAGGCAGTATGAATCCAGGGTGACATGGAGACACAAGATCAGAGATAGATTAACATGGTACCAGGGGTGGAATGGTAAGACAATAAACAAATATCATTCTTGGACAATGTGCCCCAATTGACATAGCATCAAACTTTCTAAAGGAAAAGTTAATTGAATTGCAAAAAATATAAATAAAATTATAATAATTATATATATAATAATGTTTCTCAGAGTTGAGAAGTCTAACAGAAAGAGAAACAAAAAATAGACCATGTGTAAAAATGCAGAAATGCTAAATGCATCTTCTATAAACAATAACATTCTTTACTGACAAAATAGTAATTAACACAGGGAACCCAAGCAAAAATATAAACAAGATGAAATCACAACAAATGGATAAAAAAGTAAAAAGAATGATCAGAACTCGGTAAACACATATATAAACATATATATATATATATATATATATATATATATATATATATACATAAACATATGCTAGCAAAATTTAGAACGTCAAGAAAGTAGATGATTATGTAGAAAAATATAAAATACATAAATTATAAAGCAGGAAATAGAAACCTTAAATAGTCCTATCTCACCAAAGGAGCCTGAAGAAGTCATCAATCAATTATTGAAGAAAAAAATAATTCTATCCTGTATTAAAAAAAACATTTGATACCTATGCTATACAAATTGTTTTAAAAAATTAGTCAAGATAACATTTTATCAAACTTCTAATACCTGAATTAGGATAAAGAAAAAAGTAATATTACTAATGAATGTTGGTGCACTAAAATATCCTAGTAAAGTAATTATAGCAATAGATTCCCTAAATTACTCACTGTGTTCATGATGGTTCAACAGAGGGAAACAAAAAGGACAGTTAATAATAGTAAAAATGAAAACACCCCAAAATATAGCTACTTGGGAACAATGATTGCTTAAAATTTAGGGTATAAGGGAGTATAAAGTTTTACCTTATCCATGTGCAAGGTAAAGCATGGAGAAGCATCTCCTGGCCCACAGGGAAGGAGAGTCACCATAGGGCAAGTGGATTTCTGAATAAGAGCCATGTCCCATTTTGAAAAGCAGGCTAATATGGTGTTAATTTTTCCTCAGACTAGCTGTGTAACCCTAAGCAAGTCACTTAAACTCTGGATCTCAGTGTCCTCCTCTGTAAAATGTTGGGGTATGACTTGATCACCTCTAAGATCCTTTCCAATTCAAAATCTGTATAAACACACATAGTATTTAGCCAAGAATACCCACTTTTCCAAAGAGGTAGCAAAACAGAAATTAGAGAAGGTATACATAGAATAATATATACCAGACTATACAAATGAAGGAGCTCTCTCATTATGAGTGAGACACTGAGCTCAACCGAGAGAGTCCTAAATCTCACCCAACGTGATTGAGCTCCCCAAAGTCTCATGTGTAATAAGCTGGGGACAAGGACTTGATGGACTGCCAGTTCCTCTTATATTGGCTTCTTTCCAGAGTCTTTTCCTTCAACCATCTGAACTGGGGTTGGCTTTTTCCATCTCCCCTCTTGAAGTTGGAAATCAGCAGTACCTAAAGCAACTTGAAGCCTGGGAAATTCTGAAGACTGCTGGAGCTTTCTCATTCTCCCCAACTCCATCATGCCTCTCAGGAATGGCAGGGTATTCCTGTCCATCAATGAGGAGAGAATACCCATACCAATGAATTTTGGGACTGGAACTATACTAGAAGTGCTAATGATAGCAAGAAGATAAGAGGAAGAGACTAAAGGCATAAATGTAGGCAAATTATTGTTCACTCATGTCCAACTTTTCATGACCACTATAGACTTCTATGGACCACTATGTCTTCAAATTTGTTCAAGTTTATGTTCATTGTTTCAATGACTCTATTCATCTCATCCTCTGCTGTCCCCTTTTCCTTTTGCCTTCAATCCTTCCCAATATCAGAATCTTTTCCAGTGAAGTCTGTCTTCTCATTATCTGTCCAAAGTACTGAAGCTTCAGTTTGGTATTTAACCTTCCAGTGAATAGCTAAAATTAATTTCTTTAAATATTGATTGATTTGATCTCCTTGTTCTCCAAGGGATTCTCAAAAGTCTTCTCTAACACCACAATTCAAAGGTGTTGATTCTGCAGTGTCCAACTTTCCGGTAGTCTAACTTTCACAGCCACATTGCTGCTGGAAAAACTATAACTTGGACTATATAGACCTTTGCTGAGAAGGTGATGTCTCTGCTTTTTAGTATTCTGTCCCTATTTGCCATAGCTTTCCTTCAAAGGAGCACGCATCTTTTAATTTCATGACTGCAGGCAACATCTGGAATGATCTTTGAACCTGAGGATATAAAATCTGACATGGCTTCCATTTCTTCTCCCTCTTTTTGCCAGGAAGTGATGGGACCAGTTGCTAAGATCTTTATTTTTGTGGTGGCAAGCTTCAAGCCAGCTTTTACTCTGTGCTCTTTTACCCTCATCAAGAGACTTCACAATTAATTCCTCTTCATTTTCTGCCATCAGAGTGGTATCATCTGTATATCTGATATTGTTCATATTTCTCCTGGTAACTTTATTTCTGGCTTTTGATTCATCCAGCCTGGTATTTTATATGATATAGTCTGTGCATAAGTTAAATAAATAAGGTGACAACATACAGCCTTTTCATACTCCTTTTCCAATCTTAAACCATCAGCTGTTTCATGTTCATTTCTAAGTGCTGCTTCTTGGCCTGTATACAAGTTCCTTGAGAGACAAATAAGATAATCTTGTACTCCCAACTGTTTGAGAACTTGATACATCTTGTTGTGATCCACATAGCTTTATTGTAGTCAATGAAGCAGAAGTAGGTGCTTTTCTAGAACTCCCTTGGTTTTTTTCTACCATCCAGCAAATGTTGACAGTTTGGTCTCTAGTTCTTTTGCCTCTTTGACAATCAGCCTGTTTTTCTCATAATTATTGGCTCATATATTGCTGAAGCCTGTCTTGCAGAATCTTAAGCATAACCTTGTTGGCATGTGAAATTAGTCCAATTGTTCAGTAATTTGAACATTCCTAGGAACTGCCTTTCTTTAATTTGGATATAAACTGATCTTTTCCAATCTAGTGGCCATTGTTGAGTTTTCCAAATTTACTAGCATATTACTGACAATATCATCCTTTAGTATTTTCAATAGCTCATCTGGCATTCCATCACCTTCATTAGCCATATTGTTAGCAATGCTTCCTAAGGTCTACTTCTTTTATTCTCCAGGATGTCCTGCTCTAGATCAGTAACCAGACCATCATGGTTATCAGTGATATTAAAATCTTTCTTGAATAGTTTGTATGTGCATGTATGTGTATGTTTTATTACCAGCTCTTTTTAATCTCTTCTGTTTCTGTTACATCTCTATTGTTTTTGCCTTTTATCATGCACAGATGAAATAAAATTATCCCTATTTGCAGACAACATGAGAGTTTACTTAGAAAACCATAGAGGACAAGCAAATGAATCAAGATGATTAATAGACAATAAAATATATAACATATAATTTACATATTACATGTAACATAATATATAACATGAAAAAGGGGACTATTCACTGAATGGGCATTACCTCATTTTAAGTAAGTACCTGAAAAGGCCTTAGCCTAAAAGGCCAAGGTCTCCCATTGCATCCTGGGCCATCTTCAGTCATCCTGATGAATATCCAAATGACTCAGGAGAAGAAAGTGAGGTTGGTGACCTTGTATAGACCTCCCTCACTCAAAACAAAGTCAAGTGCAAGTCATGCCATCATTTCTTTGATGTCATGGTCCTCTTCGAAAATGAAGGGATGAATATAACAATATATAACATCATGTGTTATATGTAATTTATATAATATATAACTATGTTATATATGTGTTATATAACATATGTAAAGTATCTTTCAAACACTATAAATGCATAATATAATACAGAAATCACTATGTAGTTTAACTATTATTAGGTATTAGTAGTGTCTGTAAAGCACTAACACAAAATAGATCCACAAGTCATCAGTATTTTTATAAAGTAGTAACTTTTTATATACAAATATAGGTAATTTTTATATACATTTTATAATTTTTATATACATTTTATAAAGTAATAACAAAACCCAGGAAAAATAATAGTAATAGAAATGCCCTTCAGACTTTCTTTAAAATAAATAAAATATCTAGGGTTCAGTGTATCAAGATATACTTGAAACTTATATAAATATGATTTCAGCCTTTAAAGATATAAAGAATGAACTCAGTAATTAGGAGAGTCATTGCTCATGATGGGGTAATGCAAATATAATAAAAATGATGATACTATCTAGATTAATTTACTAATAAAATAAAAATGAAGTAGTTAGGGGCTACTTTATAGTGCTAGAGAAAATGATAACAAAATTCACTGGAGGAATTAAAAATCTAGACCTCAAGGAAGATTATGGATTTTTTTTAAAAAGAGAAATGGGACTTCTTGTAAAGATGTCAACATAAGGGATTGTAGTTGAGCTTTGTTTCCCTAAGAAATCCCCCAGCATGTATAGTTGAGGGTGCTAGAAAAAGTAACGGCCAAAATTAAACTTTTATTCTCCAGACACAAAAAGATGAAAAAACCTTGTTGCTTCCTGGTCAAGACATACTGGTCAAACTGGTCAGAATGATCTACTGTAAAAGGGGTCTGAAGATGCTGGCCTTGGCCTATTGGAGCAACAGCAAGAGACAAAGTTAGCTCCCGGTAAATAAGTGAATGAGGAGATGGAAAGGGGGTCATGGCTATGAGTAGAGGACAAAGACAACTCCTACCTGGTGACTTCATTAAGTAGAAGGAGACAGAGCAAAGGATAACACCTGGACTGGGCCATCAGGAGATAAAGACAAAAGCAGGATCTGGTTCTATGTGTGGAAAGAGGTCAGGTATCATCTAGACTGCAGAGGGAATAAGAATATATGAGGCCACACCTTCTGGAATGCAAGAGGGGGCAGAAACTGACTGGGGCACAAAGTTCCAAACCAGGAACCAAGACTGAAGACAGAACAAGTAAACAGTAAACAGAAAAACAATAACCAAAAAACCCCCCAAAACTTCTGGTTACAATGAAGAAATATCCTGAGTTAAGAGAACTCGAAGAGGTAAATCCAGAAAAAGACAATGATTCCACAACAAATACCTATAAAACCTCAGAACAAAATGAATGGATTGGTCACAAGGACTTCAAGAGTGACTAGAAAAAAATGAAGCAGGAGATAAAAAAATAAGATTAGATTTTTTGGGGAAAAGTTGGGAGGAGAATAAATAACTTAGATGGTAGGAAATATGACCTAAATAATGGACTCCCTGAAAAATAGAAGGAATGGCTATCTTACTATAAAAGAAAAATATAATAAGATGATACTGAATGCTAGTTATTTATTATGACCAAGCTAGGTTCTAGAGAATACCTACTTTATTACAAAGAAAGGGAAGTAGGAATGTAGAATACTAAATCTGCATATATTTGGATATGGTCAATGTTTTGGTTGGGTTTACTGAGTTCTTGCTATTTCTTTTTCTTTTTAAGGTTTTGTTACAAGGGAAAGATCACTGGGTGGGGCCAGGATTATGTTTGGAAATTAATGTAATGTGAAAACCATCAAATTTTTTAAAGGGATGGGCATAGTGGAAAGATTCTGATTTTTCTTTAGATGATCTAGTTTCATGTTCTTGTGTGCCCTGGAAGAAGTCAATTAACTTTTCTTAGTGTCAGTTTACTTACTAGGTTTCAGATATGGGGTTTGGTGGGGTTGTGTTGAAATAGGCAATCTCTAAGTTTTATTCCAGATTTAGGCAAGTAAACCCTATTAAATTTGGAGTTATAAGAAACTTTAGAATATTCTAAGACTCTAAGGAAGGGAATGTAGGAATCATCTACCCCTGAAAGCTAATAGAATTCTGGCGTTGTATCTGATTGAAATAGCAATTATGTGAGAAAACTTTGACTCTAGGGCTATTCTTTCCTTCTAAAATATTAGGCAAAAGGTTATAAAAATGTAAACAGCAAGTGTGGAGAAATATTTAATGAACTGACTTTTTTTCAATTCCTCTTGCTGTAGGAATTTGGGTAGAAGCTGATTCCTCCAAGAGCACAACATTTCTACCCTTACTAGGCTGACCATGGGGCATGACTTTCTCTTGGTTAACACCTACTCTACCCAGTCTAATTCAGTGACAATAGACTTTTTTGTACCTCTTTGTCTGCCTCCTAGGGCAGCTAGGTGGCACAGTAGATAGAGTGTGCGGCCTGGAGTCTGGAAGACTCATCTTCCTGAGTTCAAATCCTCAGACACTAGCTGTGTGACCTTGGGCAAGTCACTTAACCCTGTTTGCCTCAGGTTCCTCATCTGTAAAATGAGAGAAGAAAATGGCAAACCACTCCAGCATTTTTGCAAAGGAAACCTCAAATTTAGTCATAAAAGATTGGACATGACTGAAAAAAATAACTAAACATAAAGGTCTGTCTACAAACAATGGTTCATTTGGCTTAGGCCCAGAGATCCAGAGATCTCTGCTCTTTTCTAGAACAAATAAAAAAGTTATTAAGTTTTTTTTTAAATCATTATTTTAAGATCATCTTTATAGAGCCTTCAGTAGCCTCAATGTTTTGAACAGAGATTCAAATCTCTGACCTGGTCAAATTTTGGCTTTCCAACTAGATGTTCCTGTGTCGTCCATTAATACAAATGAACGACACATGGATGTTTAGTCCCTCTAGCAGGGACTAAACATACAGACATGCCATATGAAGCATTTACAATCCAGTGTATGTTTTTATATGAAATAAAGAAAAACACCAGAAAAATAGCTTAAAGAAAGAGCAAGAAAAATTACATGGAAACATCTGTTAGCAAATAAGCACAGGAAAAAAAATAGTTGGGGAGTAATGCCTTTGGAGTTTTCCTTCAGTTCTTCAAGGGTCAATTTCAATTGGGTAGCATTCAGTTGGTGAGATCTTGGTTCTACACTGGAGAGTCTGAGCCACTGAAGCCAACCTCCAGTTCCTGGTCTTGGAATTCATACAAGATGACCTCAGGGAGCTGAAAGCATAACTCCTCTCCTCCATCATCTCTGTCTGTCTCAACTCTATTGTAGACTCTCCCCCAAACTCCTGGGAGTGTGGGAGGATGCCTCAAAACTCTCGATAGTGTCAGCGTATGAAGCTTAGAGGCAACAGTGGCCCTCAAAGACTATAACTACCTAAAATCCCAGATAGGGTTTCTTTGCTTTTAACCCACTCAAAGGGAAGTCTGAATACCTTGTTCTATTCATAGCAACTTATGGAAGAGAACATTTTTTTGGTAGGAAAGCTAATAGGATTTAAAACTCAAGACTGCCTGGAAAGAAAGTTCTTATTTGTGTTCTCTGTGGAAGATGAAAACTAGTTTTCTCTACCCCACAGACATAGCTGTTCCTAGAGAGCAGGACACTGGTGTTTACCTGGAAATTTATCCATGATGTAAATTAGGTCTCATGCTCAGTTTTGTCACTTGTCATGATTTGACCCATTTTAAGGACGATAGATACCGGATTAAACCCCTATACAATCTTCTACCCAGAAAGGAAAGTGACTTGCCTAAGGTCAGCCACTTGAATGAACTTCCTTCAAATCTAAGAACCAAAATGCCTTATCCCTAATGTTTCCATTGGGGCCCATTTCTCAGGGCCCCAAGTGACTACAAAGCTACTTCCAGGAGAGATGCATACATTCTTTGATTAAAGGTCAATGTTTATTTGGAATATTTTCTTTTTTTTTCCATTAAATTTTCAATGGTTATGTGTTACCCAGAAATCCTTGTGGTTTTTTTTTTTTACCTCCTCCTAGTCTAACTCCAGGTTATAGCAAGGATTTTGAAATACATTTAACATTTAGCTCTTAGGAAAGGCACTGGTAATAACAGATTTGATTTTCTTTTTATACAGCCTCAAACTTGCTTCCTAGCAAGTATGTGATTATAAGGTTTTCCTTTTTTTAAATTAAATGCATTCTATATCTTTTGAGCCACAAAGTCACCAATGTCCCTTAAACCGTAGAGGTCAATTCTTATTAGATGTACTGATTCCCTGCTTGCTGATCAGCTCCAGACTCCACCTCCTCCTGAACTTGGTCAACAAAATACTTGTTAACCCAGAAAAGAATGTTTTTCTTTTCAAGTCCATGAAAACCTGAAGGTCCATTCTTTTCCCCCTGCTTGGAGTAATCCCCAAATTATGCACAATATCCGGAACAGAGTAATAGCTCCAAATTAAATTTTCTGGTCTCTGAAAAACTGATTCGACCCAGGCTGAGGGTCAGGAGGGAATCCCCAGGGACCTGCCCCCAATTTAACAACCAATGCAGTCAAAGACTGAGAGAAACAAAAGGCATGAAGGAACAGGGTGGATGCATGTAGGCAGAGCTTTTGCTGGAGAGTCTGTGGCACCATGCAGGGATTAGCCATGACGCACCAAAGGAAGGCATAGTTTAATATTGTTTTCCATGTGCATTCCTGGCAATTGCCTAGAATAACAGTTTTGAAGGGAAAACACAGGTGGGAAGTTGCTGAAGCCTATTCCAATCTGTGTAACATTTTTCCCGAGATGAGATTTTTGTCACATTTTAAAGGAAGCATGTGAAGGGTAACCGATAGTCACCGAGACATCCTCGATTTCTAGTCAGGACTCGGCCACTGATTCATTGTGTGCGCTTATCCAGGATGCTCCTCATAAAACTAAGGCTCATCGGTTGAGGAATGATTGAACAAAGTATGGTTGCATGAAGGGATTGGAATATCACTGTGCCATTAGAAATGATGAAATGGATTTTAGAGAAACCTGGGGAAACTTGTATGAACTGATGTAGAATAGAACAAGCAGAACCAGGAGGAAATGTATGTAATAACGACATCGAAAAATCAAATGACTTTGAAAGAGTTAAGAATCCTGATCGATGCAATGACCAGCCATGACCCAGCGGCACGTTGCAGATCTTCCGACAGAGGCGATGGATACGAGATCAGGGTGAGACAAGCATTCTTGGAACTAGACGGTGCCGTGATTTGTTAGCTTCATTTTGCATATTTGTTTACACAGGTTTTTATGGGGAAGTTGAAAGTAAGAGAAAATAAGTATTAGTTGAAAATAAAATGAAACAGCCTTCTAGTAGCAATGGCATGGTCCACAGTGTGAGGATTCATCCTGGAGTTGTGGCGTGAGAAAAGGATGGACACCAGGCTTTGGGGGTAATTCATGGCTATAAAAATTTATTGACAATAATAAATCTATTCCAAATAAATACTTACTTTTCCTTAAACTGTATCCCAAACAGGTGAAAACAGAAGAGAACTTTTAAAAGGTCACTGAATTTGGTATTTACAAGGTCATAGGTAACCTCTGAGAGATCCCTTTCAGAACAAGGGCTGATGCTGGAAGGAGGCTAAGGAGAGAAAGTGAAGGCACTGGGGGAAACAATTTTTAAACATTTAGTAACGAAAGAAGGGAACAGAATAGTAGCTAGACAGAGCTAAAGGGAAGGATCTATACTAGAGAAGACTTTTTGAGAATCAGAGAAAAGTGTAAATGTTTGTAGTTGCATGGGAAGGATAAGAGTAGAGAGGGTAGAAGAGGAAGAGAGGAGGGAGAGAGAAAAGGAGGAAGGATGAGAAAATGGTGAGAAAGAAGGAAGGAGAGAGAGAGAGGAGACAGAGGGAGAGAGGGAAGGAGGGGATTCAAAGAAATTTCAAGGAATGAAGAAGTAGAGCTAATATCCGATTGTAACTTTCAGGGATACCATGCAGCATGCTTTTCACCACCCTACCCACTTCCTTAGCATTATATACATATAGAAATGAACAAGAAGACATGTACCTTCAAAGTTAGGGCATCACTGGACAACAATTTTGTGATAATTTCTCTTGTTGTCTTTCACCAGAGATGGTCTCTTATTAAAAAATTAGCAAACAGAAAAGTCTATCATGAAAACCATCTTTGCTCTTAGAGCAGGGAAACTGAATCTATACCAAAGAACAAGGCAAGGGACAAGCAAGTGAAAACAGTACAAAATCTAGGTATTTTATTCCTGATATTTAAGTGAGAAAAGTCCCATGCTAGAGAAGGAGGGGAGTGGGAAGAAGGGAAGAAGGGTTCCTTTAGGAATATTGTGAACTGTTAACTATGAATATATCAGCCTAGGAGCCAGACAAGGCCAAGTAATTGTAAAGTCCTCTCTGAGGCACCCCGTTGAGAGATGATGAATCTCTTCAATTTAATGTGTCGCAAGTAGTTTTGGAAGCAGAATGTGAAAATGATGGTATGATAATTACTACCATAGGATTCCTGAATAGAGAAATAAAGCCCACTCATAAAATTACATTAATCCCCAGACCAGGAATATTAGTGGGATTTCTGTCAAGAGTGAGAAACTGTCTGCCTTTAGTGGGTAGGCAGTCCTCCCACCTGTGGCAGGCTTGGGTCCTGAAAGAGGCATTTTAAATAAAAGTTGTGTAATTTGAATCAGTCTCCACTGGAAAAAAGATGACAAAGGGTAGAGCTATTCCTGATCAAGGGCCTGACAACTGATATTGTAAAATTAGAAATGATTAGAGAATCAAAGAATCTTGGGGCTAAAATCGACTAAATGATACAGAGACTATTTAGTTCCCAAACAGAAATACCACCTAAAATATTCCTGACAAGGGTCATCCAGCCTCTACTCACAGAAGTCCAGGACTGGGGAACTCACTCCATTCCAAAGCACCTCTTTCTACTTTTTAACATTTTAAATTACTGATTAGTTTTCTTTGTCTCAATTTGAAATCTGCCTCTCTGTGACTTTTACCCACGGCTCTCATTTCTTCCCTAAGGGGCCAAGCAGAACAAGTCTAATTCCTGTTCCATATGATAGTTCTTCAGGTATTAGAAGACAGAGATCATGTTCCTCTTAAGTTTTTTCTTCATACTCTACTGATTGGAACTGGTTGAGTCAGTCAATCACTCCATCCCACTTAAAGTAACTTAACAACATACTTCTAGCCCTGATAAGTTATCAGGTGAAAATTCTCTGTTGAGTTGATCAAACAAGGGAATTAAATTAATGGACATGTCCCATTATGCTTGATGGAATTTCTATGATGGAATTTCTATAAAATAATAAATCAATTTGTAACAAAACATTTGAGTGTTTGACATCTTAGAAGAGAAAGCGTTTTCAGCCACGCCCCTAAGAGGGAATCACTTGGTTTGGAGGGACATTTTGTACTAGTTGTTTTTTTTTATAGCAACTTAGTAAGTACTCATTTCTAGAAGCTATGTAAGTGTGCAAGACTAATTGATATCAGTTGATAATCATGGGGTAAGTACACTGGTAGGGGCCTACCAGTTCAAATTGGGGTTGGGAGTGCAAGTCCAGAGCTTGGGTTAAATAGACTCAACTAATTAGTCTTCAGTCCCCACATCTACTTTCAGACAAGTTTTAGTTTGTCATTGGCCTTCTTAAAACAGTGTGGTCAGAAGATAACTCTGGTCAGATATGGTCTTATCCAATATGGAAATACGTTTTGCTTGACTATACATGTATAACCTATACCAAATTGCTTGCCTTCTCAATGAGTGGGGAGGGAGAGAATTTGGAATGCAAAAATTTTTAAAAATAAATGTTAAAAATTGTTTTTACATATAATTGGGGGAAAAGAAAATATTCAATTAAAATATATGGTCTTAGTGTTCCAACTCTCCCACATCCTCTCCAGCATTTATCATTTTCTTGTTCTGACACATTTGCCAATCTTATAGGTGTGATGTGGTACCTCAGAGTTGT